>JAWNMX010000604.1:0-316526 GCA_035043575.1 Drosophila seclusa
ATGAGGCTGGCAGGGGTGGCGCTGTCGTTGTTGCTCAAAGTGGAAGGCAGCGGGAAGGTGGTGGTTGGGTTGGGGATGTCCTCCTCGTAGAGGTAGCCTTCTTCCTTCAGCCGAGCCCGCTGTTGGTCGTGCACTTGGGCAATGTCGGTCGGGTTGAAGCCGGACATGCCCACGTGCATGGGCTTCTGCCCTGATTTAGCCGTCCCCGCCTCCAGCAGCGTCCGCAGACGCACGCGAAACTCGCGCATGAACTGCAGCATGGGA
The DNA here is from genome assembly GCA_035043575.1 of Drosophila seclusa. NCBI lineage: Eukaryota > Metazoa > Arthropoda > Insecta > Diptera > Drosophilidae > Drosophila > Drosophila seclusa. Next base: position 265 of record JAWNMX010000604.1, read on the forward strand.
ATGTTGGAAAGCGGAAAGCGCATGAAGAAGGGCTGCATTGGGAGGAAGCGAGGGTTGATTTGGGCCTTGATGGCCTGCTTCACGTACATGTGCGTCGCGAGCATCACCATGTTGCCGAGAATCTGATCCCCGACGTCCTTGTCCACGAACATGGTGCCTTTGAGCAGGTGCTGCTCCACCTCCCCCGCCGTGCAATCCCACCCATCCTCGTCCGAGTCCTCCGAGTCCTTCTCTTCCCTGTCGCCCTCCTCTGCCGCGGCCGCCCAGTCCCCGTTGTCGCCTGGCTCGTCCTCCTCCACGCCTCCGCCCGGGTTGCCTTCCTTCCGCGGGAACGGCCGCCGGCGACGGAGCCTCCTTGTCCGGTTGGGATCGCTACTCTTAGGGTTGGCGCCCACTGCAGCCTCTCCTCCATCCTGCCCCTGCTGCCCCTGCGCGGATTCTCGCTGCATGACAACCGTGGAGGGGAACACGCCGAACATGCCCATGATCTTCACGTAGAAACCCTCAAACTTCACGTAGAGCGGGTCGTCCACCGGGGCGGGCTTGTTGGCGTCCCAGCGAGAGGCAATCACGCAGGGAATCGGGTGGATGTCGTAGCAGCCCGGGGGCGTCACGTGCCTGCAGTGCAGGTCCTTCCCAGCAGCAGCGGCAGCTGCCGCTCCCCTCCGGCCGCCATCGCCACCGCCACCAACACTGTTGCCGACGCCGCCACTTTTTTCCTGCCTTCATTCGCCAAGATGCCCTTGTCCCCATCCGGGACCGACTCGTTGACGTGCGTGTGCAGTCGTCGGCCCCGCAGGTACTGTTTGGCCGCCGCGTAGCCGCTCAGAAAAGCATCAAACGGCACATTCTCAAATGACGGCATGCCATCCTGATTGTTCATGAAATGACTTGTACTGCTGGCGCACCTCCTCCACGCAGAGTCCCGGAGCCGGCAAGCTTTTCCCACTCACGGCGCTGATGGGCCACTTGCCGAGCGTACTTCTCTCCAGCTCGGAGTCGGTGTCACACAGGCACAGGTCGTTCTCCGTGATGAGGACCTGGTAGAGACCTTCGAGCGTGTCCGTGAAGCTCTGATAATCGTAGTCATCCACCACCTGGTTGCGGTCATGCTTCTTGTCGCTGCTAGCCGGGCTCGTCTTGCCGCCTTTTCCTTCGCTCGTGCTGCGGTTGGCCTCCTGCTCCTTCTTCAGCTTTTCCAGGCGAGCCTCGTTAAACTGCCGAAACTCCTCCGCCTCGCACAGCTTCGTGGAGGTGCAGTAGTAGTCACTCTCCTTCGACGTGCTCGACGAGCGCAGCGCCCGAAAGTAGTACTTGGCCGTGCGGCGATAGCGGGCATTGTACAGATGCTTGAACAGCGCGCAGTCCGGCGCGGGGAAGAAGTCAGAGGTGAGCGGGATCAGAATGATCTCGCTTCGTCGATTGCGACCGTGACGGTGGCTGTAGAGGCCTCGTTGGTGGGTCTCGCGGCTTGGCAGCGCACCCATCTTGCTGGTGTGTGTTTTACTGTTGTTATTATAGGAGTTGTTGCCTTGCTTTTGTTTTTGTTTTTTGCGGTTGTTGATCCGTTTCCTCGTCCAGTTCCCTTTTCGACTGTTTTTAAGTTACGGTCTTTCAAAGACTCTGTTCTTCTCTCGCGTAGTGAGTGAAAACGAAAAAAAAGAACAAAAGCGAAGAGGGAAGGGGGAGAAAAAAGGTCTTAACAAGGGGGGAAAAAAGTAAAGAAAACAGAATCGTGAAATGAAACAAGAAACACGCGACTACAGATTAAGTCGGAAACATCCACGGAATGAAAACAAAAGAGAAAAGAAACGAAAGGTGTAGGGCAATAAAAGAGAAGTTCACGAAAGCGTGCAAGCTCGTTCGTCAAGACGCAGAGTTGTGAAAAAAAAGTGAAAAAGTGCCTTTAAAGGGGAAGAAAGAGAACTGCACTAGGTCCTGGCGGTATGCCAATGAGTATCTCTCCTTTGTTAAACCAATAGAAGCAGCACAGTGAATGGCACGGGAGTGCCGAAAGAAGACAATCAAAGCAGACTCTTAAGAAAAAAAGTAAACTCCACCGCAAACGCGACAACACAAAAGAAAATAAAGAAGAGGGAAAGCAGTGGAAGGAAGGGAAAGCACAGAAGCACAAAGAAAATCAAAGTACACCGAGGCAGAAGCAGAGAGGAGCACGCTAGTTGCGATTTCTTCGCCTTTCCACGCAAGAAGAAGAAAAAAAGGAGAAAAAAAAAACAGAGCAGTATACTTAAACTGCTGGAGCACTTGCTTCTGATTGTAACTCTAAACACGAGAAGTGCTGCTTATCTCCACTATTCTCAAAGAACACTGGCGAGAGATGGAAGGGGGAGAAAAGAGGGGGAAAGGGAAAGGAAAGAAGAACGAAACTGTCTGATTGTTTCTGTTCCTTTTCTTTTTCTTCTTTCTCCGTCTCACTATTTCAAGTGTCCGATCACAACGCCAATGATGGCTGCTGAAGAGAGTGAATGCGTGTGCCTGAGCTTGGTCACAACTCGAATCGCAAAATCTTGAAGGTTAGGTCTTCTAATCCTTTTCACTCGCTAAAGGAAAACAACAGGTGGGGAGAGGAAGAAAAAAAGAGATCGACAAAGCAAGCCTACGCTAGTGACAAAGCAAAAAGAAAGACGAGTGAAATAAATAAAAAAACGAAGGCCTTCAGCTATTCTATTTTCGCACAGTTTCGTCCTCTTGCTGTTTTGCGGAACGCGCTTGAGCGGGAGAAGACGAAAAAAAGGCAAATAGAGAGGAGAGAGCGCAAAAGAAATGAAATCAACAAAAATAACGAGTGAAGAAAAAGTAGATCGTGCGCAACGGTCACTGTCGCCTTTCCCACCGCACGGAAAGATCAAGAGAAAGAAAAAAAAGAAAAAAAGTACCTTGGAAGTCGGGGAAAAGTGCGTAGAGAAAGGCAATCCCTGAGCAGCCTAGAGAAGACCACGGAAGAGAAAAAGGAAAAAACCTTTCAGTTCTTTGATTCTTTTGCCGCCTATGCTAGTCTCACAGCGCGAGATGCTTCCTTCAGGTGGGGGTTGTCTAACTCTTCCGCTGTCTCCGGTTTTCTCCCCTTTCCTAATTCTTCTATTGCCTTTTTCTTTCTTTCTTTCTTCGGGTTTTTACTCGACGCACGTTCCCTTCCTCGTATCTTTTTTCTGATTGAGTGTTAAAGGTACGTACAGGGTGGCGGGAGAGTAAACGAAGAAATCAAAGAGAAAGAGAACGAAAGAGGAGGAAAAGAGAGGAAGGAAGGAGAGAGAGTCAAGCTAGAGTTGCGTGACAAGAAGAGAAGGATGGAAAGCAGAAAGGGAAAGGAAAAAAGCTTCCGTGTGAGTTTTGTTGAGTCAATGAGAAAGAAGAGAAGAGAAGGGAGGAGAAAAACAGATAGATTGAAGGGCAAAAAAAAAGGGGGTCTTGAAGGTATTTCAGCACCTTCAACAGCAACCGAGCAGGCTTGCGGGGGGCTCACGAAGCTTCTCTGGTGATCGGGTGCGTGTGCACCACTTGCACTTCCTACGACGTTCTCTCTCACTTCTCATCGGTTTGTCGAGTTCACTCGTCAGGAGGACTGTGAAGTCAATGCTGGTTCAGCAAAGAAGAAGGAAGGATTTTTAGAAAAAAAAGAAAAGAATCTTAGGGAAACAGGTCACTCTGCTGCACTTTTACGGCAAGCACAGCGAGAGCACACACACATGTGTCGAAGTCCACACATACACAGACGACCGAGAGACAGGAAGAGAAAAAGAGAGAAAGGAGGTCAAACGGAAAAAAAGAAAAAAAGAGAAAATAAGAAAGATAAGAAAGAGGAAAAGGGAAAAAAGGGAAAGAGATGACTGAATGAAAAAGGGAATGGAAAAAAACCATCACCAATCGAAAGGGTAAAAAGAGAGACACTTTGGCCAACAGGATAGCCATGACACCAGGAAGAAATAAAAGCAAAACGAGAGGGGAAAAAAAAAGGATCACAGATCGTTCGGTTAGCCAAAGGAACGAGGTTGCAATGCTTCAGTAGTAAGCAAAAGAGAAAAAAAGAGGAAGAATGGAAAAGTGAAACTATCTGGAAAAAGAGAAATCGTATCAGGAGAAGAACGAAAAGAACACTAAAGGCAAATCACGACAGGAGGAGAAAAAAGCAAGGGGATCATCGAGAGGTGGATAACAGAAAGCACAAGGAGTTGCTGACGCATATGTCATCCCCACACACCCTCTCCGCTTGTTTCCCATTTCTCTTTTCTCCTTTCCCCAGACCCGTTTCATCCTCTGCCCGCCTCAGCGCCGGCCTCCACGCACGACTTCCCTTCGGTCGCTCTCCTCCTCCTCCTCTCGAAGCGGCGCGCGGGTGGTGGTGCGGGTCCGTGGTGCGATCAGCATGCTCCCTGTGTTCGCCATGCCCGTCCCATCCGCCAGGGAGTGTCGGCGACTGTTGCTGCTGACATAGGTTACCGTGATGGTCGTCGGCGACGCCGTGGCGGGGGTGGGGGTGGAGGCGTTCGCTGTGGGCGGGGAGGCGCCTGTGCTGGCGCGCGCACTCAGCGTGCGGTAGTTCCCGGTAGGGTCTGCGGCTGCCCGCATCGGGTCCACGTGGTGCTGCTGCTGCTGCGGCGGCGGCGGCTGCTGTTGGGCATGCTGCGTGCGTGGTAGGGGCGGCTGAGATAGGGAAGAGCGTCGACCGTCCGATGGTCTGGCGGTCGCGGTGTTCTGCGCATAGTACGCCTCTCCCTCGTCCTGCTCCTCCTCCGCTCCGTATCCTTGTTGGTACTCGCCCTGTGGGGGTGCGCCTTGATAGTACGGCTGCTGTGGTTGCTGTTGCTGCGGGTCAGTCGAACCGGTGTGGAGGCTGTTGCCAAGACTATCGTACGCGTTGCTGTTTCTGTTGGCGTTGTAATTGTTATAATTATTCACATAACGATCCTCTCCACTGGCAGCGTAGTTCTGCTGCTGCTGCTGCTGCTGCTGCTGCTGCTGCTGTTCTTGTCCTCTGGCGCCACCATCAGACGGGGGCCAGCGCGAGATGGGCGGCACCCCAGCCGCCGCCGCGGTCGAAGGAGGGCGATTGTGATCTGTGTTTTCTCCCGTCATGCTGTAGTAGTAGTTCCCCGCAGCGTTGTTGTAGGTGGTGCCCCCGTAGCCGTCCCCGCCGTAGTAGTTGTTCGCGTAGTTGTTGTTGTTGTTGTTGGCGTCCTCCACCTCGGCAGAGAGAAAGCCATTGTCCTCATCCATGTCCGTCGTGCTCGCGTCGAAGTTGCTGTTGCTGTGCTGCAGTTGCTGCGGCGGCTGTGGCTGCTGTTGAGGTGAGCGGTTAAACGACTGCTGTCGGGATCGCAGAGACAGGACGCCAGGCGAGCGCGCCAGGTTGTGATCCGGCAAGTAGTACGGGTTGTGTGTAGTGGAGATCCGTCCGCTGCTAGTGCGCGGCAAGTTACCGGTGCTGAGGCCGGTGGAGCCGTCGTGGTGACTGCTGTTTCCCATCTCTCCTTGTATCGGTGAGGTCAGATGCGGATAGCCACTCGGCGGCGGCTGCTGATGCTGCTTCGGTGGGTGTCCTTGTTGCTGTTGCTGCTGGCCAGGAAGCCCTTCCTCACCCCCTCCGGGAGACACGCCCATCGCCCCGTAGTAGTTGCCGCCGTAGCCGCCGCCGTACCCGTCATCGTCGGGCACGGGAATGTTGCTAAAGGAGTGGTGTGAATGGAGCTGAGGGGAGCCTGTGGTGGAGCTTGGGGACTGCTGGGCATTGCCCGCGGCATACGGATAGGCTGTGCTTTGCGGCTGCTGCTGTTGCTGTGGTTGGGTCTGCTGAAGCTGAGTCACTTGCAGCGAGGGCCGGCGAACACGCGTGCGCACCTGCACCTTCACACTTCCCTCCAACTCCAGCGTGGCAATCGGGGTGCTGGTGGGGGTGGACACGTGCAGCGACTGCGAGCCCATGGTTGGGGAAGTCACCGTGTTGTTATTGTTCGCATTGTTGCCGCCGCTGTTGTGGTAGTTGTTGCTGTTCATACTGCTGCCAAGTGCATGGTGGTTGCCTTTGCTGTTTCCGCCGCTCCCCTCACGGGCACCCCCGGCACCGGCGGTGACGCGGTTCACAACGTACGGGTTCACCGTGCTCGTACCTGACAAAGTGCTGCTGCTGGGGCGGCCAAAGCCACTAATACCGCCGTCAATGCCCTGCGAGCCGCGACGAGAGCCAGCGCCTGGCGAAATGGGCATCATAGCAGCTGAGCTCGGGGTGATCGAAGCACGATGCGACGCACCCAGAGAATGTCCGCCTCCTCCGCCCCCCGCTGCAGCGCTTGCGCCGCCCTCGCGTGTAAGGTTGTTGTTGCTTTGGTCAAAGAAACCCTCTGTCAGCTGCGCGGGACCGTAGGACGAGGCCGCCTCCAGGTACGAGCCCTCTTCGAGGTTGTCCAGTGTGTGCGCCAGCGCATCGGCGTCATCGTTGTGCACGGCGCTATTGTTGTTGTGGGGGTGGTACGAATGAAAGCCAAGGGTGCGAGCGCCACCACTTCCCCCACCGCCACCTGGCGTGGTAGGGTACGACGCGCGACTTGCATGCTGTGCATAGCTGTCGCTGCTGCCGTCTTCCATCTGGAGTTGTGGCTGCTGCTGCTGCTGCTGCTGCTGCTGCTGCTGGAGGGGGGAAGGGATAGATTGAGTGCCGACGCGTAGGTTGGAAGCAGTCTGATGGTAATCTTCTGCAGTTGGGCTGCCGTAGTTGCTGCTGTTGTTGTTGTTGCTGATCACCATGTTCGCATCTGCATCGGTGGCGGTGACCGCAGATGGCCCACCAAGCTTCGGCGTGTTCCACTCATTCGTGCCAACGAGCTGCTGCTGGGGTCGCTGTTGTTGGAGTTGCGGTGGATAGGGTTGCTGCTGCTGTCGCATGGGTTGAGGCACCTGAAGAATCGTTTGGCCGCCAACTTGAACCTTTGGAAACGTGAAGCCAGGCTGCTGCGGTTGCTGTTGTTGCTGAGTGTTGCTGCTGCTGTTGCTGCTGCTGTTGCTGCTGAGGGTACGGGGAGACCTGTTGCGGCTGCTGCGGCGGGAAATGCTGCTGTGGAATCAGGACTGGCACAAACGGATCCATTGACCCTTGCGCGCCAGCACCTTGCTGCTGCTGCGGCGGTGTGGGAGAGTTGTAGTAGTATCCTCCACCGCCACCTTGTGCGGGAATCAAAACGGGAACCATGCCGGAAGGTGGCGAAAAGGGTGGCTGCTGCTGGTGCTGCGGAGGATAGTACATCGGCTGCGGTTGCTGCGACATTCCTCCTCCACCCACTGGCGGCATCTGAGGCACAGGTGCGTAGTAGTACTGCTGCGGCTGTTGCTGCGTGGCGGCAGGGATCGGCATGGGCAAGCCTTGCACTCCCAAACGGAAGGCTACCGCTTGCGGCTGCTGCTGCTGCGGCATCATGTGCATTAACATGCCAGCTTGTTGTTGCTGCTGCTGTGCCATGTAGAGCTGCATATGTGGAGGCACTTGCTGCTGCTGCTGCTGTTGCTGTTGTTGCTGCTGCAACTGTCGCTGCTGAGTGGCCGCATCAAAGAAGCGAGTGTCGTTTGCGCCGGCTTTGATTGCCGCGAGTCCGTGCTCTCGTTCCACTTGGTGCCGAGTGGTGGTCACCGCGGTCAGCATTTTCCCGACCGAGGCGGCCAGAAACAGCGCGAGAGACATGCCTGCTTGTTTCGCAGTGACACCGTGGAAATAGACGTAGCCATTGTGCGAGAAGCGCCACTGCTTAAATCCACGGAAGTGGGCGGTGTCACTGGAGTCCTGCGTGGACTTGGCGAGCTCCTGCGCACGCACCGGGTCGTCAATGAAGCACTTGGGGTACCGCTTCACTGTCAGTACCGCGTGCTCCAGCTGCCGCTGTTGCAGCACGTTCGGATAGCGCAGCCACTTGTTGTCCCCAATCTTCCCCTCGCGCGCACGGCCACTGACGCGGCGCATCCAGGAAAGAATGATGTCCTCCGCGTGGAGTCCGCTATCGTCCACGTACCACGTGCCGTTGCAGAACTCCAGTGGCGCACTTTTGCGACCGCCACGAATCCGATCCCCTGCCACCCCGCGGCCGGAGCCCGCGCCGGGACGACGGATGGAGGCTGGGGTCGCCGTGCGCGTCGAGGACGGCGAGGCGGTCGGCATGAATCGGATCACATCGCCCGCACGCAGCACCCGCTCTGGATCCGTCACGCGCGCCAGCGGGAAGGTGCTGTACGGATACATGCTGTGGTTTGAATTCGTGGGGGCAGCACCCGCCCCGGTCTCGTCGTTGTCCGCACTGTCCAGGTGCGGCAGCGGCGGGCTCATAGACGTCGTGTTGAGTGGCGTGTCATCACTCAGAACCGCACTGATGTCATTCCTGTTCTTCTCACGGCGTGTTGTTGTTGTTGTTGTTGCTGTTTTGGATCCGCAGCTGCGAAGGACTCCAACCCATCACCGAGTCCGGTGAGGACGCGGTCAGCAAGCCACCCGCCCCGCCGAACGCGCTGTGAATCGCGGAGTCAAACGTCAAGCCGCACAGCTGCTTCGTCGAGAGGTCGTACAGGTACTGCATCGTCCGCCCCTCTAGCTCCACGGGCACCGTGTACACATCCATCATCTGCGAGGTTGTTGGCTGCAAGGGAAGGTAATTGCCCCTTTCCAGCTGCATCGCGTGGCGTGGCTGGGTGCCAATATCATACGCTGGCATGGTGAGCAGTCTGACCGACGGGTCAATGGTGAAGGTGGTCCCGTGCTTGCCGCCCGTCGCGGCGTCTGACTGGTGAATCGTTTTCTCACCGGACTGGTCGCCTCGCCTCCGCTCCTTCGGCTCGCTGCTGAGGTTGCCATCAAAGAGGTTGACCGCGTCCTCCTCGGCCGCGGCCGCCGCAGTAGCCGCCGGCGCGGTACGATCGGCGCTCTCCCTTTCCTTGACTTGGCTGCTGTTGACCATGTCCTCCTCTGCCCTCTCCCCGCTGTCGCCGCTGTTGCCGCCGGGCAGCGCGTTGCCATGCGGCGGCTGTTGATGGCGGGCGTCGTACGGGTTCAAGTACCGCACCAGTGGGAAGCCGCTCTCCATGTCAGGGGAAAAGCGAAAGCAGTTCACATACACATCTTCCCAGTTCCATCCATCATTCGCCGCCTCTCGCGAAATCTCAGGCTGCAGCTCGACCGGCGCAGTAGCCGCCACGGCCGCCACGACCGCCGCGGCCGTGCTCACGGAGGCCTCCAGACTCACGCGCAGTACCCCGCCGCTCTCCGTCGTCGCACCACTGACGCTACCTGCCCAGCCTCCCTTTTCTCCCGCCTGCTGCGGCTGGGACTGCGGGGGTTGTTGCTGCAGCTGCTGATGGACGGCGGTGGCCGACAAGGACCCGCGGCTGGCGCTCCACGCCGCTCCCCCTCCGGTTCCAAGGACACCGCCAAAGCTGTCAAAGCTGCCGTCCACACCGAGGCCGCGGCTGTTGTAGCTAGCGGTGAGAAGCCCTCCTCCTCCTCCCACCGCCCCGCCTGCACCACTCACCGTCACACTGGGGATACTGTTCCGACTGTGTTCCAGCGCCGCCCGTCGCGCCGCGAGCATGACGGGAGAGTTTGCGGATGGCGTCCCGAGGCCTGCGACTCCGTAGGCGGGGCTGGGCAGCGTGCTGGCACTGACACTCAGACTACTGGACGTGCCCAGCATGCCCTTCGCGGAGAGGAGTTCACCGCGGTAGCACATTTGCTGAGGGGCAACCGTGCTGAGCGTCACGCACACCGCCTCCGCCGTCTCCTCCAGCGAGCTGTAAGAGAGCTGGTAAAGTGCGCGCACCGCGGTCTGATGGCTAATGCGCACCACCACGAGACCATTGGCAATGTACGAGATGAGGCCATCCATCAGCAGCCGCTCGGTGTAGCTTGGGGGAGGGTGGGGTCGCAATCGCATCCGGGTCAAGGGACAGCTTAGGAGCCTTGCGCTTTAGGGCGGGGGGGAGACCCATGATCGCGGTCGCGCCAGCCACCTTGAAGGGGGCGGTTGCTGTGCCAGCGGCGCCATCACCAGGCTTGCCAGAGGCCTCACCACCTTCCTCTTCCACCTCCTCCTCAGCGGCCCTTTCGCCTTCTTCCTTCGCATCGTCGTCATTCATGTCGTCCTCCTCATCCTCGTGGTCTGCGTCACTCTTGAGGTTGTCTTCTTCGGCGCTGGCATCCTCCTTCTCCTCCTCCTCTCCCTTCTCCTGTGGCTCAGCTTCCCCTTCTTGTTTCTTGCAGCCGCGCTTTTTCCCGGCGGTGTCCTCGGTCTTCTCGTCATTCAAGTCACGCGGCGGGGGCGGGGTCATGGTGAAGAGGGCCTTCGGCGATCGCGACGGCATCAGCGGCCGCCCGACGCCTGTCTGGCCGACAGGGTCCTCATTCGCACTGCTGCCGTCGTTCACCCCGGTGTGGTTCGTGTGCGGCAGCGGCTGCTGACGGCCCGCAGCCGCTAGGGAGGCGACAAGCACCTTTTGCGCCGCATTGCGTGTTCGCTGGGACTCCTGCAGTGCCTCCAGCGTTAGCGGCCGAGGATAGAGTGCGGCCATCTCGCGCGCCATGAGTCGCAGCTGCCGGGAGTGCTGCAGCTGCGGAATGTTTGAGAAGCGCACGAACAGCGCGGAGGAAAGATCAGAAAAAGCTCGTGGCACCGTCGTCACTGTCGACGGCGCACGCACGTGAGACTGGGTGTCGTTCGGTGGCTGCGGAAGCGGTTGATGCTGCTGCAGCTCCCCATCCTCCTTCTCATCCAGCGCGAAGGGCTGCTCAAGGGCCTGCATGAAGATGTCCCAGTCCACATTGTTGCTGTTGACACTCATACTCGCACTACTGCCACTACGGCTATTCATGTTGTTGCTGGTGTTGTTGTAGTTGCCGCCGTATGGGTCACCTGGCAAGCTGCTCCCCGGGCTGAGTCCACCCGGCCCTGCAGAGGCGTGCGGTGAAGTCGTGAGACAGTACCGTAAACCATGAGCAAAGTAGCGGCACAGGGCAAAGAACGTGTGCGTCTGCTCCTTGTCCCCGACTTGCTTCTGAAAAAAGGTGACCTGAACAAGAGTGTGCGACGGCACGCCGTACGGGGTCGCGCGTTGCAGCACGCTGTCCATCGCCTCTTTTTGTTTCTTGCGTGCCTCGGGGGTCAGGTTGCCCAGGCGCGGCGAGGTCAGCAGACGTGTGAAGAGCGTCCGTTGAAGAATCTCCTGCACGGTCCAGCAGCCGTAGATGCCGACCACCCGCATCTCCACTGCGCCACAGGACAGTTCCATCTCGGCCATCGAGCTGCTGCCGCTGCCGGCACCACCACCACCTGCGCCTTTGACGAAAAGGTTGCCGTTGGGGCCAAAGCGCTGGCCAGCGCGAATGGGCATCCAGTCAGGCTCGGCGCCATCCGCGCTAAACGCCGCCGTCACCGCCGCCACGTGTGCGGCGGTGGGCGAGAGGGAGGAAAGGGAGGACGGCATTGCTGTCGTTCTTGTGGCCATGGTGGCCGCAGCAGCAGTCGAGGCATCCTCGCCCTCTTTCCCCTCCTCCGTCTCCCCTACCACGAGGGCGTTGGTGGGCACCGCCGAAGAAAGAACAGAGCTTCTCGCTGCCCCGCCATCGCGCAGTCGGCGGCTTTCGTGATCCCGCACCGCCTCCTGCACCTCTGCGTGCGACAGCACAATCTGCTTGGCGCGTTCCTCCGCATTGTTGCCACTGGCGTTTGCCCCACCTCCGTTGCTGCTGCTGCCTAGGACGCTACCAGTCAACAGGAGTCCTTGCTGCTGCTGCTGCTGCTGCTGCTGTTGCTTGTTTCGGCGGGACTGGGCCTTGGTGCCCATCTTGTGATGCCGCTGGGAGTTGGCCGCAAAGTAAATGTCACGGTAGGTGGATGGCTGCACAGGGGTGCGTACAAGCACGACGGCGCAGGGCAGCGGGCGGATCCGCCGCTCCCCGTGCAGCAGAATCGCCGAGCCACCTTTTGGGGACTCTCTTATGCGTCTGCTTGCTGGAACCCGCACCTGCCGAGTTGCTGCTCTTGGCAAGACTGGGATTGCTGCCCTCGTTTCTGCGGTTCACTTGCTCCACAATATGCGCGGCAGTGGAGCGCAGCGCTTGATTCGACTCGTACATGATTTCGTCCTCTGTCGTGCGCACGAGCAGATCAAACAGCTCCTCTCGGTTTGCGAAGGGGATGTCGCGCAGGCCGAGGTTGCGCACAGCCTCCTCGTAGTTCTTCACCTCCTCGCCGCAGGGCACCGCCGGCATGGACGCCACTGAGGAGGAAGTGGAGGAAGAGGCGGCGGTCGCATCGGCTGCACTGGCCGCGGTAGAGCCCACCCTTCCGCCTTGCCGAGGGCTGTTGTTCCCGGTGCTCGCATGCGACAGCGACGGCGACGGCGACGCAGGTCCTCTGCTGCCACCACCAACGGTCGTTGTTGCCGTGGACGTGTTGCTCATCTCTGCCAGACCGGACATGGCTGCGAACTGCATGGCCTCCTCCAACACGGCCGTCGTGCTCATCTCATCAAAGTCCGCACAGGACATGGTTGGGTCAAGAAACGCCCCGGGCGACCACGTCTGCTCCAGCTGGAAGTGATACCGTGGGTTCTGCTGCTCCCGCGCGGACCACAGCTGCTCAAACAGCTCGCAGTTTGGCGAAGGAAAGAACTCCTTGGTGAGTGGCAGCAGCCGGTGCTCATAGTAGTACAGCTGCTGGCCATCAGGCGTCGCGTTGGGAGGCAGTGGGATTGGTGTGGGTGATGCACTGCTGTTTCGATTGGGTCGCCGAGGCGTGCTGCCCGCTTCACTGCCCGAGTCCATGACGCCTGCATTGCTGGTGCCGTTGCTGGTCCCACCACCACTGCCAAGTGTCCGATGAGTCACGCTTGCACCACCGGTGCCATCCCCGCCGCCACCGGCCGTCGCACGGGAGAGGGAGTAGTGGTAGTCGGCCACGGGCCGGCTCACAAAGGGAACAGCCGTGTCACTGTTGGGGCCCACATAGAGCTGTCGCGAAGGGGCGAGTCCCATGAGGACGGTGAGGATTGAGAGGAAGGTATCCCACTCACACGCGCACGCGAAAGGTGACAATCACAGAGAGTACTGTGTCTTTTGCCCGCCTTTTGCTCTTTTTCCTATTTGATGAGCAAAATCAGAAAATATGCTCAAAAACAATGGAGACGAAAGAGAAATGAAAAAAAAAAGCACAAGATGCGTAACACACACACACAAAACAACCCCGGAAAGGGGGAATAGAAAACCTATTCACAAATGACAACGATAGACTAAAAGGACAGAAAATAATCGAAACAGGGAAAAAGGGAAAGAAAGAAGAGCCAAGATGTTAAGAAACGCCTTTCAAGCTAAAAAATGGGAGAAAGCACAAGAAAAAAAGGAAAACGAAAGATGGAAAATGGAATGAGAAGAAATGCAAGAAGCTATTTTAAGGCGGCCAACGGTACTTCAAAGGAGTAGAGAAGTCCTGAACAACTAGAAAGAAATATATAAAATCAGACAATTATAACAAAAAGAGAATACACGGAAACAGGAAGGTCAGTACTTCAAGGGCAGAGAGTGAAGAAAGAAAAAAAAGAAGAAAAAAAAGAGGAGGCGAAAGAACCTTTAAAAATTGTTTGCAGACTGAGAGAGGTTACACAACGAAGGATGTGTGAGTTGTCGTCCTTTTTTGTCGAGGAGTGAAAGACCTTCTCCGAAGAAGCACTTCTCCTCTGCGGTTGTCCAAGACTGCACACTCTTTGCGAAGAGATCAGACTGGCAAGAGGGGAAAAAAAAAAAGCTAACCTAACCCAAAACGGCAAGAAGAGAGTGGAGAGAACTAGAGCAAGACAGGTGTTTCGCTTTTCTTTTCTTTTTGCAGCCTTTCTTGTTTGTGAGGGAACTAAATGTCACAGCTGCTAGTGGGGGGGAAAGAGTGAAAAGCTAACACGAAGCGATTGGTGAGCTTCGTAGAGAAGAAGGAAAACAACAGAAAAAAGCGGCAGTAATAGTGAAGCAATTGGTCTTCCTACTCTCACCCGATCCCAGAACACAGTCCTAAACAAAAATCCAGGAAAGCGAGAGAAAAGGGGGAAAGAGATAAGAAAGGTGGAAAAAAAAAGAATTAAATGACCCTCCGAGACTATTGCGTTCGATTCCAAGCGAGAGAAAAGAGAGAGGGAGAGAAGGAAAAGAAAAAAAGGTACAACGACTTGTGTTCATGTTTGATTCACATGAGGGAAAGGTGCTTCCGCGGTGTTTGGCAGAGCATCAAGGAGCTCCCATGGCACACACCCCGTACGTGACCGCTCCACTTTAAGCGTCGTGGTGTTTCCACCCTTCTTTCATCCTTCTTTTTCTTTCATAGTGAGTGGTATCGCTGCCAGGCGGGAGGAGGCAAGAAGCCTCCATTGAGGCAATAATAATGAAGAGAGGGAAGCATGAAAAACAAAAAGGGGAGAGGGAAAAAATAATAAAAAGGGAGAGGGAAAAAAAGAAAAAGGGGGGAGAGTTGTAGATGATAAAAAGAATGCTAAACGACGTCAATGGAATATTGAGAGGAGAGAGAGAGAGAAAAAGGAAAAGAAATACTTCAAAGTTAAATGTATTGAGAACGAGATGAACCCATGGAACCGGAGGAGAGAAGAACGAAAGCGCATGCAGTACGCCCAAAAAGACGAAAACAATTTAAAAAAAGAGGGAGGAGTAACGCGTTTATAGGAAAGCAACACCATCCTAGCATCACAAACAACTCTCTGTTTTGGAATAAAAAAACAGCTGAGTGAGGGAAACAGAAAGAGCAAAGCACAACGTCGAAAACAGCGGAAAAGAAAAGAGGATCAAACAATCCAGCGAGCAGTAGCACGCCAAGGCTCATCAGTAGCGCTGGGGAATGAAAAGGGAGAAAAACAAAACACCGCGACAGCCCAAGCAGTTGTACACTGACCCAGGCTACCAAGAAAGTTACAATAAAAAAGAGTGATTTCGCAAAAAGGACGAAGATGGAGGAGAGAGAAGGAGAGAGAGAGAGGACATGAAAAATAGCTGGTAGAAGCGATGCAAAAAGAAAGGGAGATATGATGGTTAGATAGAATCCCAATAGCACACATCAGAAGAGGTGAAAGAGAGATGAGTAACACACAATGCGTGAGACAATAACCAAAAAGACACAACAGTCAGAAAGAAAGAGGAAACGAGTTGAGTGTGTGTACAGGAGACAAGAATGCAAAAAGACAAAGAACAAAGAGACTAAGTTGCAAAACAGTGCAGGAGAAACTATGTTGGAGGTTTGAACCAGAGAAGAAAGAGGGCACATGGAAAGAATTGCAATGGGCAAGATGGAAAAAAGGGGGGAGGAGGAGAGTAAAATGAAGAAAAAGCAATGGCTGCGAGGCTTGTTCACTTAAATGGAACTACCGCATGAAAGGAAAAGGAAAAAAAAGGGGAAATCAAAAGCAGTGGAGAGGAAAGCACAGCATCACAAAAAAAAAAAAGCAAGGCAGAATTGAAGCGAAACCAAAGAGTAGCGGAGAAAGTTGACAACAGCTCCAAGTACCTCTCGTTGATTCCTTTGTTTTTTTTGTTTTTTCTTCAAGTTCTCTTCATATGTGCACCTAAGGCTCGTCTGGGCTCGCGACCGTATTCCAGTTCCACCGGTACGTCCCTTCCGACTTCTTTGAGAACCGCCTTGCGGGATGCGCATTCAGATCGGTGGCCGGGGCGGTGGCTGTGTGGTTTTGGCCCACCGCGTCGCTGTCCCCATTGCCACCACCGCCACGGTTCCCTTTGCTGCTGCGGTTGTCTTCGCGGCTGTTGGGGGCAGCGGCAGAAGGCGCGGTAGAGATGCGGACATAGTTGTTTGTCATGGGTGCCGTGGACAGCAGGGGGGCGTTGGAGGACGGCGAGGAAGAAGAAGAAGGATGAAGCGGAGCCAGAGGACGGTGGTAAAGGGTCATGTTCGGGCCATCGTCGTAGAGCGCCTCCTCCGTGTCCAGATCTACCGACGCGGCCAGATCCACCTCTTTGCGCCGCGCACCCGTGCCCACAACAGCTTCATTGTTCACGTGGCTGGGACCACCTCCGGAAACGGTGTGTGCCAGTGACTGTTGTTGATCCAGCACAAACGAAAGCCCGCCTACCGGTTCCGACAAGCGACGCTGCAGTGATGGATGAGAAGCTGTATTCGGTACAGCAGCAGCAGCAGAGGAGCCCGAGGGCAGCACGGGCCGTAGGCTGAAGTACGCGATACTTCCCGTCTCCCCCCTTTCCGAGTTGGCAACCTTCTGGACCATTGTCTCCGTCGCGGACGACAGACGGCCCACCAGCGCCGCGCGCTTTGCCTCGCGCAGGTGGGCGGGCTCGGCCACGCTGAGGTCAGGCTGTGGTTGTGACCATTGCACCGTGCTTGCGCGCTGTGCTCGGCTTGTCGAGGGCGGTGGCAAGCGCGAGCTGCGCGCGCCGCCGCCACCGCTCGGCGAGGCCGATTCCAGAGAGGACGGGTTCGCCATGAGCCGCAACGACACCTCCGCGTCGGGAGAGCGAAGCCGGCCGGCGCCATAATGCCGAAAGCTGTTCGAACTGTGGTGGCTGCTCCCATCCTCCTTCTCGACGAAAACAGTGTCGCTCGTAGGGCTCGTCATCTGCATGGTTGTTGGAATGCGACTCGCGGAGGCGGCGCTCATGAGTGGGGCAAAATCGGTCGCGGACAGATTGGAGAGGCTGTACGGTAGCTGATTGTGCTCATTCTCTCGCGCAGTCCGCGCAGGCCCCGCTCGTCTCCCGCCTCCGTCCATGGCGGTGTTTTCCTTCCTTTGCACGCCGCCATCGTAGCCACCCATCGCCTGTTGCCGCTGTTGCTGCTGTAGAGCATACGAGCGTGGCGGTAGTGGCTGCCGTGAGCCGTGGTCATTCGAACGGTTCCTTGCACTACCCTTCTCGCCACCCCCTTCCCCCCTCTGTGCGGGCGGTTGCGAGAGCACGGCCTCTTCCAGGTCCGGGTCCAGCAAGCCGTAGCCAACCTCCAGCGTCGCGCTCGCCTGCATCATGCCAGCCCTCGACGCGCTGCGCCTCCTCGGAGTGGCTGCAATGGACAGGTCCGTGAAGGCGTCCATGATAGGGGAGCTTGCCTGTGATCCAACGCCAAAGTGGTTCACGCCCACCCCTTCCTTCCCTGCCCCCTCCACGTCGCCTCCTATCTCGTCCTTTTGGGGGTTGGCATTCCGCGGAGATGACAGCGGCTGAGGAAAGGAAATGGAGCCAAATCCGTACCCCAAGCTGTCCCCAACCGTCATTCCAGTCGTGGTGGCGTTGGTGGTAGTCGTGGTGGAGGCGTTGCTCCGGCCGCCGAGCGCAGAGCTGGAAGGTGTTTCCTTCTCGCTGTCGTTGACGCCAAAGCTGAAGAATTCAGGGCTGCGGCTTTCCACTGGTAGGCCAGCCCCTCCCCTTGGTCCTCCTCCTCTGCCGCGTCCTCGTCCTCCTCGTCCTCCACCTCCAGCTGCGGCGGGCATGGCTGACGCGATGGCCGCCGTCGCACCGGAGGAAATGTGCGACGTCGCATACAGGCGATTGTGATTGGTGTTGCGGTTACTCTTGGCATTTCTTCCACTGCCGGTCTTGCCGGCCCCGCCGCTGCTGTAGCCTCGATCACTGTCGCTGTCAGGCGGCGGAGGTGGGGGCAAGAAGCTTGTGTCGGAGAAGAAGGGCACCTGCAGAGGTGTGGGCAGCCCTATGGTCGAGACGACGGCAGCGGGTCGCGAGTTGCGGGGGGGTGGCGGGCGACTCACACCCCCACCGCCATGATCCACCTCAACGCTGCCAGGCTGGGGGCTAAAGCCATGATGAAGCGGGGCGTTCGCACTGCCGCCGCTGCGTTGCGGTTGGTGCGGTTGCTGCTGTAGGCGCGCGGGGGTTGTCCTGTGGCCCGCACGACCAGCACCACTACCGCCGGTGCGGTAGCCACTGCTGCTGCTGCTGCTGCTGTAGTTGCGGTGATGGTTCATCACACCTGCGGAGGTTTCGTGATTGGGAAATCGTGGATACGGGTCACCACGACCCTCGTCGCGGAGAGGGTGGTGGTGGTTGACACTGTCGTCGTCTCGGAAGGAGGTGAAATAGGGTGCCTCGCTGGTGTCCTCGTCCACATCAGCAAAGAAGGCTGCCTCATCGAACTCCTCGTTGTCCTCCTCACCCTCTCCCACATCCTTCTCGTCGTCGGAAGGGGGAATGCTGTCGCTGCTGGCCGTACGGTGCGTCGTGGCGTTGCCGCGGCCCGCCTTCCCTGGCGGGTTCTTGTTGCTGCTGCTACTACTGCCTCGGTAGTAGTAGTGGCCACTGTTCAGGTTGAACCCGATCCCCACCGCACCAGCTCCCGCACGAGGAGCCCGGTTGCTCGTGGAGGAACCTGCCAGCAAGCTGCCTCCTCCGCTGCTGCTGCTGCTGCTGCTGCTGCTGCCACGGCCTTGGCCAGGGTGATGGGGAAGGGAGGCGGAGGAGGAGGAGCTCTGGCTCCCTCGGCCAGGGTGGTATCGGCTTTGTCCGCCCAGCGCGCGTGCGACGCTGCCCGTGTGCTGTCGCATCCACCGAGAGTGCTCGCCATCCTCCGAGTTCAAGTTCCCCCCGCTCAGTGTCGAGTTCACCGAGAAGGTGGTCGTCTCGTCGTGGCTCACGCTTTCCTGCACCGGGGTCTGATGAGAGGGCGTCATGTCGCCACTGGTCGGGAAGCTGAGGTTGCTATGGCTCGTCGTCGTGTTGGTGGTCACCGTGGCGGAGCCCAGGCTATCGGAGGCCGACGTGCCGCTGTGAACACGCTTGTGCGGCTGCTGCTCATCTTGCGCGCCGTCCTCCGCCGCCTCAGACCCCGCCACCGAGCTCCGGTAGCGGCGGCAGAAGTCAGGGGTCAGTGCGATGGTGAGCGTGTGTCCACAGTGCTCAAACTCCCACAGGAAGATGTTGTGCTCGCGGACGGCCTCCACAATCTCGTACCGGGCCTTCGCCTGCTCGGCCGCCATCTTTTCCTCGCAGTAGCGACCAAAGTCTGAGTCGTTGGTGAACTCCAGTTCCTCTCCGTCGACGCTGAAGAGGTTGGCATCAGCGGCAGCACCACCACTCACCGCAGCAGGCGCCACGATGCCGGCCAACTTGTTCGCCTGCCGCTTCTGCCGTTCCTTCTCGATGGCATGCTGAAACCGAGTCAGCTTGGCGCGTGTCAGCCGCTGCTGCTCCACCACCGTGGAGTGGACCTCGCCCTTGGCAAGGTAGTGGCCGACCGGATAGTATCGTTTGTGCCAACATCGGTTGCCATAGGAGGTTTGACGGGCTCGAAGGTAGTGATACTTGAAAAAGGGGACCAGCACGTCCGTCGCGAAGATGCGGCGGCGCAGCTCAGGAGCCCCTGTGTACGAAAGCGAGCCTTTTGTTTTTGCCTTTGCCGGCTTGGACTGCTGTAGCTTCTGTGGCGACGGAGAGGATAAGCACTGGTCCCCCGCAACACCCTTCCTGCCAGCGGCCGCGGCACCAGGAGGAGCAGTGGTGCCGGTTGCTGCAACAGTGGCCACCTCCTCACCGTCCTCTCTATTTGTATCATCCCCCTCCTCCTCTTCGCCTTCCTTGGTCGCTGTGCCATCGTCGGACTTTTCCTTTGCCGCCCGCTTCGCCGCCCTTCGCCTCCGCTTGGATCGGCTGACGGTGCTCACGCTGCTGCTGGCCTTGTCCTCATTGTCGTCGTTCACGGTCGTTTCATTGACCACCAGGCTTCGGCCGCCGCCATTGTGATGGTCTGCCTCTTCACCTTCTGCATCAGTAGCGGCGGCGGCTTCGATCGGACGAATTGTTCAGAAGTCCGAGTTCGTTGCCCGTGTTGCCAGGCACTGGATTGGACGCACCGCCTGCGGCGACGGCAGCCGCAGAGGAAGAGGATGGTGTGGTCTTTGTGCGAGTCTTCGCGCCTTTCCTCAACGAGACGTGCCGAATCACCTCCGCTGCCAGCTCCCATCCACTGGTCACAAACAGCCCAGTGCGCATGTCCACGCATTGCTGCAGGACCGTCCCGGTCGGCCAGCACAGCTGTCGCTTGATTTTGCGCCTGTTTTCGGCGGTGGAAGGCTGCGAAAGGGCAAGAAACTCCTCTTGGCTTGTCAGGTCGTGGCTGCTGCTGTACGAACCGGACGAGTAGCTGCTCCCGGTGTGGCCCGCGCCACGCTGTGAAAGTGGCTTCAATACCCACCTTCGCCCACGACCGCGTAGATGTACGTGTAGCGGTTCTTCCCACTTGCAACGGCGGCCGTAGTGGCCTCCGCCCCTTTTGTAGGCGCCGCGCCATCCGGCCGCTTGGCCGCTTCTCCTTCACCCACACCGGCACTGGGATGTGATGTTTGGCGCTTGCGGGCTGCATTGAGGTGGTTGAAGTAGATGTAGCCATCTTCCTCCGCGCTGGTTTCCGGTGTCCGTATAGGCAGCTCGAGCTGCTCCGTGATCATCTCCAGGATCCTTGGCCCGCCCTGCATGGGCAGGCCCCAGGCAGACTCCCGCCGCTCCTCCTCTTCGCCATCTCCCACGCGGCGAGCCTCTAGACGACGCCGGCCTTTGCCAATCAGGTTTGTCTTTTTCTTCTTCTCTGCTGCTGCACTCTCGTGAGCACGAACGCGACTGCCTGGAGGCGCATCGACATCGACAATCTCGTCGCTGCCATCATTTCCTGCATCGGCGGTGACCCGTTCCGGTACCTCTTCCTTCTCTTCTTCGCTGTTGGGCTGCAGAGCAAAGGGCAGGGCGACCTCGTCCAACGCCGACCGCTTCTTGCGCTTCGCAATGTCGTAAAAGACATACTTCTTCACCGCGTCAATCGGCTGCTTCGTCAGTTTCTCCGACAGGGAGAAAAGCAGCTCGCACAGCAGCACCGCATGACGGCGGCTGAGTCGGCCAAGCAGCGCCTTTCGGGTGAAGCACACCGTCTCTAGCGCCAGCGGCACCTCGAGGAACTCCTCGACTCGCTCGGGGCTTTCTCGATGCTCGGTTTCCAGCGCCGCAATGGCCATCTCGCAGCGCAGCCGCATTTCCCGCAGGAAGGAAAGGAAGCTCAAGTCGGTCAGGAAGCATCCGTAGCGGATCGGCGGCAGCAGCACACGCCCGTCGAGCCGGAGGGAGAGGCACTGATTCATGTACATGCGCACGGCAAAGAAGAGTGCCCGACTGGCAAAGGACCGGCCGCCCGCGGCAGAGATAAAGAGCACGAACTCGTAGTCTCGACTGCCCGCACGGTTGCTACCACCACTGCCACCACCGACAGCACCGCTGCTGCCCGCACTCTCGTCCTCGGCCTCCGGCCCCTCAACGATCCAGCTCCCGTTGCGGGTTAGATTGCACGATGGCAAATGCAATGCGGACAGCGGGCCACGAACAAATGGGACGGGGTAGATGTAGGGCTTCACAATGCGAGCTTTCGAGTTCCCACCACACTCGTCGTCGTCCTCATCGTAATCGTCCTCCTCGTCCTCCTCGTCATTCGCATGGATGTTGTCCGCAGCAGCGGCAGCAGCACCTTCGGCGGCATGACTGTTGGATTGGTTTCGGTACGTGCCAGGGCTGTTTCCCTTGTTGCTGCCACCCTTTGGAGAAGTCGCACAAGAGGAAAGCTTTTCCACGCTTCGGCGCAGCTCTTTAGGCCGAGTGGGGATCAGTCCAATGAACCCAATCACCATGACACAGCTCTGTGGTCCGATGCGCACACTATCCTGTGGCGCGCGCCGCGCCTTTTTCCGGCTTCCACCACCGCTTTTGCTACTGCTGCCCCCACTGCTGCCGCTCCGTGGTTTTCGACTATCCTCACTGGAGTTGCTGCCGCCAGCCGACGCCGCATTTTTTTCATTGCTTTTGCCATCCTTGTTGCCCTTCTTCTTGCTGCTGCTGTTGCTGTTGTTGTCGGTGTTCTTGTCATTCTCTCTCTTGTTTTTGCTGTTCTTGTTGTTGTTGTTGTTGTTGTTGGTGCTGGTAGTGTTGCCATGCTTGCTGGAAAAGACAGCAGGATCATACGGGTCCTTGTCGGTGGCCAGTCGGTTGGTCGGGTAGTGCAAGCAGATGGCGCACGGAATGGGCAAGACCACATCCAGCTCATCGTCGCCTCCGGCTCCGAGGGTGCCAGGGACGCCTGAGGCACAGCCTCCACCGCCACTGCCCGTACGAGCCCAACCACCGCCAACACCACCAAGACCGCCACCAAACGGACCACTTCGGCTAATGCCCTCCACGGCGCTGGAGGGTGAAAGCAGGCCCGCCTTCTCGAGAAGATCGTCGTCCATGCCGGTGAGGCACACGTTCTCTTGCATGGCAATGGGGCCCTCGACTCTCTCACCGCCGCCAGCACTAGCACGAACGACGCCATCTGGGCAAATGCCGTTGCCGCTGCTGTTGTTGTTGTTGCCGCTGCTGCCACCTCCATTGCTGCTACTGCTCGTCATGGCACCACTGCTACCACCACCACCGCGGTCATTGCGACTACGGACATAGAGACGCTTCTTGTACTCATTGGCAAGCGCGCCGTTGTTCTCGAATAGGCGCTTTTCATAGCAGCCCACGGTGGCCTCGTAGAACTCATCGATGGTCTGGTACAGTAGCCGCTCGGGCATTTCAGATGCCCGCCATGGGCCGCCACTGCCGCTTGCTGGGCCCACCAAGCCACTATTGTGGCCGCTACCATCATTGTTTCTCGCTGGGGAGGCAGAGGCGGGCCCGGGAGAGTTCGCCGTGCCTTGCCGCCGTTGCGGGGCTGGCGGGTCCTGCCGTAGGTGTTGGGAAAAAGTTGAGAAGGTGCTCTCCGTGCTGTTCTCGATGCCCGCCCCCTCCTCCTCCTCGTGCGTTTCGCGGCGGAAGTAGTACTGTGTCTGCGGCTCCCGATAGACCTCGTACAGCTGACGGATGAGCGGCAGCTCACCTGGCTCGGCGTCGAAGTTTTGTGGAAAGGAAAAGACCGTCTTCTTGTGTGGCGCGTTGCTAGTGTTGTTGCCGCCTGAGCCTGCCGAAGGGGAAGTAGCACTCGTGTTGTTTTCCGCTCCGCCGGCACTCTTTCTCTGACCTTTTCCGCCCTGCGGGGACTGCGCTTTCTCCTTTGCGTCTTGATTGTTTACGGAGTTCAGTGTGCTGCCGCCGCCACTGACGCTATCGTTGCCGCTGCTCGGCGTGGGAGGGGTTCGATTCATGAAGTAGCTGGTGAGAGGCAGCAGCACCAGACTACGGTTCCTGCTCGACCCACCCATCACCGTGTCCGTGCCGAGTGCATTGAGCAGCTCCTTGTGCGTCTCCTTGCTAGGAACGGCACCCATGACTGACAATCTCTACTGTTTTTCTTTCTTGAAGAAAGCTAAAACTGTCAGTTCTCTTCTCTTTTTTGTTTTTTTCCTTTCCCTCACACTGATATTACTCTTGCTATTGTTCGTTTCAGGAAGCAGAGAAGTCAAGTTCAGTTGTGCAGGAAGGGGAGAAAAAGAGAGAGGGGAAAGGAGAATCGAGCAACTGAAAAACTATCTGTGTAACGGGAAGAGCAAAAAGGCAAAAAAAAACGGAAAGAAGGACAAACACAACACTCGAAAAAAAGTGCGCACTTACGTGTGACAGCGCAAATGTGCAACAAAAGAGAGAAAAAGGAGGAAAAAACAAAACAAATGAATGAATGGAGGATGAAAGACGAAGAGAACAAACGTACAAATTACAGAAAAAAAAGCCAAGCAAAGAGATAGTGAGATGACAGAGGAAAAAAAAAACAAAAAAGAGAAGAAACGGAAAGAAGAGAACAAAAAAAAAAGAGTAAAGCCACTCTGCGATATAGTTGACTTCTGACAAAGATGATTAAGAGGGGGGAGAGAGAGGGGGGGAAAAGATGGGGAGGGAAAGAGTGTGGACTGAGACACAAAAAAAAAAGAGCAAAACAGAAGCACAGAAGTAACGTCGACGCCCACTAAAGAAAACAAAAGAAACCTTGAAAGAATAAAGGGAGAGCCCCCAATGCCCACGCACAGCAGTTGAAGACCTATGAAAAGCAAGAAAAAAAACTAAGAGCAGAAGCCCGGTGTGACGTCACCAGTAGTGCAGGAGGAAGAAAAAAAACCTTTAAAAAAGAAACGTTGGACGATCCAGCACCTAGAAACGTGGATCGCCAGGAGAAGAAATGAACACCAAGAGGATTGGAATAATTAACGAGAAAAACTGTGATACCTATTGTCACAACTATTCTCTTTTTTTCTTTCTTGTAGATGCCAATCAGGAAGGAGAGAGAAGTACGAAGAGAATGCCAATCAAGCCAAGGAATGAAAGAAGAGCTGCACTCATGTCTGCGCATCACCTCTTGTCGGCACTTGAGCACAGAGAAGAGGAAAAGTGCCGTGCTTCCCAACAAGGCACGGAAGCTTCACCCTTACGATTCATTTTTTGAAAACCAAGTTGACATGTGCTTTTTTTTTTAAGATTGACGAACTGGGAAATACAACAAGGTTTGCAATATGATGATTCGAGGTGGTTCAGCAATGAGAGGGGAGAAAAAAGGAGAAAACAGGAGTGAATGGCGGGAGAATTATTAAAAAGCCTCGCTGACTACCCCCAAGCATTCGCGCGTGGTTTCGTTTGTTGCTGTTGTTCTTCCTTTAGAAAAATAGTTGAACGGCCAAGATCGTAGCTGCTGCAGAGTTTCTCGGTGATAGCCAACACGACCCGCTTTTCACTTGATTGATTTTTTTTTCCAATTCTGTCTCCTCCGTTGCCAGGTATCCCACCCACCTTCAGGGTTTGCAGTCTTTTAAGAATGCTGCGACCGCCTCTTCTGCCCGCCGTGCTCGAGCACTCGCGGGAGACAACGGCGGCATCGGACTTCCCGCACTGAAAGCTTCGCCCGTCTGGCTCCCAGCCGGGTGCAGCGGGGAGGCTGGCTTCTCACTCTCTGCCAGGTCTCCCTGTTGTGCCGTGGTGGCGGTGGCCGTGTTGGTTGCCTGCCCAACCGCTGTTCGAGCAACCATGCGGTGAAACAGGGTCGACCGGTCGAGCACCAGCTCCCTTGGGCTGCCCTGCTCCACCAGCTTGCCCTTGTCCATGACAAGGATCCTGTCGTAGGAGGCAATCGTGTGCAGGCGATGGGCAATTGTGATCACCGTGAAAGCCGCAAACTGCTCTCGCACCACCTGTTGAATGGCACTGTCCAGCACGGGGTCGATGCTGGCCGTCGCCTCGTCCATGAGGATGAACTGACTGCGCTTCTTCAGCAAAGCGCGCGCGAGGCACAGCAGCTGCCGCTGTCCAAGACTGAAGTTCTTGCCGCCCTCAGTCACGGGGGTCTCACTGGACACGGTCTCGGCGCTCAGACCCACCAGCCCAATCGCGCGGCTGACTTCGGCGCTTGTGCACTCCAGGAAAGGGTCAAGGTTGCTGCGCACGGTGCCCTCGAACAACACCGGGTCCTGCGGGATGAGCGCGAAGAGCCGCCTCAGCTCCGGCAGGGTGAATGCCGTTGCAATGGGACGACCATTCACAAAGATGGCCCCGCCGCTCACCTCCACCAGACGCATGAAGGTCTGCAACAGTGTCGACTTGCCGCTCCCGGTTCGGCCCACCACCCCGATCTTCTCCCGTGAGCGAAGGACGAAGGAGACGTCCTTGAGGACGAGGGGCAGGCCCGGGCGGTACCGCATGTCAACGTGCTGGAACTCCAGCGTGCCCACTTCACCCAAGGGGAGAGAAGGGGTGAAGCAACCATGCGAAGCAACAGCCTGCGCCTCCACCGTGACCTCCGTCGTCGCAGGGGCTGTTCGCGGTGCCGACGATGCCGCCGGCGGCCAACCGTCAGCCCTCACCGAAAGCTCGTCGACGCTGCCATTGCTGTGGTGGTGTGCGTTCCCTTGACTCTCTATCGCCTCCTTCTTCTTGACGCTCGTGGGCGCGAGCAGCAAGTCCTCCTGCTCCGCACCGTCGACATAGTGTAGCACCCGCTGCGTGCTGTTCATGTTTGCCTCGACCATCGCGGCGAACTCCACCGAGGCAGACACCGTCCAGGACAGCTGGAAGGCCATGGTGAGCGCAAGTGAGATGAGCCCAATCCGCGCGCTTGGCAGCACGGGATGTGCCGACACAATCTTCTCAATCAGCCCACCAATCGCCACCGCCACCATCACCGCCGCTGCGATGTACTCAATACGCAGCGAGAGCCAGAAAGTGACGCACTTTTCAACGTACCGCACGGTGTACAGCTTGTCCAGCCGTTGCAAGGCTTGCTCAAAGATCACGTGCGCTTTCCCGTAGGCTTCGATGGAGTCGCGACCACTCGTAACCTCTTCCAGGAGCGAGAACAGTGGAGACTGCGCGATGCTGGCACGGCGGCGCACCTCGCGAATGATCGTGGCGTAGTACACGAGCAGAAGATAAAACACTATCGCCCCGAGCACCACCGCCACAATGGACAGCGGCGCAGACACAACCGTGATGAGCAGCGCGCCAAAGGCAAAGTTGGCGACGTCAAACAGCATAATGACGGACATGTTCATCTCATCATCCAAAGTGTACATGTCTTTTGAAAAACGGTTCACAATGCGACCGAGCGGGGTGCTGTCAAAGAACGACACCTTCGCGGAGGCGACGGCGTACAGCAGCCACTCATGCAGCTGCCCACACGCGCGGCGAATGAAGATGTAGGTGGACTGCGTGCGCATCAGGTCCAAGAGGATGGTCAGCAGGACCACAAAAAAGTAGACGAACAGGTACTGGTACTGGGTCAGGTTCCCAACAGAAGAGGTCGCCCACAGGGACAGCCACAAGTGGGAAAGAATGTAGACCGCAATGTCGAGGACGCTGAAGAGGCAAACCAGCAGCGCCATGGCGAGGCCGCCTCCTGCTTGGATGAAGCGGCCGTACACGGACCATGGAACCTTCCCAGTTTCCTTTTCTTCCTCGGTCATGATTTTCGTCCCCGCACTCCCTGCTGCCGCGTCGGTAGTGGTGGCCGACTTCTTCGCCGTCGAAGCAGCGGTTTGCCCGGTTCCTCTCGGACCTACCTTCCCTGCTTCAACTTCGACCTCATCCTCCCCACTGCTGCTACTGCTGCCACTTGAGGAGCCGCACTTGTGACCCTTGCGCTCGCCCGCGTACTCCGGCTGCTCCAGCGCCGTCAGCGGAGACGACGTCGACGGCGGGAAAGAGCATGACGGCGAGGTTGGGGACGCGGCCGGGCTGAAATCATTCGAGCGAAGGTGACCGGCAGTGGCCTCCTCCCCTGTGGCGACAGCGGCTTTTTCTTCCTTGGCCAGTTCCTCCTCCAGCTCCCCTTTCCACCTCGACACGGCGTACTCGGCAAAGCTGCCGGTGAACACCGCCTGCCCGAGACGCATCACGATTACCTTATCCGCTTTGGGCAACACCTGCAGCTGGTGAGTTACGAGGACGCGAGTCTTCGCCTTGAGGGCCCCCAGCAGCACGTCCCGCACGAGATGCCGCCCCACATGAACATCCACCGCGCTCAGTGGGTCGTCCAGCAGGTACACCGCACGATCCGCGTACACCGCACGCGCCAGCCCAACACGTGCCTTCTGCCCCCCACTCAAGTTCACGCCCTTCTCGCCAATTTCTGTCTCGAGGCCGTTGGGCAGGTCCTGCAGGTCGCTCTCCAGCTGACAGCAGCGCAGTGCTGCCGTGAGCCTGTGCTGCTGAGCTACCTCGGCTTTGGTTGGCGGGGCACGCGGCGGGTGTCGACGATGGCGACCGCTGCCTCGCCACAGCGGCGAGCACACGAAGTTCTCTGGCTGCAGCCGCATATCCAGTCGACGACGCTGAGCAGTTGAAAGTGCCAGCAAAGGACGGCTGCGGCAACTCTCGCCTTCTTGGGTACTTGGATGTGTCTCTCGGTGCAGTAGTTCGTCCGCGTCTTCAAAAAAGGTGATGTTTGCGCGGATGCTATCCTGCATAATCCATGGCTGCTGTGGAACATAAGCAAGGTCACGAGAGGACCACACGCCGCTTCTGGTTTTCCTCTCGCGACTGTCGTGGTGGCTGCTTTCGTCTTGGATGCCAAGGATCCCAAGGATGGAACTGAGCAGACTTGACTTGCCGCTTCCGGTGGCGCCAACGACGACGGTCAGCTTGCCGGTCGGGATCGCAAAGTTTAAATCGGACAGCAATACCTTTGGGGCAATCGCATAGGCGATCATTGCCTGTTCCACATCTCCTCCTTCCTTGTCACCCCCATCATCGCCAGTGCGTTTCCGTTCCTTGTCAAGGTGACTTGCGTTTGCGCTCAGCCCACCTTCCCCTTGGGCTTTGGCTTGGGA
Source organism: Drosophila seclusa (assembly GCA_035043575.1). Taxonomy (NCBI): domain Eukaryota; kingdom Metazoa; phylum Arthropoda; class Insecta; order Diptera; family Drosophilidae; genus Drosophila; species Drosophila seclusa. The sequence continues at coordinate 28,537 of JAWNMX010000604.1, forward strand.
CGGCGAGGAGGTAGATGCAGACACAGGACGGCTGCTTGCACCGTGATGTCCATTTTGTCCCTTGGCATCGCCGCCATCGTCCTCTTCTGTCAACTCACTCTCCCACTCCATTTCAACAGGGACACGGGGCTGCTTGCGGAGCAGTGTCTCCAGAAGCTGTCCGCTTGCCCGAAAGAACGCAGCAACCGTGCTTTCTCCGCCTTCTTTCTTCTCCGTTGCTGTTGCTCTAGGGTTTGTGCCGCGTCGGTGGGCCCGAAGCTGCGATGCCACCCACGCCACAATCGACGCATGCTGAAACACGACCGCCACGCCATTTGCTGAGCTCCGATCGTCCTCTTTTTCTTCTTCTCTCCCTTGACCAATGATGTTGTCACTTTCTTGCTTCGCTTCATCTGTGGAAGTGGCCCCCTTCTGTGGCTTGTCACTATTGATGCTTCCCTCATCCTCTCCAGCCAAAGGAGAAGAAGAAGGGGAAGAAGGCGCAGAGAAGATCTCTTCAATATCGTGCACGGTCACTCGCTGATCATCGCACTCGAGAAAGCGGCTGATGCGGTGCATGGAAACGCGAAACTTCACAAACGCCACAATGGTCTCTGGCGCCATCGACATGGGGAAGCCAAGTGAGTCAATAATCGTCATCACTGGAAACATCACCGCGGCGGTCAGCGTGTGACCGACCACCACATATGTGAGCAGAATCGCACACACCATCAGCACCGTCGACCCGTCTGTGGCGAGCAGCAGCAGTGTGCTGACAATCTGAAACTTGGCTCGCTCTCGCTGCTCCTCCGCGCGGGCTTCATCTTCGATCGCGTGAAGAAATCGCTCTTCCCAACCCATCGTCTTCACAATGCGAATGCCGCCGAGAAGCTCGTTCGTGCGATGAAGACGGCGATCAACACAAGCAGACAATCGAGCTTGAATAGCCTCCTGCCACCTCGCCAACATCATCTGAACACACAGTGCCACGGCAATGACAAGGAAACCCGCGAGTGCACTGTAGCCAACAAGATAGCACAGATAGCCGAGGTAGAACACAATCATGATAGGGGCAATGAGCAAGTACACACCAAACCGGATGAAGTTCTTGATGTTCTCCACGTCGGAGCTGGCCATGGTCAAGATGCGGCCCGCGCCCATCTCAGGGCGTGCCAGTGCGGCTGGTGCGATGGACAGGCACTTTTCAAAAATCACGGACAACATCGCCATCTCCATCAAGGTCGCCGCACGATCACCACGGTGTAGATCCTTCTTATCCGCTAATGGCGTGAGCAGCTTCACAAGAGAGAGCAGAACCACAATGACCACCCCTCCTTGTGTGCCGGCCGTGCGGCGGTCGCTGCCAATGAAGCTGACAAAGAGCTCGAGAAGAATCGGGTTGAGCAGCAGAGAGGTGGAGAAGGCAAGTGCGGGTGGCGCAACAGCCAGCAAGTCCGTCTTGAAGGTTCGCAAAGCAACAAGCATGAGAGATGGTGCCTGTGGTGGCGGAGGCGGAAGCAGCCCGGTCGCCTTCCCTTTGACGTTCTCGTTGGCCATCCCTCCTCCCGTCTCGCCCTTCTCCTTCCCACCTTCCGTGAAGCAGAGCAGCTCAATGTCTTCAATTCGCTCACACGTGCAACGATACCTTCGCGTCGCTGTGGCGCCATGGACGCTCACGTTTTCCCGACCATCACGGCCAGATTTGTTCGCTGGGTCCCCTTCTTCTTCTTCCGACTCTTCCCCTCTCCAGCTCTGGTGAAAGAGCCGCTCTCCATGAACGCACCCATTGTGTGCCACGCCAAGTCCCACTGCATCTTCACACTTTTCCCTCTTCATTGAGCGTTCTTCCTCCCCGCTCCCGGTGTGACAGCGAGCCACGCTGCTGTTTTGCTGCTGTTGCTTGCCACGCGCCGCCACGAGTGTAGTCATGCGATAAGCTGGTAAAGGCCCGTCGCGCTCCCACTCCACGCCCGCGTACAGGCGGTGTGGATGTGCGCTGGCGTGGACGTAGCCCACCCACCGCAGCCGACCCACCACGGCCGGCTCTCCTTTGAAGCGCACACGGCACAGTGGATTCTCCTGCTCGACAACGCACGGCGAAGAAGAAGTGGAAGGAGGGCGTTGGCTGACTGGCTCCACAAAGTGCCACCAGGACTCTCTCTTCAGCAGCACTTCACTTCGAAACGCTTCACTGAGTCGGGAGCCGCACAGCCGCGCACGGTGCGCTCGCCTTGGCGGGGCCAACACGTCTTCCGTGAGAGCCTCACGGTAGGCCAGCTTGAGAAACGGGTCGAGCCAGCTGTACAGGTAGCACTGGGCGGTGCCGCAACTCTCCTCCGGAGCGGGGTCCAAAGAGGAAAACAAGGCATCCCAGTCTCTTTGAAAACTCACTCGCTGCTGCTCCAGCTGCTGCCTTGACGCCTCTGCACACTTCGCCGCCGCCAGGGAGGAAGAGTAGGAGGGAGAAGATGGAGCATGTGCGAGGTCGTCTTCTGTCCGCTCGCGATCCGGCGATCCTGCTGATCCTGCTGATCCGGCTGATCCGGCTGATCCTGCTGATCCTGCTGCCGTCGCTTCCGCTGTGATGGTGCAACATGAGGAATACTCCACAGTCGGTGATTCATCTCCTCAAATGTGTGGATGGGCAGCCGCGGTGCGGGCAGCACCGGTTGCTCAGTCGATGGATGAAGACTCATTCTTTGTCAGTGCCACTCACACACGATGAAAGAAAGAGAAGGTAGATGCGGCAGAGCGCGGTGCGCTGAACAGAACACTTGTTGATTTGTTTGCTTCTGTTTTGTGTAAATGTCACTGAAAGATGACACGGAAAGGCTCAAGAGAAAAAAAGCGTCGAGAGAAGTTGAACAATGAAGGTTGGGCACGTTGACTCTGAGGATGCCCCGAGACGTCCTTGTATCCTAGGGTGCGTGTATCTTCTCAGAATAGCTTGCCCCGCTTTCTTTTCACTGTTGTTTTGTTGTTGTTGTTTTTTTTAGATTGGTCATCTGTGATCCACACGTTTCATACTCTCCAGAAATGAAACAGAAACGCAAAGCAGAGGACAGACCACCGCAAGTGTTCCACAAGAACGAGTCCAGGTTTCATGCTACATGCTTCCACTTTCTTGCCCTCTCTCTGTGCCTTGCTCGACTCAAGCGACACTGCTGCCTGCACGCAACACTACCTTCCTCCAGTGCGGTGGTGGTGAGAGCCATGCTCCGTCATTGGTGCACGCCTCTGCGTTTGCGTCTGGCATTTCTGTCTCTTTTGCTTCCGTGGAGGCAATAAAGCGCTGCACCCCAGCACACACCGGCTCAAAGCTCCCTCCTCGGGTGCCCTGCTTCAAGCCCTTGGCAGAAGAAAAGGACGAAGAGGAGTAGCCGCAGAGGAAGACAACGGCCCCGTGCGTGCCACCAAAGCGACGCTCTAGTGGTTCAATGAGCTGATCCACCGAGGCACAGACGGCTTGTGCGGCGGCCGCAAGAACCGCCGCCGAGGCAGCCGGTTCCTCCTCTTCCAACCACCTTCTCTCGTCCTTCTTTCCCTGCCCCTTTTCCTCCTGCACGGCTAGCTGCTTTTCGCCAGTATCAAAGCGAAGAGAGGGCAAGATCGCCTTCACCACATCGTCAAGGCTGACATAGAGCACCGATGGGACGTAGTAGTTTGTCACCATCTTTGCTTTTCCCCTCCCACTTTTGTTGATGCCGCTCGTGGTGGTCAAGGGCAGTTCAAATCCTCCGCACACCTGCCGCCAAGGCACGCAGACTTCCACGGTCGTCTTATTCCAGTTTCTGGCCTTCTTCTCCGTGACAGAAATCTTGATTTTCTGTGCTGCCGTGCACGCATGGTTCACCACCTGCCTCACGCACTCATGATGCGTGGCGGAAGACAATGGGCCAAGCCGCCTTGTTGGGTCTACGCTATGGCCCATCCGGAGAGACTCCGGGTTCACGCCGTGGCGGGCAAGGTGCGTGAGAAGACCAATGGCCACTTCCGGACCAGGAACAAAAAGCAGCGGGGTGCGATAAGAGGAGGGTGAAGACATTGAACGAGAAACGGATGCCGTTGCCATCTGCTTCTCTTCCTCCTTCACGATGAGCGCGTGGTCGGGAAGCTCCCCATATCGAGTTGCCACCGGTGAGAGAGCGTGCTGCATCACCCACTTGCCCAGTTCAGCCACATCGAAGCTTTTTCCGTCGTTGTCCTCCTCATTCGCCACAATTGTGATGGAAGGAACGGAAGGGTGGAGACAACCAAGTCGAACACTCCTTCCCTGCTCGACTGTTGCCCCACTGGAGAGGACAGTGGGGCTGATCTTGCTTGACTTTGGAGAGCACATTGACAAATGCTTTGCAAAGTCCGCCCGCAATTCATCCCAGGCGGCTGGTGTGTACCCGTACGCAAGCACATCGACGGAGAGAGCAGGCTGCTGCACAAGCTTCTCAGAGGTCTGTGTGCTGGCCTCACTCTGTCCATCCGACAACACAGTCTGGACTGAAGAGGTATAGGCGGAAAGCACCTCTCTGCAAGCGGGCGCGACGACGGCCTCAGGGCTGCTGGTGAGCAGCACACTGAAGAGCTCCAGCGGATTCCTCATCAAAGGAGCCAAACTTGACCTGTCGTCGCCATCCACGCAAGGCGACGGCACGTGAAGAGGAGGATGTCGAAGGGACAGTCGGCGCATGAACCACATGGCTGACAAGGCGGCGTCCGCGGAGGGAAGCCACACCACATGCGATGGCCGACGCCACTGCCGAGCTCGGCGGCCTTCACGATAAAGACAGTGGTGGGAACACTGAATTCCAAGCACTTGTGAGAGAGCCTCAAGGCCACGTGAGAGCGAGAACGCTGGCGGGGTCAGGATCAGCGTCACACGAGGAGGAAAAGAAGTGGCAATGCATGTCCGCTACCTTTTCTGCAAGATCCCGCTCAAGGCTCCCATTTGTCCTCCTCCTGTCTTGATCCGTGTGGTTTGAGCTCAAAGAGGAATCATACGGTCGCCTTGACGTCTGCTCTTGTTTTTCTTGCAGTTGCGACACTACGCTAGCCAGAGTTGTCTCGCAGTCCATCAAAGACTGCCTCGTCGCTTGAAGCGGGATGCCGGTCTGGAGTGCCTCGGTCGCAGCCAGCAGATCGCGCATAGTCGCTCGCTTCGCCTCCTCCGTGTCTACAATGCCCGCTGCGTTCACTTGCTCTTCTTGAAGGACAGAGATAAACAAGCGCAGTAGCTGCTCTGCACAAACACCATCATCTGATTCCATGTTCAACCGCATCTTCTCTGCCTCATTTGTCACGTGCGTATCTGAGGGTTTCCTCCCGCTTTGCGCCACATCGCGCCGTTCTGTGTCATCCTTCACGATTGAATGCAGTAGCCCTTGCAAATCAGCGCAGCAGCAAGGTGTGAAGGAGAAAAGACTTGTACCTTCGGACGGGTTCCCACACAGGTAGGTTGACCCGCGCGTCGTCGTTGAGGGAAGTGGGGGCAGAGAAGAGGAAGAAAGCGATGGCGCACTGCTTCGATGGCTACCTTCTTCGCCGCTCCCCGTCACTCGCTCAATGAGTGCGTGAATCCGCTTCGCTGCCTCTTCTTGGTTGTTTCGCAGTTCACCAGAACTGGAAGCAGCCTCTGCTGCCATGCGTTGCGCTCCACCTGGATGTCGCAGGAGCAGCTTGCCATGCACCAGGCCGGAGGGCTTCACAGTCGGAATGAGCGAGGACAGATCCTGCCGCCACAGCACATGAAGCGCGATGGACAGCCGCAGCATTGTCAGCACTAAAAGGCGTCGAAATGGAAGTACAAGGAAAGAAGGGAAAAGCAGCACTCCGCCAATGAGCCAGCGAGAGGGCTGAGTTCGCCTTTCGTGAGATGCACTGCCGTGAAGCTATTGTCTTTTTCAGAAAGAATCGGAAACCGAACAGAGGAAGAGAAAGAGAAGAAAAGCAGATTAAACTCACAAGAATCACTGTCTGGTAGGATGCAAGTCTCTGTTCCTGTCATCTCCACTTTCATGTAAAAGCACCAGCTTTAGAGAACGCTGAATGCACCAGCACAGTCTTTCCTATGTTGCAAGGCTTCGTGGATTCCACAGAGACAAGGGCTCAAGATCTACAAAGCAACAGAGATAGAGAGAGAGTAGAACAAAACACGATAAAAGGGAAAAGGGATGGGACACCGTTGACTCTCACAGAATCTGCTGAAAGCACTGCTCCAAGTGATTCCGACCCTCCTCCGCGGTCATGGCCACATAAAAAAACTCACATCCCTTTTCTCCTTTTTCAGTGCTCCATTTCGCTTCAGCGGTGGACAAAGGAAGCATGACGGAATCAGAGAGCAGTTCCAGGACAGCCACTACCGCTGAAGGCGAAGACGACTGTGCGGAGCGAGCCTGGGAAGGAAAGAGTGGCTGGCTTTGATCATCCTTCAGCTCACACAGCAGCGCGTACAGCCTAGCGAGGCTGGCAGGGTGGCACTGAAGCACATACTCCATGGCCTGCACGGCTCGCGTGGCCAACACGACCGCTGCGCCGCCACTACCGGAGTTCTTACTCTCAATTCGGTTGTGATCCTCACCATCCAGCGCCGCATTTGCGTCATATGTGATTCTGTTTGCTCTTTCCATGCTATTGGTGTCTTGGTAGTGGTGGTTTTGGCTGAGCCGACGCAAGGCCATCATGGACGCGTTGGGCTCTGGCAGCTGAACCGTGCGCGGCCGGCAGAAGCCAGAGAAACCCTGCTGTGGCGGAGAAGACGACGACTGCACGGACGCCGCAGCGCGGGGAGCAGCATCACGTGAAGAAGAATGCAGTGTTGTTCGCTCGAGAATTTGCTGGAGAATGGCTTGGACTTCGGGTGACTGGGCAGCCGTGTAGAGCACGGTTAGGATGCACGTGCAACACGGCAAAAGAGGGCGAGGAGGGGTCCAAGTCGTTGTGCCCACGGCTGCTGCTTTTCTCTGCGACAACGTGGCATCGCTTTCTTCCCCCTCCTCCACCTCCGTCATTCCTTGGACCACCTGCGAGGCAAGCTCATCCAGCACCTTGCGATTGGCTTGTGTGATATCCGACGGGCTGCGAAGCCACCGGAAGCGATCGGAGTTTTCCAAGAGGAGAGTGCGCTGAAGTTCGTTCCATCGCTTCGCGATGCCCACCTCTTCTTTTCGGGGAGAGGACTGCGAGGGTTGGAGTGCCACCGACAGTGGTGTTCTCTGCTCAGGCCGTCTTGAGGGAGAGTCAAGTTGCTGTCTGGATGCCGAGGTGCCACGGTAGTTTCCCACGCCAGTAGCAGCGGCACGAGCACGCTCATCGTTTTCTTCTCCGCCCTTGAGTGGTAGCAGCTGCACGCACGAGCCGGAGGGCATGTACTGTGACAGGGGTTGGTACAGAGGTAGCTGCTGAAGCGAAGGTAGCTGGCCGGGAAGCAATAGCGCTCCCGTACCGGAAACAGAGCCCTTTCCAGCTTGGCTGAACAAGCCAAATTGCCAATCGCGAACAACACTATTCCCTCTATTGCACGAGTAGTGCGATCCATCTCTCCTCCTCTTCATCGTCATCGTCTTCTTGCAGAATCCCTTCACAGTAGAGCATCACATCAACCGCCGTGCTGCCTGGTGTGCCACTGAAGGACAGTAGCTGGCCGGTCGGCCCGTACAGCACCGTCAGCGTGAACAGCGGCGGCGAGGCCTCTCCTCCGCCATCCTCATTCAGGGTACTCCATCCGTTCTGCCAAACTTGTGACGGGCTCTTCTGCTGCAGCAAGGACAAAGACTGAGGCGGGGCTGGTGTCCCTTGAAAACTCTGCGGCTGCGAGGGCAGCACCTCTACTCGCGAGCTGTTCACTGCACTCTCTCCAGCGCGAGCTGCTGTGATACTCGGACTACGTGCGTTGTCTGGCAGCAGTATGTTGCCATGGCTTCCTGGAAGAGAAAGTGAGCTGACACCGACGCCACCACCAGCAAACTGCTGCTGCTGCTGGTGGAGAAAAGCTGACGCGGTGCTGTCCGCAGACCACATGCATCGCCAGCGTGCAAACAGCTTCGGTCCCGTGACGCCATTCTCCCCTGGCGAACGGGATGGCGTTGTTGATGTGGTTGTTGGCGTCAACGACACCCATGTGGAATGCACGATCGGCAGTTCATCAGCCGGTTGTGCTCCCTGGCTTCTTGACTGCTCCACACGACTGCCGGTGTTGTCTTTCTGCTGGTGTTGTTGTTGCGGCGGCGGAGATGGCGGCTGTGGCGTCCAGGCTGGCTGAGTCACCGTCAGGGTCGCACTCGCCACCATGCTCAGGCTCCCCACCATCGAGCTGCTGCGCATCTGGCCTCTCAGCAGGCGCAGCTCCACCAGTTCGGTTGGGTTTTGCAGCGACAGTAGCAGGCTTTGTTGGCTGAAGTTCGGGCTCAGTCCACGTGCCACTTGCGTGCGCTGCGACTCTTGTGTGCCCATGGATTTGACCTCCACTGCGTAGACATCCTCCCCTTCTTCTCCTCCCTTTTCCGCGCTCTTTGCTTTCTTCTTGACGTCACTTGCTTCGTGGTTCATGGCAATGGTAAAGAAGTCGGCCGTATCGCACAGGTGAATCTGAAACGTGTAGCCGCAACCGTGGCGCTGCCGTTCACGCCGCACCCGCGCATCGAAGCTGGAAATGGAATACAACGCCGCATGCAACGTGACAAAGCCCAGCCCGTTCGACGCGCCACCACCACCACTGTTGGGGCTCCAAGTCACGTTTTGATTCGCGCGAAGAACATCCTTTCCACGATAGCGTGGATCGCGACGCGGACGCAGACTCAGCGTCACCGGTAGCGGCTCTTCCGAAACGGAAGAAAGCAGCAGGCTCGCCGTGTGCAGCGTGGTCTGTCCAAGGAAGATCAGTGTCGAGGCTGCTGTAGGTGGTGTCTGTGCTGTTTCATCGGCAAGTGTTGAGGCAACAAGCGGCACCAGTGCAGAGGACTCACCTTCCCTCCTCACAGTAGCTGTAGCACCGACATCCATCACTCCTTCACCGTTGCCAATGTCACGCACAGACTTGCAACGTGCGTAAAGCTCCAGCTTGACGGGCTCGACGCGACTGGGGATACGAAACACAAACCCCTGCCAGGAGGCAAACACGGCCACTGTGCTTCCTGATCCGTCCACACTGGCACGCAGCTGGCCGACCACTGCGGCTGCACCAGGTAAGAGTAGTGGAGAAGCGTCATTTCTGTCATTTGTAGCAGCTGAGAAGGCAGCCAGGTCCACCGCGCCTGCCCCTTCCGACTCGGTGAAGACAGCCGCCAACACGTCTACCGTGGGAGGATTCATCGTACCTGGCGCACTTGGGCAAAGGAAAGGAAGTGCTATGCCCTGAGCCTGGTCCAATCGAAGCTCCAACACGTGCGGGGACCGGTCTGCAATGCTCTCAGTCTCTGCTGCCGTCTCAAGCTGCTCGTCTGCGCCGCTGCTGCTGCCCCCAACGCCGCTTTGCTGCAGGAACCACTCAAGCATCAAAAACCCAGCCGCACCAGTCGAAGTGGCAGAAGAATCCCTTTGCGCATGACGGTCGTTGTCCGCTCCGATTGCGTTGGCAGAGTGCGGGACAGTGAGTGGTAGGCGCAGCAGCTGCGGTCGCGTAGCGCGTGCCCTCCGACCCTGTGAAGCCGCCGCCGTCGGTGAGCCGCCACCGGCTGAGACGGCCTGTTCCAGCAGACGCTGGACTGTGATGGCCGCCTCGCCCAGAGCCACGTCGAACCCTTCACTCTCCGCGTGAAAGACGGTGAAGCTGAAGACGTCCTTGCCGGACAGACAGGGAAGAGGCGGTAGCTCGAGATACCAAAGGGGGTGTGTGCCGGCCGTGGATGGTGCCACCGAGCTGCGGAAGCGCCGCTGACGCACCAACGTGGTGGTGGCAGGTGCAGCAGCTGCTGTTGCTGAGGCTCCGCCATTTTTCTTTCGGTTGGACAGGCTCGCACCATCACTGGCGAACTGGTCAACACTGACCACCACATAAGGCTGAAAAGAGCACGTTGCAGAAGAAAGAGAAGATGCAAACAGGGAAGGCAGTCGCAGTTCGGTGGCCCCAATGACGGCAAGGTGCAATCTCGGCGGAGGTGCCACTCCCTTCATGTGAAACGAAGGCCCAAATAGCTGCTCGGCCAGGGACAGTTGGAGGCCAAGTGAAGTCATCACCGTCAGCTCACCCACGCACGGTGCCGCAGAGGCAAGCAAGTAATCGTCTCTGTGTTCCAGCTGTCCGCCGGCTGACTGTAGCCGCCGTGCCATCGCCACTGCTGCTGCCGCAGATGAGGAAGAAGACACTCGGTAGATAGGCACCACGTGTGATTCCGTGCGGCCGCTGGAACCGGAGGTTGGCACGGAAAGTGTGCCTGTGCCAAACAGCCGTCGGTCATGAGCGTCACGAACCTCAAACGTGAGAAGCTGGAACGGCTGCGCGGACAGTGCAAGCGGAACAGCAAGCTCCGCGGTGAAGTCCCACGTAATCACCGCACCGCCACGACGTTCTGCGCTCTCTTTGGTTCCATATTTCCCACCACCGTCAGTGGAGTCGCACTGCACGTCGACCACGGGAAGGCTCAGACTGTAATTGTCTTTTTGCTGATCCTCGTAGGAAATCGCAATGTACGGGGCAATGGTCAGGCTCGCATTGGCGCGCAAATGTGGCAATCGCAGATTCATCGCGGACAGCACCGTCACGCGAAGGAGAAGAAGCGTTCCTGACCGAGCAGCCTTCTGACTGCCACGAGGATGGCCCGGAAGCGGGTGGGCCGTGACAGAGGAAGAGGAGGAGGAAGAGCGAGAAGGACCGTCCGATCGCGCTCCGGGAATGCTCGAGTGGCTGCCGTGGCTGCCTCCGAGGGAGTGATGCTCCGGCAAGGAGAGTGGTGCCGAGGAAGACAGAAGCAACGGCGCCTTGCCCCCGGTGTTTCTTTTCTTGCGAGGCTGCCCTTCGTCGGGCCGCCGCGGAGGCGTCTGGCGAACCTGCGGAAGTGAGGACAGCTTGGAGACGGGGGACAGTGGGGGTGGCGGCACCTTGGGGAACAGCGGAGAGCGAATCATTTGTTGCTGCAGCTGTTGCTGCTGCTGCTGCTGCTGCGGGTGTGAAGTAGGAAAAGGCATGCTAGGCGGCATCGTGGTTTCATTCTGGTCGGCTGAAGCTCCGTCGCCCTCCTTCTCGGTCTCCCCCTCGTCCACCTCCGATTGGCTCATCCTCATGAAGCCCTCCGCCCCACCACCGCCTATTTCGCCTCTTCCTTCAAGCAGGTCATCCGCGGCCACGGCACCGTCGGAGAGTCCGGAGACACCACCAGAGCTATCCCCATCTTCCTTTTGTCGTTTCCTCTTTGCCGTCTTGAGGTCAATGCTGTTCGCCGCTAAGAGGTCCGGCATGTTCACCAGATACGGCTGCCCGCCCTGGCGCCTGGAGGAGGATTGCAGCTGGTGCAGCAGCACCGCTTGCTGAATCTCTGGCGAGATCGTCCATTGCAGCACCAGCTCCGTCGACGTGCCACCTCCCCCCGTTTCACCGTGCTGGAGTGAAAAGGATTGCTTGCCAATGTAAGATAGCTGACAGTAGTCAAACTCGCAGCGGCCCACAAGTCGACCTCGTTTGGCTGGGCCATCCGGCGGGCTGTGGCTGTTGCTGGTTTCATTGTTCGGCACCCCAGTCGTCACCTCGACTTCGTACACGTTGAAGTACAGCGGGGTTAGCACAGGGCCGCAGCTCTCCACCACGTACACACTAGGCGGAAGAACAGCCCGGCCGTCCACTGCCATTGCAGGCGCCGTTGTAAACAGCTCCTCTTCGTCTTCATTCCTATGCTCTCCACCACCTCCACCCCCACCACGGTCGTGGGGGGACGCTGCTCTGCCAAGCACCGCGTTCCTGCTGTGAAGGCCCACCACAAGAAAGCGCTGCCGTTGAGCGGTGTTGCCGCGGGTGGCACATTCCACCGCGACGGGGCACACCACCAGCCCACCTGGCGGCGCGTTTGGCAATGCCTGTCCGGAGGCCAGCCGAAGTCCATCGACGTCGCCGCCGCCATCTTCACTCGCGTCCTCCGCGTCCATATCCACGACCTCACAGTCACTTCCCCCGCCCCTCGCCTGACCTTTTCCTTTCCTGTTGTGTGATGGCGGGGCGGGGACGGGCTTCGCAAGGGAGCCTTTGAACTGCGTGCCGGTGTGGGTGGTGTACTTGGAAACATCAATGGGTGGCCGGCCAGTGAGACTAGCAGGGCTGCCCAAGATTGGGCTTCGAACTCCTCCTCTTTCACCAAACGCAGGAGAGCTGAAACCACCACCACCGCCACCAGAAGCAATGCCTGTTGACGTTCCTCTTCCCGACACCGTCATGGCTGTTTGCGCTGGGTTCCCCCTTTCCGGCGATTGTGGCACGGTAGAGGATGAAAACTGAGGATTGAGCCCTGCGGCACGTGGTGATAGTAGTGGTGGCGTGGCCATGGTCGTGGTCACAGTCACTGCTCGCGCGTCCGTGTGCACTAAAGCTGCTGCTATTGCTGCGGCTGGAGAATACGCGCGTGCCGTGTAAAGATACTGGTTGACGTCAAACCCATCGCCTGGGCGGAACGTGAGTGTGAGCCAGCCGCACGGCGTGCCCAGTGCGACCACCGCGTTGGACGTGGAAGGAACAGGAAAGGTGGAAGAAATAGGAGCTCCATCGTTCGTGACACCGTGACTCCCTTTCCGAGGATTGAACGAGCTGCCGTTCACCGTCGGCAAGGGAAGTGGACGCGCGGTGGCGGAAAAAGAAACCTTCAACGCGTCGTCGTCGTCGTCCTCCGCGTCTCCGTCCATGGTGCCCTTGTCCGCGTTGGAGAATGGACTTCCTTCTTTCTCACTGGCACTGAGCCGATTGGTGCCCGACAGCGTCTGAGAAATGGTGTGACCAAGCAAGTCGTCCTCCCTTTGCGTCTCATTCATCATGTCACCGCTCTCCTCCATGAGTAGTGGTTGCTGCGGCTGATGGCTTCCTCCTCTTGACGCTGCTTTCGCATCGCCGTAGCTGTCTTGATTAACCGAGGGCCCGCCACCACCTGTGACAGGCGTGTAGCACGGCACCACGGCCTGCAGCACGGGAAGGTCATTCGCATCGCTTCCGTTCCGCAGGTACAAGGGGCCACGTGCAAGGCACAGCGTCTCGACAGGGTACTGACGCCGCTTCCTCTCCTCGTCGTCTGCTTCGGCATTGCTCTTGCCACCGCCTTGTCCTCCACCAGCAGCGGGAGAAGAGGAGGAGGAAGGCGTCAAGGTCAGTGGCATCAAGGAAAGACCGACGGTGGCTTCGAACTGAAGCAAGTCAGACTCCTCCAGCTTCGCCCCCAGGCCATCCCAGCTGAAACGTGGTGTGCGGGCGTAGTTCAGTGAGTGCACATCCAGCGGCTCCGTTGCACGACGCTCCTGGCGACAGCTGCGCAGCACCTTTTCCAAGTACGTCTCTCGATAGCTTTGTTGCTCACGAAAGGAAACTCTCTTTGTGGGGTCCGCCGCCCGCTGGTCCGGGCAACGACTAAAACCGCTGCGCGGCCAGTCCTTTGCGACGGACTGCAACGACGACGGCGACGGCGCGGTGGTTGCCGTGGAAGCCCCGTGTGAGAAAAGCTGGAGAGAAAGAACCGTGTAGTCTGTGGTGAGCAAGCGCTGCAGGACGGTGCTGCTGCCGCTGACAAGGCCATCCACGGCCTCCGCGTTTCGATCTCTCTGTTCGCGCAGAGCTTTGCGCTTGTTTGCCTTTTCGGCCTTTTCCTGGGCCGTGCGACGGCGCCACCACTCCTCGCGCGCGCCTTGATCCAGCTGCTCCAGTTTCGCCAGTTTGTCCCGTCGTTTTGCCAGTTGCGCAGTGGCCCTGGCCGCTTTCTGTGCCTCATGCCTCTCTAGCGACGCAACGGTGAAGACGGGGTCCAAGGGAAAGAAGGTTGCCTCTGTCAGCGTGCAGCAGCGGGAATAGCGGTCCCCAGCCGCAGCACCAGCGGCCGCCGCTGCAAGAGCAGATATCGACTTCTCTGATCTACCACCCTCACCTGCGGCCACTGCAGCAGTAGCAGCACCCTCAGAAGATGAGGTTGCGCGTCGCTCCGCCGCAAGGTACGCCTCGAGCGTCATCTCATCTTCGTCCTCAAGGTCATCCTTCATGACAATAGGCTCCAGCTCCTCATCCCCGGTCGTCTCCAGCGTAAAAGACAAACTACCCAGCGTCCCATGGAGGCGCAACAACGGCTCATCTTGTGGGGTGCGAATGCCGAGTCGGACACGGGTGGATTTCTTCAGCATTGCCCCGTCCAGTCGTACACGTGCGTAGCCAAGAAAGACATCTTGCGGCGCGGGCACCGTTGCTGTCTGTGCAAGCGGGTCGGCGCGGAGTTGCAGTTGTCGCTGCTGATCTCTTGCACTACTGTGGCTATGGCTGCTGTGATGCTTGCCACGATGCCTTTGAGGTTGACTTTTGTGGCTCGTCTGCGCAGCCGCGTCGCCGTCGTCATCTTCCTTCTCACTCTCGCTGTCGCTGCTTTCGAGCAGTTTCACAATGGCCGCAGTCTTTGCCTGGATCACGCGCCGCTGCTCGTCGACGACTTTTCGCTGCCGCCCTTTGAGCGTGAACTCCGCGTCCGGCATCCCTGCACTAGCCCCGCTCCAGTAAAAGAGAATGCGATTGCCTTCCACCTCAAGGTGCTGCCACTGCGGATTGGGGTACTGAACGCTGAAGCGGTTGATCTCCTCGGTGTGTGCGTGAGCCTCTCCATGGTCGCTACCCTCTGTCGAGGAGAGCATCGGAGAGTTGAAGCCGTCCGACGCACCACCGGCGGCAGCGGCGCTGAGCTGCGTGGCGAGAGGGGTGGTGAAGCTGCGACCACCGAGTTTTACGGTCACGTAGAGGTAGTAGTCCTCGCCGCCCGCAACCAGGTTCGTCCCCGACAGCTGCGTGACGCTAACCACGGTGCCTTTCCTACTAGCGCCGTGCGAAGGCCGCCGCGCAGCTGAGCCATGGTCCGCCATGTGTGTGCTGCCAAAAAGGAAAAAGGAAAAAAAGGGGAACTCAGAAAGCGTTCGTTTGGCCAACGGGTATGAGAAGAAGCTCTATTGTTTTGTTGGAAGTATGAACGAAAATGTGAAACACAATGATACAGTAATTCTAGATCAAAAGAGAAGCAAATGTGTGCTTCCGGTATGTCGACTGCAAATGACGACTATTCGTTGAACAATTTGTGATGTAAACGCAGGCAATGAGACGATTCAAAGTGAAAGGAAAATGAGCAGATTCATTGGAAAACGCTACCAAACTGGAGAGCTTCCGTTGTGCTGTCGTTGTTTTTCTTTAAGCCACCAAGGCGATCCTGTAACGAGAAATCAACGTGATGTCTTTCAGAATGATCTCAGTTTTCCGCCTTTAGCGTCTTGCGTATTGTGATCGTATAGAAGGAAGCCACTAGCACGTGGCGCAAAAAGCTATTTACTGAACAAGTCCTCTTCCTTTTTTCATAAATCTCCTTCATCTTGCACGAGCTCCCACAGCGGCTGTGGCCGCCAGTTTAGCTGGCCCAGTGTGTCACGCAGCACCGTCCGCTGCATGTTCGACAGCAGACGGCTCTTTGGAACGAGAGAAGACGACGGGGCACTCATGATTCCTTTTTCTGCCTGCGCTGTTGCCAGCCCCTCGCACGGTCGCTGCCGGAGCTGCTGCGCCAAGTAGCCGTGGACAAGCTCGTCGGTTAACGCGCGAACACACCACAGTTGGAAGTCCTGTGCGGGCAAAACGGTCGGGTCCAAAAGAGCCTCTACGGATGAGATGGCGCACAGCGCATCCTCGTCCACGTCGTCCATGTCTGCCAGGTATGGTCCGGATGCTTGTAGGACAGAAACCAGCTGGTCCAAGGTCCACAAATACGCTGAGGACAGCGAAGAAACGCGCGAAGAGTAGGAAGCAAGCAGTGTGCCACTGGTTTCCCTCTGGCGTCTTCCGTGCCACGAAAGCATGACGTCCGCAATACGCGCGAAGGAGGGAGGCATGGAAGCTGCAGCACATCTTCCACCTCCACCACCCTTCTTTGCTCCTGCTATTCTCGTCTCTGCTGCAATATCTTCCATAGCTTGGCCATTCGCTTCTCCCTCTTCCTCCTCCCCATTCTTCTCCTCGTCCGCACAAGGAGTGCAGAGAAGAAGCTGCAGAACCGCCAGTGCCACCTCCGGCTCCGCAGAGATGGCTATCAGCACGAGACACAGAAACAGCGACCGCGGTGCTGGTTCCTCAGACTGTGGCTTGGCATAGTCCGTCAGTGCCACCGCCAGCGCACGCGAGGCACCAGCGGAAAGACGTGTTCGACTGTCTTCGCCTTGCCCGTCAGGTCCAGTGGATGACGCGGCGGCCACTGCGGACGACGGCAAGGTGAGCAGCTCGGCTAATGTGCAGATCAGCTCACACAACGCCTTTCCATTGCTCCTTGCTTCTTCCGGCTCTTTCTTCATTGTCTCAAAGCTGAACTCGTCCTCTTCCTCCCCCTCCCCTTCCGCAGAGGAGAGCGCCTCAGCGGTGGAACAGAGATCGGCCCGGTGGGCAAGCACCCACAGCAGTGTGTGGCTCAGCACGCCGTCCCAGCCCAAGACATCTTTCATGCGCTGGTGTGTGCCAAGTGCCTGCCTCAGCCACTGAGCCCAGGCCGCCTTGAACGGGAACAAATCCGCGTAGAGAGGGTGCAGCACCCAGCCACGCGGCACGCCGGCGACCGCGAGAGACCAGGCAGCAGAGGCCTGCTGAGGTGGTGGCGGGATAGGGGTCTGCTCAATGCCCTCCAGCAAACTCAGCGCAAGTGTGACCTTCTCTACGCTATTCTTTTCACCACTCTGATCCTCCTGGTTGATCTGGTGAGTGAAGTCGTCGTCAAGGTTTAGCATGCACGCCACCGCTAGGGGTGCCGCATCCAGGCACTGCTTCGTGAGCGCCATCCCATGAGCCAAAAACACCGCCGTTGTCTGCGCCGTGTGCTGGTGCGCTTTCCGGCTACGCTCAGACACCTTTCTGTCTTCCTCCTTCTCTTCAAATCCAGCGGCTGGTTTTCTTTGTGTGTCATCTTCGCCTCTCACGGTCAGCTCACGCAGCATACGAAGAACGTCCACCACCGTGCACAGCTCATCCGGCTGCAGGCACTCCTGCACCCCGCCCGACATGCTCAAGCAGGACGACTGGAACTTGACGGCCAGCGCACTCGCGTAGCCCAGCACCGCCTCGCGCGCCACCGCGGGGTAGCACTGAGGAACCGCAAGCGCCACCCGCACATTGGCATGCAGAAGTGCCGCCTGCAGTGCGAGCGACCACTGCCGTTCTTCCCTGTATACAAGGTGACTCAGGGGCACAGCCGAGGCGCCAGAAGGTGCGCCGAGTGGCCTACCAGAAGAGGTGTCCTTCACCTGCTCCATGTCAACGCCGGACCACAAGGAAGAAAGAAGGTAGTACGTCACCGGTAAAGCTGTGGTTTCATGTTGAGTCACCACACCACCCGCATGGCTGTTCTCGTGTCGCGGAGCACTCTTCATGCGCGCAAAGGCATCACCTAGCAGGCTCGAAGAAAGCACGTCCTCGGCGAGAATCTTCTGCATGACGGTTTGCGTCTCGACGGCAGAGCCCACAAGGGTGAGACTTTGAAAGGGTCGACACGTAAGATAGGTGGCGAGGTAGTGCTGATTGGCCGTC
The DNA here is from genome assembly GCA_035043575.1 of Drosophila seclusa. Taxonomy (NCBI): domain Eukaryota; kingdom Metazoa; phylum Arthropoda; class Insecta; order Diptera; family Drosophilidae; genus Drosophila; species Drosophila seclusa. The sequence goes on from JAWNMX010000604.1 coordinate 46,211, forward strand.
GTCGTCAAGGCTGAAAGGAGTGCCGATGCTGCGGCCGCAGCAACGCTAGTGGTAGAGGAAGATAATGGTGTCAAGCTGCTATCCTTTCCATCTTGCGTGATTCCAGACGGCGATTCGTAGGGACACTTGTGAAGATGCATCAGTGCCTGGCGAGCCGCTTCCTTCAAAACCTGGCTCACGCTGTCATTGATGTTGTGGTGGTGGTTGCTGCTGGTGCCCAGGTTCCTGCCATGCAGACGAACGTTGCCAGCACCACCTGGTCGCTGTTGGTGTTGCGGGGGTGGGTGGGAAAGATGGACAACAAGCATTTCAAGCACCAGCGCAGCTCCCACCTGCAGGCCATCGGACAGCAGGACATCGCACAGATCGTATGCGAGGCTTACATACCCGTGTTGCACGAAGCTGCGCCACAGCAGCAAGCTAGTCAAGTGCGCCGCGACGTCCGCGATCGACCTCATCTCAGAGTTCGCTGCTGTGCAAAGTGTGATAAAGAACAAGCTCCAAGATTCGTAAAGACTGCTCTTGCCAATTGCGATTCCAGCACCTGTCCCGGATGAAGATGAAGGAGGCAGGCCGACTTCCGCACTAGTGGTGGCAGGCCCATAGAGCAGAAACTTGCAGGCGGCTGGAATGTGCGCTAGACGATGCAAGACAAGCAACAGAAGCAGTCGAGTAGTCGACACGGAGCCGCCATCAGACAAGCCGCTCTCCTGCCGCTTTTCCAGGCCGACACTGCCGCCGCCCCCACCAAGAATGGCCTCCTGAAGCACAGGCTCCAGGACAAGCGACAGGAAGGTCGGATCCTGGGCCACACGGCTAGACACCGTGGGAGACTCCCCAATCGCACCACAGCTCAGCAGGCGCAGCCACAGTGACAGCAAAAGTGCGCCGGAAGAGGCACGGTGATTGACCGCAATTCGCTCCACTTCTTCGTGGAGTTGTCCGCTGCCGCTCGCTTTCTCTCCCTCGGAAGGATGTGGAAGATGAAGAAACAGATGCAGAACGCTCATGACGCGATTGGTGAATCCCATCTTCTCCAGCCCACGTCGCATTTCTCCATCTGTCCGCAGCACGTCGGAAAGCTCTCCAAAAGGTAAATCAGGGTCATCGAGCGTTGGCTTCTTCGTTTCATCCTTCGCGTCCTTGTCCGCTTCTCCTTCGTGGCTGTCATCTGCTTCCTCTTCTCCTTCCTCATCGGCGGTGACCGCATCTGAGCGAGGGGAGCCCACCTCGGTCACCAGCACGAACGCCATTTCGGTTGCTTCAAGCATGCCACTGCTTTGACTACGATTGCTGTGCAGTTGCCCATACTGTTGCAGAAGCAGCACAAGGCAAGCCGCGGCCCGATAGCACAGAAAGGGGTGGCCCGCCGAGCTCAACACTTCGAGAAGAAAAAACAGAAAAGGTGCACAGTCGGGGCCACGGATGCATCGCTCGCGAAGTGCGCAGCCGCCATCGTCGCCGTCGCTGTTTCGATTGCGATTGCACAAATGCAGGAGAAGTGCATCCAGTGCGATTTCGCGATGTCGGCGGACAGTGCTGCGGAGGCACTGAAAGAGAGCGTCAAAGAACGCCTCACCCGTTGGCGGTGGTGGCTGCGCTTTCCTTCTTGTCTGCTCGCTTTGCCCTCTTGCATCGCCCGCTGCTGCGGCACTGGTGTTTTCTGCCATTTTCTCCGGCTGCGACGGAGACGAAGAAGAAGGCGAGCTGGTGGTCGTCCCAGTGAAAGGGCGAGTAGCCGCAGTCACCGCGGCGGCTGGCAAGGGAGCCACATAGTAGCCTTCATAGAGGGCGGCAAAGTCTGCGACAGACCACTGTCGCGCCATTGCGGCTCGGCTGCCTGCACTCCCTCCCACTGGAAGCATCGGCGCGGACTCCGAGGCCTCTGCGCCAGGAGCTACAGACATGCGGCTGCCGTTGCCACCACCAGTCGCCGCACGCACTCCACCAAAGGTTGGAATGCTTCCACGCTGCTCCCCTTGAAGCGCGGCGGAAGCACTCTGCAGGTCCTCGGGTTGCACATGAGCACTGAAGCCGACCGAGCGGCCCTCTTTCTTCGTATTCTTGCTTGATGCCCCAACAACCGCAACACTTGATGAGTCCATTGGTGCAGCTGCTAGAGCTGTGCTCGGCCTCAGCGCGTAGTTTCGCTGCCGATCCACCACGGGAAAGGCACGGCCCGCCACAGCGCCAATGGGCTTCAGGCCATTCGCAGAGAAGGCGGAGGCAGACATGGAAGCACCTGCAGTCGTTCGGTCGGTATCATCACGACCACAGCTCAGTTCAGCTGCTGTTGCTGCGGTCTGTGCTGGAGAAAGAGAAAATGCGGATTGATTCGTAGAGCGGTCAAAGGTATGTTCGACAATACCGCCAAGGATCCCTGGCACCGCTTCCATCGGCGGGGCCACGGGACGGCTGTCAGCTCCGAAGGGAAAGCTCCGTGCCTGTGGCTGCATCTCTATCGAAAAGAAAAAAATTGGAAACAAAGAGTCCCGTGAAAAACTGAATGAAGCCAGCTGTTCAGGTTTTGGAAAAGAAAAGAAAAAAGGATGAGGAGAAAAGGGTAGACGATCAAAAAAGGGGGCAAAGCAGTGCTGCATCTCTGAAGCAGACCAGAATTCGTGAAAACGCCAAATCAGAGTGGACAGTTTCTTTCTTTGACCGATGGAAGTGCTTCAGTGTGTGTCATTTTTTGTGTGTGTTTGTGTGTGCGTGAAAGCCGTCTTCCGCTTTCTTTTTTTCTTCACGCTCTTTTTGCCGCCCAGAGCAAAACCTGCTGTACAACCATGCCTGAGTAAAGAGAGGAAGAAGCAAGACCGCAGAAGAGGCAACGCGAATCCACCACCCCTTTTCAACTATCCCGGTCCCCCACCTGAAGTACAGATAGGTTGTGACAGAATAAGAAGAAGAGATAGAGACAAAGCAAGCACAGGAAAACCAGAAGGAAACAAAAAAAGAAGGGAAAATAGGAATTATCCAGCCGATAAAAGGTGGGGCAACGGAGAAGAAAAAGAAGTCAAAAAAGCCCATTAAAGCACGCTCCCTAAGTGTGCGCACTTCCTGTTAGCACACACAGGTGAAAAGAAAAGTCAAAGAAAGAGGAGAAAAACAAAAGAGAAAAAAGAGACGTGTGAAAACCGTCAGCGCAACGTGCGCGCGTAGGTCATATTTAAAAAAAGGAGAAAACAGATGCGTCTATTAATCATCGTTCGAAGATGTGTAGCCAGAGGAGGAGGGGAAATCAAAGAGACCCCACGTACGGTGCAGCGAGCGCGCAGCTTTCCCATGCCAGAATTAATCTGAGGAGAATGCGAGCCAAACGTGCCGTGCTGACGAGGATGACGACGGGGCAGGTGGAAAGCCAACAGTGAGCAAACAAAAGTGTCTGCACAACGCCACCGGTGTTCTCATGCTGCGCGCGCGCCAGTGTTCTCGGCACCTGGTAAAGACAGAGAGAAAGAGTGAAAGCGGAGGCAAAAGACAGAGGAAGACACAGTCGCTGCTATTCGTATTCTTCGACTCCTCCTTCTGCTTTCTTGCTTGATTGTTTGCTTCTCGTTTAAGACGCAGAACCTCTCCTCCAGTCCCACACATAGCTCCCACCGTCCACGTAGCGCTTCGGTGCATTGTTCGCCTGTTGCGGCGGCGGCGGGGGCGGGGGTGAGGTCACGAAGCTGCCCTCATTCTGCGGAGCTGGCAGCACGTGTCCACTTCCTCCTCCGGTACCGCTGCCGCGCGAGGAGACGCGAACATGCACCTGCACTTGAGGCGGCGACTGATGCTGAGAGTGATGGTGGTGGTGGTGGTGCTGGTGGTGTGGAACACCGTGCAGTGATCCAGGCGGCGCGGGCGAGGCCAGCGCTTGCGACACAGAAGGTCCCTGTCCAGCCATAGCGGCGGGTGGTGTGTTCACACCGGGTCCCGCATTCTGACCTGTGGTCGGGGCAGCCACAGTGGTGGCAGGCGAGCTAGCCGGCCAGTACGCACTGTGATAGCCGCGCGCGTTGCCGCTGGTACGATTGCTGTTGTTGTCGTTGCTGATGCTGCCGCCTCCTCCAACGATCACCTCAAGCTTTCTGCTGCCACCACCACTTTCACTGAGATGGAGAGAAGCTGGGCAAAGCGGTGAGGTGACCTGCGGTGGGGAAGCCAGTGTGTTGTTGTTGCTGCTGGTATTTACAGTCAAGTTGACAGGCCGGGTCACCCGAGCGCTGCTGTTGTTGCTGCTGCGGCCCGCAGAGCTTGGCGGTCGGTAGTTTCGTGGGTACATGCCGCTTGTGTTGCCGCTGGCGTTGTTCGCAGTGCCTGAGGCAGGAGCCGCTGCCGCCACGGGTGTGGGCATCACGGGCACCGACGCGGGATTCACGAGTGTGCCATCGGAGGCGAAGACCATGGGCGAGGAGGCCGAATAGCGGCTGTGTGTGCTGCCACTGCCTGCGACTTTTGGGAAAGGAAAAGAAGCGTTTGAAGAAGTGGGTGAAAACGATGCGCGCTGTTGCTGTTGCTGACTGTGCTGCTGTTGCTGACTCTGCGACTGTTGTTGCTGCTGCTGAGCCGGCGAGGCGGCTTCGCGAGATGGCACGCCGTACGCGTAACTGTATAGATTTTTCATCAGTTTCTTTGCTGTGTCAATGGCTGTCGAGGTGACACGGCCACGTAGGATCGCTGGGATCTCTGCACCCTTGACGCCATCCTCGGCGCCACCGCTCCCAGCTGCGGCGGCGTCTCTTCCGTCTCCTCCTTCACCGCCAGCAGTGGTGTTTGCTTTCACAGGATCGCCACCGTTGGTGTTCCTGGTATTTGCGTTTTTTGTGCTGCTGCTGCTGTTTGCCGGGAAAAGGGAAAACAATGCGCTGGCAATGGTGTTGGGCACCTTGACCGCGGGCTTTTCGCTTGTCGACGATGTGGCCGATGTTGTCTTGGGGGCTGGTGGGGCTGCTGCTGCGGCCGTTGGGGCCAGTGGGGTACCCTCCGTTGCCGTGACGGATGTCAGGAAGATTTGAAGATTGGCGTGTGTGTCACTGGTGCTCGCAGCCGCACTGTGGATCACGTTGTTGTTGCTGTTGCCAACGTTGTTGTTGCTGGTGTTCGCACCACCACCACCTCCACGGCGCTTGTTCGGGTTCGCAAAGTTGGGGATCGTGCCGTGAAAGTACGTTGTTCCGTCGCGCACAAAGCGATAAACGTAAAAGTTATCCACATGCTCGTGCGCCACCTGCAGGTGCTCCACCGTCTCCGCTTTCCCCTCATCCGCCACCGACTCGACGGCGGCGGCTATCTCCTCTGCTTGCTCAGCGGTAGGAAGTGGGGATGGATAGAGCTCCTCTCCGCTCTCCAGCAGATACTCCGCCTCTTCCTCGGGGATCAGGTGGGTGACCCAACCGGCATCGGTCGGCTCGGCCTCCCGCGCACACTTGCAGTGGGGCCGCATGGCTGCCAGCACAACACCCTCCAGCGGGATGGAGTGGTCCGCAAACCACACCAGATGCTCCGGGTCGAAGCGCAAGATGTCACCTTCGTCAAAGCCGGGGAGAACGTCGCTGCCCATAACGTAGACATCCTTTGGGTGAATCGACACGACGATCCCTGGCGCAGGGACAGGCGGGGGCTTTGGCCGGCTCACCAGGCCACGGTACCGCCAGTAGCCTTCCTCCTCACTGGGCAGCTGCAGCACACGCTCCAGCATGACTTCCGGCCGCTCCGCGAGGGACAGGCACAGCCGGCTCGCGAGATCGCAGCTAATGCGACCGTGAATCATGTGGTCCGGCGTGATCCACATCTCCATCTCGTCCGTCACGCCTTGCCCACTCAACGGGTCCACCGCGGACAGTCCGCCCGTGCTGTGGTTGCCCATCATGGTGCCTGGACGACGACCAACGGAGAAGGGAAACGGCTGCGTTGTCGGGTTCTCCGGTGCGGCGGGAGGAACCGAGGAAGAGTGCAAGCTGGGGAAACTCAGTGAGGAGCTGTTCGCGAAACTGCTGTTGGCGGTTGGGGTGCCCGCCTTGAGGACACCAAGGTAGCCCCAGCGACACTTCATCTCGTACAAGAAGGAAAGAATGGGAATGTTCGTCATCAAACTCGAGAAACTGAACGTCTCCATCGGCGGCGTGAACAGCTCTGGCATGGAGGTGAGCAGGGAGGTCGGCGGGTACGTTGCGCCTCCTCGTGACCATACCCCACCCGCCCCACTGCTGTTTGGCGACCCAGGTTGCGGTTGAGGCGGTGGTGGTGGCGGTGAGGTGAACTGGCCCACATTGCCACTGCCGGGGTACGGTGGTGTGGGCGGTGGCAAGCCTCCATACCCGCCCTTTGCATTGTTCGCGTACATGTTGTTGTAGTGGCTGTACACCTGCTGTTGCTGTAGATCCGTGGAGGTGGTGGTGGTGATTGTGTTGCTGGTGCCCACGCTGCCCGCCATCGCCGTCGTCGCACCACCCCGTCGCTGAATAACGCCCGCTTGGATGAGCTGGTAGTAGTAAGTGGTGGCGGCAATGTGCGAGACGCGACCAAGATTCTGCTCACCGGCCGATTTCGTCAGAAACACCATCGCCGCGAGTGGCGCCGCCACGGAAGGCGTCAAGGCTACCAAGTCAAAACCTGTCTTGCCCACACCGCCATCGACACTAGCATCGTTCCTGGAACTATTATTCTTATTGCTCAGAGGAGAAGCCGACGACGAGTTTTGCAAACGTTGCAGATTGCTGTTGCTTCCTAAACTATACGGCTGATGATAAAAGGATCCGCTTTTCGGTATTTGCTGCGCCTGCTGCTGTCCCGCTATTCCCGTGGAAGGCGAGGACAGCACGATGCCTGGTGAACTGAGAGACGGCGAGTTGGCTTCATTGATACTGTTCGTGCTCTGAAGTGCTTGCTCTCGTTGCTGCTGCAGCTGCTGCTCGCGCTGCATCGCGACGATGGCCTCCACCTCCTCCTGCATGGAGACAAACCCAAAGCAGCCGACAATGTTCAAGATGTTGCCAAGCATGTACACGCCGTTTTCCACCACAGTCTGATGACCCGAAGAGCCAGCAGCTGCCGCACCACTTGCCCCTACGTCACCACCACCACCGACGGTTTTGTTGGGGTCAAATCGAAAGGCAACCGCGCACAGCACGGGAAGCACCTTCCGCAACTTTTGCCCATTTGGGCCCGTGGTGGCCTCAGGATTGGCGCAGGCGTACGCGTAGGCCTCTCTCATCTCGGCATCCGTGTCAAACAAAGTCTCCTCGACGTGATCAATCAAGCCCTTGTAAAGTGCCTGGCGCGAAGGAAAGGACTCATCTTCGGTCGCCTCGCTTGCATTCTCCTCGTGGTTGTCGTACGCGTCATCGCCGCCTCCCTGCTCATCGCGATCGCTGTTGCTGACCCCACCCATGTGCGCGTGGTTGCCGCTGCGATCTTCTCTGGCCTTTTCCTTCTCCTCTCTTTGTTTCTTCGCCTCGTGGTGGCGGCGGCGGCGGCGCAGCTCCTCCATGGCCTGCTTTCGGCCAGGGGGTGACCGGTAGGAGCCGGCGTAGTTCGGGATGGTGCTGAGGTCGCCAGGGTCGCCAGGGCGGCGAAAGTAGTAGTTCACCGCCGCATCGCAGCGGGCCTTGTGAAACTGCACAAACAACGGGCAGTCCGGACTCGGGAAGAACTCCTTGGTGAGCGGAACGAGGACGATGTCTTGCTTCTTACCACCGCCACCACCGCCGCTAGTTGGGTTACCGGCGCCTGTGCTCTGGTTGACGCTGAAGAGACCACGTTGATGCGTCTCTCGGCTTGGCGCGACACCCATGTGGCTGAGTCAGACGTGAACTAGGTTATTATTCTGGTAATTCACTACTGAGTAGTGCTTACTAGCGCAAGTTGCCGAAAAGAAGGTAAAAAAAGAGCTCGTTAAAAGCAGATGTGTGAAAAAAAAAGGTAAGAAAAACCACAAATACCAACGATGGTCACACCACCCCAATGTGCGCAGAGAAAAAAAGAAAACGTGAAAAGGGGAAAAAGTGATCGACCAACAAGCTGCCTGTGTGCTGGCTTTCCCCGGTTTCCTGCAAGAGAAAAAAAAGAGGACAAGAATCGTTTCAATGGCAAAGAGATAGAAAGAAAGTACAGGGACAACTGAAGGTGGCAAGAAGCCAGCGGGGGAAGATGGTCAAACTGCTGTTCTTTAACATCAACACGCCATGAAGCAGCCCTATTCCTCGCATGAACTTTTCCCATTTCCAAACTTGCCAAAGCTCTCTCTGCTGCTGTTGCTTTTTGGCCTTTTTGTCATTGAGGTGAGCAAGGGGAAAAACAGTTAGGGTGTTAACTGACTTAATGCAAGCGGAAGAGTGGAAGTAGTCGGAGCGTGAAAGTTAAACAAAGGGAAGAGGTGAATGACCTTCGCAATTGCCTTTCACGCATAGCAATAATATGCGCGCAGCAAATGGTCCTGAAAGAGGAAAAACTTGAGCATTTGTGCGAGGAACAAAGAGAGCTACGCGCAGGAATCATTAAAAACGCCAACAAAAAGAGAGAAGAAGACTAGGAGTGAAGTACCCACAGGCGTGATTCACTCCAAACACGACAAAAAAAAACTAATACGATAGCAAGTGAGTTTTCCAAAAGTCTTGTTGTTGCTGCTGTTTTCCAAATGTGCACACGTCGCAAGTGGAAGGCGCAGAAAGAAGCACCGTTCCGACAGTAAAAGAGAAGTGAACGAGAAATAGCACACGGAGCGCGCTAATCTTCATCCACGGCGTAGTCCACCTCCACCGACCGCCAGCTCCATCGATACGTACCCGACTTGCCCTTCGTGGGTTTCTTGGCCGTCCCAGAAGCCGCCGTGTCCCCACTGCGTGTGCTGCTCGCCACCCCATGCGCCCCAGGAGGGTGTGGATTGGTTGGGGAGCCGGTGCTGCGGTTCGGCGTGGGGGGCATGGCTCCCACGCTCGCGCTGGCGTTCGTGTTCGCATGCGTGGTGGTGGTCGTCGTCATCGCTGGGACGATTCGTCGCGTGGCGGAAGAGTGGACGGAGCCATCGCCGCCACCCTCCCCCGCGGACGCAAACGTCGCTGGACCTTTCGAGCGTGGCGACAACGGAGGCAGCAGGCCACTGGTGGACTGTGATAGCTGCCGTGCGTGTGCGTGCTGCAAGCCATGATGAGCACTACCAACAGCAGCAGCAGCACCTCCAATACCGGCCGCCGTGGGCGACGTGGCAGACGCAAAGCCGCTGCCTGTGGAGGGGAAGAACGGCGATGACACGGAGCCAGACATCTGCGAATATGTGTGACCGCCACCTGTCCCGCTCTGCACATCCGCGGCACCGCCCGAGGCGGCATCGCTGAGATAGCTGTTGGTTCGATGGTGGTGCCGTCGGTGCACCACGGTGACGTGCAGGCCGCTGCCACTGGCGGGGTTGGACGCCAAGGAGTGCAGTGCGGGAAACTGCGAGCTGCTGTTGTTCGACGTTGGAGAGAGCATGCCCTCTGGGTGGAAGACGAGGTTCACGGCAGCCGCGCTCGAGGATGCCGCGCCGTGCTGCCGCCATGAAGTCGGCGACAGTATCGGCTCTCCTTCATCGGCGGGGAAGGTGGTAAGGTTCGGCCCTCCAGACGCCGTCCCCGAAGCTTCCTCTTGCTGCAGCACTTGCGGCGCCATCGCAGTGCCTTGTGCTCCTTGTTCAGTGCCTGTTGCTGCGGTCGTTGCGGCTGCTGCTTGTTGTGCCTCCTTGAGACGAAAGCTGACGCGACGGGCCTCGCTACCAGGGGCCGCGGAGGAGACAGAGAAGGCAGAGGCCGGAGGCGCCACCATGCCTGCACACGCGTCAGTCGCAGAGATCATCGCTGGCGGAGCACCACCATGCAAGACATTGCTCTCCGGAGCTGTTCCGACAGCTGTTGCGGGGACAGCAGTAGCCACTTGCTCCGCCAGCGCCTTCTGTCGAGCGAGGCGCTGCTGCGAAGAGGGAAGCGGGATGGGCAGCTCGCACTTCTGCTGCTGCTGCTGCTGCTGAAGTGGAGGGCGACCCCAGGAAGCGCTGCCGCCACCGCCTCCACCACTGCCGCTACTCGCGAAGCTGCCGGTTCGCTCCGGCTGCCAGGCATACGGACTACCTGGATGCGCATAAGTCCCTGCTGCTGAGAGATACGGATACGATGGAGCTTGGTTGCTGCCCACCGTGCCGCCGCCACCTGCTGAGGCAGCCGCGTAGTAGTTCGGCGGAGGCGGCGGCGGAGGTGGTGGAGGTAGCGGAGAGGAAAGGTTCGAGTGACTCAGTGGCACCCCCATGGCGTACGGGTCCGCGTAGGTTGGCATCCACGTGTGCGGCGGCGGCGTCATCATCATCATGTTCGCCTGCGCCGCCGCGGCGTTGGCTGCTTCCGGAGACATGAGGGGTGGAGGGACGGAGTACAGGTGTTGTTGCTGCTGCTGCTGCTGAAGCGGATCCGTGACGTCTGCCATGTACAAGCCGTTCGTCGTGGTTGCGCCATAGTACTGGGCATGGTCGACTGCTCCGCCGTAGTAGGCATAGTCTTGCAGTTGTTGAGGCTTGTACTGCACGCCAGGCCAGTACGGTGCCGCCGCCGCGTTGTTGCCGCTGCTGGCCGCGCGGGGTGAGTGGCTGGGTGTGTTGGCGGTCACACTGCTGACGCTGGACCACTTGCCGCCACCAGCGCCAGCAGCTCCAGATTCCAGCGGTGACGGCGTGGGTGCTGGTGACTTGGTCGACTGCACGGTATTGGCCGTAGCAGTCGCATCCGTTGTGGCATCTACGACAGGAGCCGTTGATGGCGCGACAGCTGCTGCGGTTGATGGCACTCCAGTCGGAGCAGCTTGCGTGTCCTCTATGGCTGTGGAAGCAGCAGCGGCTGTGGTCATCGTCGCTGTCGCAGGTGACGGCTGTTTGGCAGCTGCAGCAGGTGACTTCTTTGCAGGGACGTCTTGCTTGTCTTCTCCAACTGGTTCCTCCGCTGACTTGACCACCGCTTCGTCTTTTGTTTCCTGTGTTGTGAGAGCCTCCGTGGTACCTTCAGCAATGGTAGCAGCAGCAGCAGCAGTGGCCTCTGCCTCTCGTTTCTTCTTATTTTTCTTTTTACGCGCGGACTTCGACAAGGGGGCCTCCTCTGTGGCGTCGCCCGTGGTCGCCTCTGCCGTCCCATCGTCCCTATTCGCACCCCCCTCTGCAGCTTCCTTCTCTGCCTCTTCTGACACGGTCACCTTCTCTTTTGAAGCTGCGGTGGCGGAGGCGACTGCGGTTGGTGCCGGCATCCCTTCGCCATCTTTTTCTGCTTGCTCTGCTCTCTCTGCCTTCTTCTGTGCCTTGGACTTTGCCTTTGCGGGCGTGGGTGCAGGCAGCGGAGCAGAGCCTGTCTCCTGACTCGCCGCCACCTCTGCTAGTGCTGCAGAGGCAGACACTGCAGGTGCGCTGTAGAAGACATCCATCGCCGTGCCGTGGGCACCCACCGTGGAGCGAATGGCGAGCTTGTGCTTGCCCGTCTTCCTGCGCGGGACCTTCAGAAAGAACGGGGTCACGGCGACCACACGTGCGGCCCCGGAGTCCAACACGACCCGGTACAAGCACGCGCTGCCGTCCCCGACAATGTCCATCGCCTCTGGCGGGCGCGGCGCCTGGGCATCTGCCGGCAAGACAGCCAAAGGATTGTGCGCACTCGACAGCCCTTTCCTTCCCTGCGGCTCCTTCCCCCTCCTCCATCTCCGCTTGCGCCTTGTCTTTTTCCACCGCTGCCTCGTTCATCGCGCGCTGGGCCTCGCTGCGCACCCAGTGCGGGTCGGCGGATCCCGCCTCACGAGCGAGCTTGCACGCATCCCGCAACTCACCCAGCAGCAGCTCTTCCAGCGGCAGGAGGCACACACGCAGCACACGCGCCGGGGCATCAGCCGCGGCAACAGCTGAGGTTGAGGTCGTGGTGGTGGGCTGCAACTCCACTGTGACACCAGGGGACAGCAGCACCAGAGGAAGCATGCTCGCAGTCTCGCTGCTGTTCTTCGCTGGAAGAGCGGGGGAGACGAGGGAGGAGAGTGGGGCCAGTGACTGCGCCAGGTTCTCACGCGATGGGCCGACCACGGCAGGTGGGCAAGCTTCATTGACGTCCGTGCTCACCAGCAGCGGGTGTCCTGCCCGATGCCACTTCTCCACCGCCTGAGTTGCCGACTGCCTGTCCTGCAAAGAAGGGCCAACAATCCAGTACAGGTGCTTCTGCGGGAGAACGTCAGTCCACTTTTCCAGAGAAACAGCCAGCCCTCTCTCCTGTTCCCTCTCTTCCTTTCCGGCAGGTGTGGCCGAGGAGGATGGAGGCCACTGCTCAACAATCGTATCTTCATCCGGCAGGCGCAGCCCCAGCGGCTGCTTCGCCACGGCACACCCAGCTTCGTTGCTCTGGTCGCCTTCATTTGCGACTTTTTCCAACTCCTCCGTCTCACTCTGCTGTTGCTCGAGTGCACGCAGGATTTCAAGTGGGCTCAAGTTGTGCAGCAGGCAATCCACCACATGCTCCACCAGCAGCTGCACAACGTTGGCAGGGGCGTACACGTTCAACAGCGTGTCCGTCAGCTCCTCTTTGCCCTTCAGCTCCTCCTCTGTTGTGGATGGCTCCAGCACGTCCTCAAGCCACAGGGTCAGGCCGCTCAGCGCCGCTGTCCGGACGCGACAATCTCTGTCCTCGCTGGTCTCAGCAGCCGCTACGGAAGGCGAGTTTGCTCTCTCGTCTGCCGATGCGTCTATCGCCGCTTTTTCCTTTCCCTCCGCCAAAGCAGAGGAGTGCGTGGCGCCAGAAGCGTGGAGACCAAGTAGAATTGTGCGCAGCTCGCGCAGGAAGCAAAGCAAAGGGACGTTGGTTCGTCGGCCACGCATGCGCATCGCGGCAAGCGGAGGTGGTGCCCATTCCAGCATGCTCACCTTCTTCTCTTCTCCCCCTTTTGCGCCTGCACTCTCATCGTCTGGCGTCATCTTTGCTCCAGAACCGGCACCACCCGCGTTCTCGGCGTGTGCCTTGCTGCGAAACAAGGAGTGCAGCAGGGTTGGCGAGGTCACCGACTGCATGAATTTCTTGTAGTACGAGGAGGTTGACGCGGTGAACAGACGCGCGGTGTCGAACACGTTCCCGCGCAGCTGCGACGTGTGCGCTTTCACCATCTTTGGCAACTCCACCGCCGCTGTCGCCGCCATGCTCCTTTCTCCCTCGGCTTCCGCTCCACTTGTCTCGTCCGCACCACCCTTCTCCACTTCCCTCTTCTTCGCTTCGTGTGCCTCCGTTTGAGTAGCGTTTGCCTTTTCGCTCTCCTCACTGTCCCGTGCAGAGGCGTAGTCAAGGCAGGCCCGCTGCCACTGCTCCGCGTAGGTGTAAATAGCAGAGAGCAGGACATGGGTGCGATTGTGGTCACCGGCGGATTTGGTGAGATAGAGGTCCATCTCGGGCGGCTGCGGTGGCGACGATGACGACGGCGTGGCCGCTGCAACGGTGGTTGTCCGGTCCTTGCTCTTTGTCCCTTTGGCATTCCCCGGGAGAAACAGCTTGCTCACATCGCCCACGAACCCGGTGATCTTCACCGAAGACCCCAGTACGCTCACACACCCTTCTGGCAGTGACTCGGCGACGTTGCCGCCACCACTGGTAGGATTCGTTGAAGTCACCTTGGCCTTCTTGCTGGTCTGACTAGCGCCTCCGTCCTCACCTGCGGCTGCATCAGAGGCGTCCAGGCCAGCTGCTGCGGATGCCGCACTGGCGAGTGTTGCTGGCACTGCCGTGGAGGAAGTGGGACAATAGAGAAACGCAACCGCGCAGGGCAGAGGACGCACACTCGCCGGATCTGCCCGGTACGCGTTGATCATCGCCTCGTCATCGTCAAAGAGAAGAAGCTCACCGCCATCCGTGATGTAGCTTTTGTAGAGCTCCTCACGGCTTCCGGGCAATCCGGGAAACTCACTCGCCCGCGTGCACGCCACCTGCAATCGGTTCGCTGCACCGCGGTGGTTGCAGCCGCCACCGTCGGTCTCCTGTGCGAAGAAGGCAAAGTCGGAGGCAGCCGTGCACTTCTTGTCTGCCGTCCCCGTCGTCTCACCGCCTTCGCTCAGACACGTTGCGGATGCTTTGGCCGCGACAAGCCCTTTTTCACGGTCTTCTTCAGCGCTCTTCGCACGGTCTGCTGCTGTCTTTGACTCCCCCTCCTCTCCCTCCTCTCGGCACGCTGCGATGTTGCTATCGCGGATGTAGTGATAGTAGCGCACGGCCGGATCGCAGCGAGCGTCGTACAGCTGCTGAAATAGCGGGCAGTCTGCAGAGGGGAAGAAATCCTTCAAGAATGGGATGAGCACAATTTGCTGACGCTGGCCATAGAAGGGAGCGCGTGGGAGACTGCGAACGGCGGTCTCTCGACTAGGCGCGGCTCCCATTTGGGCGGGTGTGTACGGCGCGATCGCCTTCTGATTTGCTATCCCTTCCAACTATTGGTGTATTCCGTGTGCTGCAGTGTTAGCTTGGTTTAGTGACGAAAGCTGCTTTGCCACTCTCTTGAAGGAAAAAAGGGGGAAAGAAGATACGGTGTGTGAGCTCCTTCAGATGCGAGCCCGGCACGTCTTGTTCTAGCGGTGTTCGCTGTTGTTGCTGTTGTTGTTGCTGTTGTTGCTTGAGTGTCTGTATGCGTGGGTGAGTGAAGCACCAGTGAAAAAAGAAGGGCACAAACAATGGACTAGCGAAGTGCAAAAAGAAAAAATGTTGAATACGCTCACAAAGGCAGTTTGAGCAGCACCGCTTCGAACGGAGAAAAAAACAAAGGGGCAATTACACCAAACGAAAGGAAAAACGAAACCTAGTGGATCAAGCGAAATGAAATGCAAATGAGCACTTCTACTTTTAAAAAAGTGTGTTTTAACGTGCTTGAGAAAAGAACAGTAGGAAAGCGAGAAAAACATGAAAAGGCATGAGTTGCTCACACGAATACAATACCCTTCAGCACGATGGCACACACACGCACACGGAACAGTGAAGATTTCGGGGGTTCCAAATGTGAATATGGATAGAGTGGGAGAAGAAGAAAAGGTCTGTGCAAGTCCTATTTCCTCTCTCCCTTCCTCCTTCACACTAGAACTCCACCATTCTGAGCACTCCATCGTTCTTGTGCAGTATGTGTGCTACCCTTGATCTGTTTTCAGCTCGAACAGTTGCCATTTCTCATCTTCATCTTCTTCTTTTTTTTCCTTCGAGTTCGAGTGAAAGGTTTGTTTGCTCATGGAAAAGAGAAACGCTTTCTCGGCCAAAAAAGACACAAGTATTTTTCGTGAGAGAAAAGTGGTGAAAAGCCCCTCCAGAGCAAGAGAAGAATAGCGATCGTGAAAAGCACAAACTCAGCACATGAAGGCAACAGATAGAAGAAAAAGAAGGTCTTCTTCCGCGACGAGAAAGCATTTAGAAAAGCAAAAAAAAAAAAAGAGAGAAGAAAGAGAAGAAAGGAAAGGAAGAAGAAAGGAAAGCGCGAAAAACAAATGATGAACAGCAAGAGAGTGGAGATGGGAGAAACGGGCTGGCGGGAGGGCTCAGCCAGTGAGGCTTCATGCTTGATCCAAGACCAAGTGGATGAAAACGGTGATAGAAGGAGGGAGAAGAGATACAGAAATACAGAAAACAAAGAGAACAAAAAAAGCAAAAGAAGGAGAGAGAGAGAGAAGGAGGAGGAGAAAACAGTTGGAAAGGAGGGGATCGGGGGATCCAAATAAGAAGATGCCAGTATCGGAAGAATGCAAAAGCGCAGTGGCGGAAAGAGCGAACCGAGATGGCAGAGCGTCATTGAGAGATTGAAACGCGCAAGCAAATACGATAGCTAACGAGAGAGAAAGAGAGAAAGAGAAAGGGGGGCAACGAAACAGAAAAACAACGTTCTACAGAGGCAACAAAAAGCCTGTGACGATTGTGTTTCGAATTGTTGAGAAAAAACAACTGAAAGAGTTTTTTAAAAATTCTCTTTCATTGTCTTTTCTGCGGAGGATAGCATGAGAAACGACGTAAAGCGAGGAAAACAGTATCGCAAGAAAAGACCCAAGAAAGCTTCAAAAGAGTGAAAAGAGGTTCACCAGAATGCTTCGCTGAGAGTTGCGGCCTTGAGTTTAAGTTTAGCGACTGCATTGACGTTATCATTTAAAACAAAAGCTACCGATTTCAGCTTGACAGCTGAGCGTGTCTCTCAATGACATCGTACGAATGCTGTGGGAAAACAACGCAGCTTCTTTACAATACAGGCGGCCAGTGCGCTGAAGGAAACCCTCGGAGAAACAAAAAAAGAGTGACAAAAAGTGCCAACAAGATGGAGCACACTAAAGTCAGGCAAACACACGAAAGGAAAAAAAAAGGAGGAAGGAAAAGAAACACATGTAGTGCGGCACTCTCTCAGTCAATGGTGGCCGACTGCTCAGAAAACTCACCCAACCTTCCCTTGTCTCCCGCCTTCTGCAAATCCACAAAGTCTTCATATGATACCTCGCCCTCTGAGAGAGCGTGCGAGAAGGATGAGAGGAAAAGAAAGACAAAAAAAAAAAGCAGATTCGTGAGGCTACAGGGCAGGAGAAGGAGCAGATAAAGATGGAAAAAAAAACAAAGAAACACACACGCAACCGTTCGATTTTAGATCACGAGGGTGAAACAGATTCTTTTTTATTTTCGCTACTGCTGCTGAGAAAGGGAGGAAAAAAAGGGTACTCAACGAGAAGGGAGTTGGCTCGCATGAGCTACTTTTAAAGAAGAGCCATCGTGCGGGGAAAAAAAAGAGAATGTCACGAAACCAGAGCCCAATTGCCAATTGGTCATCAAGAAGAATCGAGGAGAAGGGACGTGACACTCTCCACATCGAGGGAAGGAAAACACACCAGTGAGGAGGGAAAAAAAAAGAAGAGAGAGAGGAAAAAAGAGGAAGGTCCCGAGTCGTGCCCGAACGTCCTCTTCTCCTCCTCATTCTCTTTTTTTTCCTCACTTCCTCTTCTGTCTTGCCTTTTCTCCCCTTCTCTTCCAAGGTACGTACACCTAGCTTGATTCTCAATGCAAACCTTCACCTGGCAAGCTGTACCATGACAGTGGCAACTGTGTCCATCTCTGTCGCACGCATGGATATGGTGGAGTATTCCTTTGACAGGTTGGTCGGCATTGGTGCTGCTAGCACGCATTCGCTCTGCTTGCGGTTGTTGCCGCAGCCCATTCGCTCTTCCTCCTTGGTGCAGGCGTCACTCTTCGCAAAGCGCGCACGTTGGAGAGCAAAAGCCAAGAGAAGCAACAACAAAGAAGCGAAGCAAGATAGCGAAGCACCACAGGTTGAGAGAGGTCTTGAAAACGCAAAAAAAAGACAAATTCTGAAGAAAAGCGGTGAAAAGCAAACGATCGCGGGGCAGTTCTCTAAGGCAGGAGGCTGAAGTGCAGCAATTATCAAAGAAAGAAAAGCCAAGAGCTTCCTTTGCTGAGACGAGAAGCATTGAGAGGAACCAAAAACATGAAAAGGCGGGCTAGGGCTTGTTGGCCTGCTTGTGAAGCAAGCGGGAAAGGGACAAGTCATCATTGATGCTGTTAGTGCGCAAAGAAGAAAAAGAAAACGAGGAGGGAGAGGTAGTAGAATCAAAGAAAAACAGAGTGGCTGACGATTTAATCAGTCTCACTACTTATCCGTTCGTTCAACATATTTAAAAAAAAAGGATGAGGGTGGGTAAAAGATGTGTGTTTTCTGAAACACACTAGCGTACGATAAAAACAAACCAACAAACAAAAACAAAAAGAATGGAAAGAAACACGACGAAAAGCGGCGACACGTTCGACAAATGAGGAAAAAGAAGAAGAAAAAAAAAGTGATCAAGCAAGAGAGAGAGTGAGAGAGAGAATCAACTGCTATTCGGTGTAATCACACTAGCACTGTTTATTATTCTTATTCTTTTAGGGTTAAGTGAAAAAGGAAGATGAGTGAAGAAAGCAATGTCCTGAAAAAGGCCTTCGCCTGCCGAGAAGCTGTTTGAAAAAAAAAAACTCTTCACTTGCAGCAGTCAAAGACTACGAGCAGAGTAGAGAAAACAAGAAAAAAGCCAGCTATTGCTCCGTGCACACTACACACGTCATCGGCCCTGCTGCTGCTGCTGCTGCTGCTGAATGGTGGTCAGCAGCTGCTGCTGCAACCACTCTGGCAGCAATGTGCCCGAAGGCGAAGATGGCGCACCCAGGCTGTTCACGTCGCCTCCCCTTCCTTGCTGCTGCTGCTGCTGCTGCTGCTGGCATTGCTCCAGTTGCTGCTGAAGAGCCTGCAGCTGCTGAAGCTGCTGGAGCTGCTGTTGGAGCTGCTGGAGCTGTTGCAGTTGGGCTGGTTGCTGTTCCTGTTGTTGTTGCTGTTGTTGCTGCTGCTGCTGCTGCTGCTGCTGGAGTTGGAACTGAAGCTGTTGGAGAAGTAGAAGCTGCTGAATCGTCTTGAGCTGTTGCTGGATGTCCTGTCCTCCACCATTCACGCTGTTGCTGGAATTGCTTCCAGCAAAGTTGCTCCCCACACTGAACCCACCGCCGGCGAGCATTTGTGCGCTCGGTAGGTTGCTGTTGTTGCCATTGGCATTCGCATTCGTGTGGCCGGCAATGCTGCTGGGAAAGGAAAGAGCGCTCCCAAAGGGCATAGCCGAAGAAAACGCGTTGCCACTGCTGTTCAGATGGCTGTTGTTGCTGAGGCTTTCGGACGAAGCCGTAAAGCCTCCGGCGCGACCGGGGTAGAGCTGGCCATCGGAACCGGGAGGTCCACTGGAAGGTGCCAAGAAATGATGGGAACCAAAGGCAGGCGGTGACTGGGTATGGTTGCTTCGATGGGAAGAGGGCGATGCGTCGTTCTGCGACTGCTGTTGCGGATGCTGTGGCTGTTGCAGCGGCCGGTACTCCGGGTTAGGAATCGCACGGATTTGGCCATTGACAAAGACGTAGGCAACCGGAGAAGAAGGCGGCATCTGGAACGTCTGGCGCTGTTGCGGCGGTGGCGGCGGCGGCAGTGGCTGCTGCGGTGGCGTGAAGGGAGGCGGCGGCAGTGGGGAGTTCGTCAACGGTGGCGCGTACGGCGTGATGCGCGCTTGCCCATCCGGTCCAACAAACACCATTGACGCAAGGCGGCTCGCGTGCGGCTGCAGCTGCGGCTGTGGCGAGTGCCCAGGCAGGTTGGCGCCACTGCTGCGCTGCTGCTGCAGTAGGGCAAGGCTAGCAAGGACTGAGGGCGGGAGGCCGCCGCTGTTGCCGCGCATCACACCAGGGCTGCTGCTGTCAATCTCAACGCCACCGCCGTAGTTCACCGGCATGGTCGCCGGAAGCGTCACGGAGGAGGAGGGGGGCACCGCATCGCTCGACGGGCCACCCCCACGGCCAATGGAAAACGGGCCCAGCTGCTGCTGAGAGAGACGGGCCATGCCATGCACGCCCCCAGGCACCACAGGATTCAGCCACGGAGGCTGCGGCATCGCGCACGCCGCCGCCGCCGCACTGTATGGAGGTGGTGGCGGTAGTCCGCTGCTGCCCTCCCTGCCAACCTGGGCCGCGGCGGTGGAGAAGCCTGGTAGCGGCTCGCGTGCGCCTGGGGCGTGGACGCCGAAGACGGCGTTCATGTCGGCGCCGTGCTGCAGCTTTTGCAGCGCACTCAACGGCGTGCTCCCGTCACTGCTTGAGAAGAAGCTGGTGACGCCGCCGGGTGTTGGCGCCATGTTCGACGCGGTAGCGGGCGAGTACGGGAGGCTGGTCAGGCTGCCTCGGGAGCAGGCAGCAGCGAAGCTAGGAGGCCCACCTCGGTGGCTTCCCGTCGCTCCACCACCACCACCACCACCGCCACCAGCGCTGCCGGACGTGTGCCCCAGCTTCGTCAAACTTGCGTTGGCGCCGCTGGCGGCCAGCATATTCCCACCACCCCCGCGACGCTTGTTCGGGTTGGCGAACTTTGGCACCGTGCCGTAGAAAAACGTCTCGGTCCCTCGCCTAAAATGCCACAAGTAGAAGGAGCCGTCGTGCACGGGGCACTGCTTCTCCTCGTCGCGGACCCAACGAGGGTCGTCGACGTCGGCCTCGCGTGCGTTGCGGCACTCATCGCGAACCAGCGAAAGAAGCACATTCTCAATGTACACCGTCGCGTCTGGTTCCCAGGAGCCCGCGCTGCCGCGGCTGCTGTCGGCCTTCTCCTTGGGCTCCTCCTTGCTCTTCTCCTCGGGGGAGGTGGGGAAAGACTTGGACGATGTTTTACTGCTGTTCTTCTTCTCTCCTCCGCTGTCGGGGCGGATGAAAGAGAGAATGTCACCACGATGTGCGACAAACGTGTTCACCAGCTTCACACCGGCGGGAAGCTCGCCAAACTTTTCCACTGCCTCCTCGTCCGTCATTTTAGGCGCAAGGGGCGTCCGGTCCTCCATCTGCCTCAGCTCTTCATCCTCAGCGGCTTCCCGGGCTCGGCGCTCCTCCTCCGTCTCTTGTTGGCCCTGGGGCAAGCCACGGAATTGCCTGGACTTGAGTGATGGGTTGGGGGACACACCATGCTGCAGGGTAGCGGAGTCCACGCCCTCCACGGGGGTGACCACGCGCACTTCACAGTTCCTGCACACGACGAACACCTCGTTTGGCTCGGCGCTCTCCGCGACCAGCATCGCGTGCTCCTCAGTCAGGTAGCCACGGACGATGTAGGTCACCTTGGCCTTGCTCGCATTTGCCCCACTGATGCTGTTGTTCTTGCTGTTCTCCTCGCCTGCACCGCTGGCGGCTAGGTTCTGCGTGTGCAGGATGGTGTCAAAGGAGTCCGCGCCGGTCACGTTGAAGTTTGTGTTGCTCTGGCTAGCGGCCGCCCCACTCAGAACCTCGTCAATGACATCGGTGGCTGCCTTTGCCGCCGCCGCCGCTGCAGTCGTCGTTGCTGCTGCAGCGGCGGTGGTGTGGTGCGGGCCGATTTCTTCTGTGACGGACAAAGACGCGGCGAACGGTGGCACCGGGCCCGTGGTGCTGCTGCCGTTGCCACCACCCATGCGCCGCAGCTGCTTCGCCGCCCGCTGCGCTGCCTTGGCTTCTACAAACTCAAGGAAGTGCTTGGCGAAGGCCGCGCACATCTTCTGCGCGTAGGACGCGGTGAGCAGGCCGCGAACGCAGCCGTCGTCTAGCCACAGTGCCGGGTGCTCTGGTGGGACAAGCACATCCTGTGTCCGGTCTCGCAGCTCGCGAAGGAAGCACAGAAAGGGAATGTTGGTCTTGGTGCTAATGGTGACAGTGGGCAGAGTGGGGACCTCCTTCAATCCAATGATATTGGTGCACTGGTGGTGATACACGTACCCGGCAAGCAGCGCGACACGGCCCATGTTGTGGTCGCCTGCGGACTTGGTGATGAACATCTGGATGTGAAAGAAGTCTTGTCGCAACGTGGCGTTGCGGAACACGCATCCCGCATCGCCGATACCGCCAATGACCTTCACGTAGGCGTCACGGTCGCGGCTCAGGCGGACGGAGTCCTCTGGAATGTGCGTGGCACCCTCGTAGAGGAACACGACCGTGCAGGGCAGCGGCTGGATCCCGCGGCCGTTTCCGCTTTCCACCGCCTCCTTCATCGCCGCGTTGGTCGAGAACATGGGCACGGCCGCGATGGTCTCCGAGTACATGTGGAACAACTCTTCGGGAGTGCATGGGATGGCGGGGATGCGGTCCTGACGCAGGTCAGACACCTCATTGCGCATGTAGTACCGAACAGAGGGGTCCATGCGGGCCTCGTAGAGCTGCTGGAACAGCGGGCACTGCGGCGAAGGGAAGAACTCGGGTGAAAATGGGATGAGTGCGATCTGACGGGCCCCGCCATGCGGGGTGCAGAAAGGGGCTGTCTGCAAGACCTCCTTGCTTGGCGCAGCACCCATGGTTGCCTTTTCTTTTTTTTCCTAGTTCTGTTGCTGTTGATGCGGTTGCACGTAGGTGTGCGTGTATATAGGTTCGTGCGTGGGTGGGTGTGTCGAAATATCGAAATAGCCCTTTCACAAAAGAAAAACGGTAGATAGCGATCAGTGCAAGCCCCTTGTAGTGGAATAGTGATATATGCCTACTCAAGAGCTACTTGCGAATAGCCGTTCCTACTAGACTGCAACGCACGACACAAGTATAGGTTAGGTTATGAGTACGCTGAAATCTTAAAGGAAAAAACCTGAGGAAACGTTCAGCTTCTTTACACTTGAAAACGAAAAAACGAGGAAAAAGAGTCAATGAAAAGCAAGAAAAGCAATCAGCGCGTCAGACGATGCGTGCCGTTGTCCTTAAAAAGCTTCCAGAACACCAAGTCTTTAAACAGCCTCTGTGGAAGCAAAGACAAAAACAGGAGAAAAGGAAATAGAGGGAGAGAGAAAAAAAGCACTAAATACTGAAAAGCAAAAGCAAAAGGCACAATCCCGTGACAGAGAGAAAACGAAAAGAAAAGCTAGAAACAGAAGGTTAGAAAAACGAGCAGACAGTAAAAAATTAAAGTTCCTCAGATGGGCCACGAAAAAAAGAAAGCTATAGGAGTTATAGGTGAGAAAGTGAGAACGCACAAGAAAGGCGGAAACAATTATTATTGCTTTACTTTTTCTTCTACAAGAAAGAAACTCGAAGAATGGAAACAAGCGTTCGTGAAAAAGCACAGAAAGGCAAGAGGGAGGAAGAATCTTAAGTTGTTAGAAAGCAATAACAAATGAGAAAGAAAAGGGGAAAAAAGGCTTATATCAAAAGAGGTGGAGCCGGGGTTTCTTTTTCAAAAAAGCAACCGGCCACCGTAGAGTACAATCTCTTTAACGTGAATCAATCAGAGAGGAAAAGGGAGCTACACCTGTGCAGGTCTCCGTTTCCGACAGCTTGGGAAGAGCAGACGAAATAAAGGGTGAAAAACACTTTTTCCTTGAAACGCAACTACCAGCTACTGAAAAGACAAAATAGTACTTTAAGCAGTTAGAAAGGGGAAAAGAAAAAAAAAGAAGAATCGGTATAGTGCGACAACTTTTGTGCGTGTGTGCTGCCAAGAACAAACGGCGGAAGAAGAAAAGAAAAAAAAGAAAAAAGAGAAACTATGTTTGTTGCTGATCCTGAAACTTTTGATGCTGCACCGCTTACTCGCCTTTTCTTTCTTCTTTGTTAAGCAGCGGTATTCCTATCTCTGATAGTCTCGATCAAGAGGGACGAACAAGGAAAACAGAGAGGAAGAAAGTGTACGAAGAAAGCAAAAAAAAAGAAAAAAACGCAACGAGAAAAACAGCGAAAAGAAAAAGAGGGTAAACAAATGAGAAACTCTGATCTGAGCGAATGTGCGTTGAACTTTTCACTGATTGTCTTTCGTTCCTGTTTTCTGTTTTGTACTACGATTGCTTTTTTTCTTTGTGTGTGTGTGTGTGTGTATGTGTATGTGGTGTGTGAGTGTACGGCTGCTGCAAAACTCGAATAGGCCAACACGTGATTGTGTGGAAGGAGATGATGAGCACAAGGAAGAGAAACGAAAGCGGAGAAGATGGCCACCTTGTCGTTCTTTCAGCTTTTCGCCCCTTTTTTTTTTACCTTTCCTTCGTGCTTCAGAAAGTAGAGAATCCTAAAGGCTCGAATAGCTCACACCTGTTGGTCCAAGAGTATTCACAAGAGAAACCAAAGAATAAGAGAGCCAAGCAAGCTTGAGTTTACTAAGTGTCGTCGCAACAAGAAGGCAAGTGAGACAGAACGAAAGACGGAGCGAATGTTAGGAAAGAAGGCCATGTGCATTTGGCGATTCCAGCTTTTCATGACAGTGCTCGTGTCACTCGTATTGCTGCCTTCAATATATAGATATCTTGTGCTTTCATTTCCCCTTTCCATGTGTCTACGTGTCTATGTCAATATGCTCGCAAAAGCTGTCCCTGTTGTTCGTTTTTTGGTCAGGTATTTCACTCGTTGCAAGCACTGCGCTTCTTATTTTCGCTTCTTTCCTCGTCTCTCGCTTAGGCCCTCGTGGCACAGGAGAAAGGAAGCCGGAAGCTGCAGGCAAGTTGAGAGAAAACAAAAACGGGTGGGAGGGGAAAAGAAGGGGAAGGCATCAACCACAGTAGCGTAGATACTCACTGTTAAGCTGTTCCACACAAACCAACTGGAGATAAAGAGTCACGGCGAAAAGAAACATATAGTAGGAAGGGAAAGAGAGGAAGGACGAGAAAAAGCACGGGTAGGTTCATCATATACTGAGACACGCGCGAAAGGTAGCGGAACGGGAAAGGAGCTTCCAACACGACTACACACACTTCTAAATGAAAAGGGGAAAAAAAACTATGGAAGACTTGATGCTCCGAGGAAAACAAGGAAAAAGCGAATGGCAATGAAAAGACAAAAGACGCTCAGTTTTCAAAAAAAACTTTTTTGGGGCCTAACGGTTCGAAACGACCCAGAGAAAGAGAACGCAAAGGAAGAAAGTGGAAGAGAAAAAGAGAGCGAGGATGGACTCTGGAAAGGAAACACAGATGCGGGAGATGTGGGCGGGAGGGAAACAAAAAACGTGAGATACGGATCACTGAAAAGAAGCTTTTAAGCGCGTGGTACGGGCGTCCGATGGGAAGTGTTCACCAAGGAAAGAAAGAGAGAAAAAAAAACGTGGCAAGGAATGAGAATGAAGGAGCCAGGAAAAAAAGAGGTGCAAGACACACGCGCTTTGGAGACGGGCACGTGGCATCGTGAGCCAGATAAAGAAGAAGAAACAAACATCCAAAATGGAAAAATAGAGAGAAACGGGAGGAAACAAGGGAGAGAAAGACACAGGAAAAGAATGAGCAAAGACGTGGAAAACGGAAGCGGTTTGTTTGACAAGAAGAAACACGGGTGAAAGCCAATGGAGGAAACGCACCGCGAAGATGGCGACAGCTCTCAAATCTGGC
Organism: Drosophila seclusa; assembly: GCA_035043575.1. Lineage (NCBI taxonomy): Eukaryota > Metazoa > Arthropoda > Insecta > Diptera > Drosophilidae > Drosophila > Drosophila seclusa. The sequence goes on from JAWNMX010000604.1 coordinate 71,055, forward strand.
TTCATTTCACATCTCAAACTACTCCACCTCACCTTGCGGCTTCGCGTGCGACTGCTGTTGTTGCTGTTGCGGTTGTGGGGGGGATTGACTCGCCGCTGTCGCAGCGGAATCCATGTGCTTCTGGTAGATGCTGTTCTTCTTCTTGCGTCGCTGAATCACCTGCTGGGCAACGGAGCCGCGGTGAGCACTGCTATTGTTGGTGCTGTTGTTGCTCGTGTGCGACGTACCCGGCCCTTCCGCGTTGTTCGCGAGGCTGTGGCTGCCCTGGCTCGTTTGCGTGGAGGAGAGAGAGTCGAAGAAGATGGCGTCGCTGATACCGCTGCCGCTGCGGCTGTGCAGCTGTTGCTGCTGGCTGGGCGGACCTTGCGGGCTGTTGCCCTCGGAGATAGAAGCTAGTGACGTCGACCTCACAGCAGCAGTGGCCGCATCCCCGCAAGCCTGCTGATGCTGCTGTTGATGTGGTGGTGGAGGGGGCTGCTTTCCACCCATGGTCGGCGTCAGGACAAACGTATTGGACTGCGGCGTGTTGCCATCCACCGAGAGGGTGCTTTCCAGTTGGCTTGACACGCTCTCCCCGTCCATGAAAGACGTGCTCAACGGGGTGTCGGGCAGGCAAATGTGCATGTGCGTCGCGTTGGTTAGAGAGGATGACATGGGTGGCGGCGGCGCCTGCGCGGCGGGAAAGCCAGGCTCACTTTGGCGCGTGAACGGAGAGACAAACGTGCGCGGAGTCGACAGTCGGGCCTCCGCGCTGTTCGTTGTTGCCACCGTCACCGTCATCACGCTGGATGGTGCGGTGGTGGTGGAGGGAAGAGCAGTGCCCGTAGAAGACTGTGGCACGTGCGTCTGTGACGGCGGTGGCGGCGGGGGAGAGGGCGGCACAGGCAGCTGGGGGCAGGACGAGACAGATGTGTCAGACCCCACGGCCGGCGCGCGCGAGCATGCCGAGGTGGGTGAGGGCAACGCATCCTCCGCGGAAGCCGTGGTGTCTCTCCTGGTCACACTGCCACCTCCTCCACCACCACTCATGCTGCCGCCTCTGCGGCAGTCGAGCACAGTGCTGCTGCTGCCAGCCTTCGTGCCACCTGACCTCTGTGCAGAGGCGGGCAGTGAGGTGGCACTGGTGCCAGGGCTTGTGGTGGGAAAGTTCGAAGGAGGACGTGAGGAGCGAGGCGTCATGCGCAAGTGGTTGAGAAGGCCACTCTGCGTTCGAGTGCCAATGGTCGTGCAGGAATCACGACCCAAAGTCCCCAGAGACAGGTTCAGAATCTGACTCCGGCTGCGCGGGCGGCTGTGAAACGGGGCCGAAGGCTGCAATGCGCCGCCGTCGAAGGAGACGGACCGGGATGCGGGTGTGTACACGCTGCCCCCCGCAGCCGTGGTTGGCGTCGTGGCCATAGTCGCGATGATGGGCAGGTTGCTTCGGTCCGTTGTGGACCAACCCTCACTGGCCGTCGCCTCACTCGTGCTACTCTGTGGGACGACAGACTCTTTCTCTTGGACGAGCTGGCTCGTCTTGATGCCCCACAAGTCCGCCCGACGATTGCGATCGCGGAAGCGCAGCTGGCCAACGGGCGGTGCGCACACGGTGAACAGCTCCGTTCGTTCCACCCGCACACGCAGGTCCCTCGACCACGGCACCACCAGCACCACCTCATCCGTCTCTGGGTCCACCAGAAACAGCCGCGGCAGGTCGGTCAAAACGAGCACTTTAGGACAGTTGCCCCGCGTCAGCGCGTCCACGTCGCCCAGGTGCATCGCCGCCACCGCCACCGCAGACTCCTTCAGCAGCTCCACCGGGGAGCAGTACACCACCCTCTCCTCGTCGTGCAAAAAGTCCGTGAGCTCGCTGGTGTAGTCGGTGTTGACGGGCGTGATGTTGCTGGTTTCAAGCACGCAGGACCACTCAATCGAACGGAAGAACGGATGGGCCTTGAGCGCCGCAAAGCCCCCTTGCTCCTCCGCGCCTAGCCGCTCTGTAGGCTCCACCTTCAGCAGCTTGTGCACAAGGTCCTTCGCTTCAGCGGACACCGCGTCATCGTCCAGAAAAGGAATCTCAAAGCTGCCCGCAATGAACTGCTTCACTTGCCGCGTCACAAGGTACTGCGTGGCACCACGGAACAATGGCACTCCTTCACAGAGCTCGTACACAATGCAACCAAGACACCAGAGATCGGTATACGGGCCCGACTTGTTCGCAAGCAGCACCTCTGGCGCAATGTACGCAGGTGTGCCACCAAAGCGGTTCGCCTCCTCATCGCCCAAGAAGCAAGTGTTGCCAAAGTCGCCAACTTTCACGTGGTAGTCCCAGGTGAGAAGCATGTTTTCCGGTTTCAGGTCGCTGTGGACCACGATGCTCTTGCGCTCTTCCTCCGTGAAGGGGCGGCCGACGGTGGTGGTGGAAGTGGAGGTCGTTGCGGTTGTCATGGCGGCCCCGGTCGATGGTTCGGCAGAGGTCTCGCCTTCATCGTCCGCGCCGTCCTCCGAGTCTTCCCTACCCTTTGCGGGTACGCCACGGTGGAGGTAGTTGCTGTTTGCCTCGTCCTCGTCGTTGGTGGCCATGGAAAGGCTGCGTGTGCCGTCACTGCTCGCGTCAATGGTGTAGTGCGAGCTCTCCATCGCACGAGGCGTGCGGCGCGTACTGAGGTGATGAGATCGCGGTGGCAAGGTGTGGAAGGTGGAGACAGGGGCAGAGGAGGCGACTGGAAGGTTGGGAGAGGGTAGCTGGTGGCGGCCGTGGTGCTGGTGGTGTTCGTCACTCACGTCACAGCACTCGGAGCTGACCACGTGAGAGACTGGGATGCTGCCACTGCTGCCCAACTGCCAAGCCGGAGTCGCGGAGGGCAACGCGCTGCATGGGGCAGAAAGGCCGTCACTGCTGTCCGCCGCGGAAGAGGTGCTTCGGCCATGCTGCTGCGTGGCATCGGACGACGGACTCTGACCGGTCGCGGCGGATGAGGGTCGATATGGGTGCTTGCTGCCGTCTCGCAAGTACTCCAGAAGAAGCACCACGTCTGCCAGAAAACGAGGCGCCATCTCGCGCGTGTCGGAAACGCCGTATGTCTTCCTGTAGTGGCTGATGTCACCGTTTTCGGCCAGATCCATGACAAGAAAGACGCTGTCCTGATCTTCGGCGACGCCAAAGATGTTCATCAGGCACGGGTGGCGCAGGTTGCTAGCAACCATCAGTTCATTCTGGAAGGACTGGAAAAGCTTGCGGCTCTGCAGACTCGTCTTGGAGAAGGTCTTGACCGCGACGGAACGGAAAGGCACAAGGCCGCCGGTAGCGACAACGTCCGCCATGCTTGTTGTCCCGGGGGACACCGAGATGGTGGTCACCTCGCGACCGGTGGTGGGCGTGGTGTGGTTGGAAAAGGCAGCAGAACAGGCGTCCACGGGTCGGTGCAGACCCTCACTGCGTTGGGAGACGCTGCCGCCGGACCGCTCACTCTGCGCAAGATGCCTGCCGCCGCCGGTGGCCTCGGTGCCAAGACTCTGACCATCCTTCTCACTGGATTTGTCTCGGTCTGTTCCCGTTTCCGTCTTGCCGGACGTAGTGGCATCCATGTTCGCGCCTACCGTGATGCTGTCTTTGGTGTCCTCCTCGTTGGCACCTTGCGGCGTCGGCAGCCCTAGCGAAGCCCAGGTGTAGTTGAACATGGTGTTGGCGTTGCCAAGGTCGCTTGTGGAGCTGCTCCGTCCACCGTGGTCTTTGCTAAAGCCATGCGAGCCTGTCAAAGTGGCTTTAACAGAGACAGGCGGCAACACGAAGTCTTCTTCTGGAGGAGAGAGAGGACGCTGATAGTCAGGGCTGCTGCCACCGGCCGGAGGCGCGGTTGTGCTGTTGTCGTGATGTTTTTTGTGAAAGTGCGTGCTTCCACCCGTCTCCCACGTGCCACTCCCAGGCAGGTACGTGTCGTCCGCTGAGGAAGTCACTGTGGTCGCTGTCCCACCAGTCTCCTCCGCCGAGTCCGGGCCCGTGATGGCGCGTTGCACCGCCGAACGCGCAGTAGCCGTGAGCTCGGTATCTCCAATCGTACCCAAGTTGGCGAGGCTGCCGCTGTCAAAGCTGAGGCCACCCATCGTGTTGCAAAACAACTGAGACCGCTCCGGCGTCGTGCCGTCATCAAAAGCGACGTTCGGCCGGCTGAACGAACGCAAATCAGATCCTTCCAGCAAGTGGTCGCTGTGCGGAGTGAATTCCGCCGCAGCCACGGCGGTCACTCCGGTCTCATTCCCGCCAGCTTTTTGAACGAGCTGTCGCGCCAGCGAGGCTTGCGCAGCGACGGGCTGTGCGGTCATCGTTGGCATCCAAAAAGGACGAGTCCGCGAGTAGTCGTCTGACATTTTGGCTGCCGTCTCCCCTTCCTTCTCGTGGTGTTGGTGGTCTGAGGAGCCCAACCGCGCATGAGCTGTGACCTGCTGCTGCTGATGCAGCACCTGTTGAGGAATCCTCCTGACGGCGCGGCAGTACCTCGACGAATTGCCGGACTATCCATCGACAGGCTGCCTTGGAGTGGGGAGTCCGCTGTTGTCGTTTCCGCCATGGCACGCTCCCCAAACGTCCCCAAGCTGCCGCCGCTCACCGCCGCGGTGTCAGCCCCAACGCTTGCTCGTCGGCTGCTGTTCCGCGCGTACTCGGAGCAGCTCAGCAGGTCCGTCGGCACCGGAGCTGTCAAGTCGCCAGAGAGAGCTGGTCGACAGCTGTCGTGGCAGGTTTCCTGGATTCTCCGTTGCTTCTCTTGTTTCGTCATTCTTCTCAGACAACGGGGCAGGTTGCAGCGAGTCCAACAGCGAGGAGGTGGACGAGGACACAGATCGGTCTGGTGTGCTATTCGTGCGACGGGACCGTCGGGTCTCCTTTGGCTCCTGCGTCAGTGAGTCGTTAAGGTTCTGCTGACTGTCATCGCCATGTGGAGGCTGCGGGGAGGACGAGGACGCTGAGCTTCTCCTCTGCTGCTGCAATCGGGCGCGTGCGAGAGCACCATCGCCGCTGCTGCCATTGTGCTCCGACCTGTCCAGACTGGGCATGGCAACGACCGGCGAAGCGGTCGCGGTGGAGGTGCTGCTCCTGCCTTCCTTGCGAACAGACGCCGCCGCTTCTGCTGTGTCAGAGGTGATGGAGTTGGCAAGCCACTCGCTCCCACTGGCGTTGTTGCGGGAACTGAATCCACCGGGGACTGCTGTGGTAGCTGAGGATACTCCTCCACCTGCCGGTGAGCTACCCATTTGCGGATGTCGTCCTCGGTCTTCTTTCCTTGCTCTCCCCCTGCCATTTCGCCGTCGCTGACGTCAAGCAGGACGTCTCTTTCCCCGTCTTGGTGCGGACAAAAAAGGTGCGGCGAGTGCGGGCTGCAGGTAAGTGAAGTGCTACGGTCAGTGATACTCGGCGGCTCCGGCGGAGCAAGTACACGACTGGCATCGCAGCTCTTCAACGGGCTTCCGTCGGAAGTGTGTTCGTTCCTCACTTCTTCTTCTGCCCAGTATGGGCGTGTGAGCTTGGTGTGATGGAGATTGAATGTGCAGTAGGCGAAAAGGCGCCTGCAGACATGTACGCGACTGTTGGCGACCCTGCGGATGAGCCGGGCGTCAGCTTTGACGGATTCATCAACACCGCGGACGCGCCAGGTGGACTGCCGTCTCTGATGACGTCATCGTCATCATCGTCCTCATCGTTGCTGCCGTTTCCGACGGCACCTGCCGCAGTGTTGAGTCCCTTGGCGTTCTGGTACTTCTCCACCTCCCAAGACTCTTGCGTCGGAGCAAGTGGCGGCAGCAATGTGGATGTGGGGCAACTGTGCTTGTGCGGTGTGTGCAGCCAATACTGCGAGTCCGACAAGAGCAAGCTGTTGCCAATAAGAAGGTGGTCTGTCAGACCGTTGCGGGCGTAGATACCGCCATTGTAGAAGTCCGCCGTCTCCTCGTTGTACGGCTGTAGATGCAGCGGGACCACCCGAGCATCCTCGTCACCCTCACCGGCCTCCGGTGCTTGGCGCTCGCTGCTATTGTTCGCCGTGACAGTTGTCGCCGCTGAGTTCTCCGCCGCAACAGCAAAACCTGCCGCCGTCCCTCTCCTCTCACCGCTGCCAACAGTGCCATCGTCCTCCAGATTCGTGGTCGGAGAAACCACAGTGGAGTTGAAGTTCGTGTTCACACGTGTTGTCCGCCCGCTTCCTGTGCTATCCTGGGGCTGCACCTGTGACGCGAGTGCGCTGTGTATCGATGCCCCAGCAGTGGCAACCAAGGACGAGCTCATCGCGACAGGCGAGGTGCCCGGCAGCCGTGGTGTGTTTCTTCCCGAGGAGCGGAACAGGAAGCTCTCCATTGGAGAATCTGGCCGCAGTGGGGCTTCCGCTCCGGGCGGGTAGAGCCACCCTGCATCACCTCCCCGTACGCACCGCGACCCAGCCGCTTGTCGCTCGTGTGCGGAACGTAAATGCGATCCCGTGACAAGAACAGATCGGCCGGGGTGTGTGGGAACAGGTCGCGCAGGCTGTTTGAAAAGAGCGGACCGTGGGCACTTGCGGTCATGTTGAGGTGGTTCCGATACCGCGCTGATGAGCGAGTCGAAGACAGAACAGAGGTGGAGCTGCGAACGGAAGAGCCCAACGCGTGCACGTTTGGCAGTCCTGCAAGTGTCAGCTGATCCGGGTTCGGTGGGCTCGTGAACTTCCTCCCCGCAGGACTGTAGGTTTCATCCTCCTCGGCGCCAAGCAGCGCGCAAGTCTGCGCTCGAGGAAGCTCGTCAAATCGATAGCCGAGAGACGGCACAACGGGCCGACCCGCGTCTGCGCTTCCGTGGCACGGAGACGGCGGGAAGCTGGTGGACAGCGTCTGCGAATGGTCCATGGCGGACGACGACATGGACACCATCATCGTGGGATGTGTAGGCGTGTTGTAGCGGGAAAGATCGATGGGTGGTGCTGGTGGGCGGCGGTTGCTGCGGCGTGTGACGGAGTACCGCGTGCGCACCGGCACCGACGTGGAAGGCCTGCTGACCGGGGTAAAGCCCAGGGAAATGGAAGGCGTGGCCACCACTGAGGTCGGGGACTTTAGTGCCGCCGTTCCACCACCTGTATTACCAGCGCCACCAGACGAAGGGGAGGACAGCATGATGACAGCCGAGGCAGATCGTGGCAGCGCAGCAGCGACAGCCGTCGCCCCTCCTTCTCCCACGGACGTCATCCGAGTGGCCGATGCGCTCGCCGTCGTTGGGGTACCCATGGGCACGCGAGGAGCTGGAACCGTGTTGGCATTGCCGCCACCCTTCTGCGGCTGTGTCGGCGAGGGAATGGAGAAGGAATCGTTGTGGCTGCCCACCAGGAGTGGCGACGTGACCAACATGCTAGGCGAGTTGAGGCCAGCGACGCGCAGACGGGGGTCATTGTGCGCGCTCGGTTCAACCGCGACAGCGAGCGGACCTGGCAGCGCCGCTTCCCCACAGTTGGCGACCAAGAGCAACGGGACCACTCGGCCTTTGACCACCATCGGCGTGACCGCGGCAGAGGCTGGGACGGCGGTGACCGTTGTCGACGGCACAACGCTTTTCTTCTCTCCAAGGCGGTACTCCTTCTCCACGGCTCTCTCCGTGGGCCACTGTGCGGAAAGAGGACCTGCGTGAGCGAACCACGAAGATGATAAGGGAATGCCAGCAGACTCACGCTCCTGCCACGGTTTGTCTTCCGAGCTCGCTCTTTGTGCATACCCGTCCGCCTGCTCGCACTTTTCACCGCCTTCAGAAATGGAAGTGGACGTCTCGGCAGGGGTGTCGTGCTGCGACGAGTAAAACAGCGTCGCGGAGACCGCACCAGAAGCAAAAGCCGGTGTGGCGCCATCCGTTGTGGAACGGTGTCCCAAGCTTCCTCGCCTGCTACCGCCGCGGCCACGGCCCTCCTCCTCCTCCTCGGACAGACACGTGCCTTCCAGGCGGCTGCCGGTGTGCGAGGACACGATTGCCGAACTACGAGGCGACTGGACGCAGGAGACAGGCAGTGCGGTGGTGTTCGCGGTGCCTGTGTGGAGCGGGGTGAGGTGGCTAAGCTCGTCTTGATGTGGGGAGAAGATGGCCAGCTCGTAAGTGTCGTCTCGAAGGACTTTGGGAGAGTGGGACAGGTGTCCTCCGTCGAAGGAAAGGCTAGAGGGTCGGCTTCCTCTGCTATCATGCTGGCGCGCGCCATTGTCGTCCTCCTCTTCCCTTTCAAGTTGCCGCGGCTGGCGCTCGTTTCCTTCACGGCCCGAGTGCCGCACGGGTGAAACGTCTGCGCTGTTGCTTCCCGCGCCGGTGGCGGAGTAGAAAGAGGAAAGTGGGCTTGGTGTGCACGGTTGCTGCGTACGGCGCCGCTGCTTTGGTGAAGATGACTGCGGTGGCGTGCCGATGACAGGGGAGTTGGAGCTAGTGCGCCTCACCTGGTCATCCTTCGGGGTTGACATCTAAAGCGCTATATATTGACTAAAATAAATATAAAAAAGAGAGAAACACAAAACGTTGTGCTCAAAAAAAAAGGGTATCTTTGAGGTCCCAAGGAGATAATCCTTTCGAACTTGTTTTTCTTTTCCTAGCACTCTTCTTTCCCCTGCCACTTTTCCTTTTGCTTCTCTCCTGATTTCTTGCACGTTGCCAAGGCCCCTACGAGTAGAAGAAGCACGGCCACGGAGACAACAGGGAAATACAAAAGAAAAGGAAAGGAGAAGAAAGGAGAGCTATAATCCCCGAAAGGGAGGAAAAGAGCTGTGAAGGAAGAAAGACGAGAGGGTATCAGGAGGTTTAAACACCATCTGACAAGTGAGGAGGAAAAAACACACAGATGCAAAGTTGCAATCTTGCTTTTCTGGCGCGGACTCCACAGCGTCACTATTCAATTTCAAGGTCACAATTTTGCCTTGTCCACTTCTATTCTTCTTGGAACGTGAAGCTAGCTCCACGGAGGGAAACAAAAGCACAGAGAAACCAAGGTAAAACACCTTCTGGGAAAAGAAAAAAGGAGGAAGAGAGAAAATGTGCAGAAGAAATGAAAAGAGTGAGGTCCACGAGAAGCGTGGGGGAAAATTATGAGCCAGTGAGAGCAAGCCAAGACAATGGTTTCGAGCTGATACAAGGTTCTTTTCGATTTGCGGAAAAAAAAGCAAGGAATGCGACGATGGCGGCAACGGTTTGTTCGCAAGGCATTTGAGCATGTTTTCCTTGCCTCTTTCATGATGAAGAGAGGACAAAAAATGAACCCAAACACAAGGAAGAGTCCATATTTGCACTACAGAAAACAAAGTCCGGGATGAAGCTGAGAACGCTGAGAGGCAAAGCACCACAAGTCGAAAACAGAAAGGAAACAAAGAGGAAAAACGTATTATCCTCAAGGAAGTCAGTACAGGTGCGGAAAGCGGGGTTGCCAAAATGAACACACACACGATCGCACGTCTGACAAAGGAGAAAGCTATGGAGAAAGAAAAAGCCCGTTGAGGAACGGAGAAAAGCAAGAAAGAAAAACACGTAGCACAACAAGTAGCCTGGTGTGACTCGATACTCTTTCAAAAAAAAAACTGAGGAAAAGGACGTGAAGTCAGAATCGAACGGCTTGCCTCGACTGCAGGAAATGCCGTTGCAAAAGGCGTTTTCTTCACGAACAGTGAGCTAAGCAGAGAGAGAAAAGGGGAGTGGTAAAAAAGAAAAGCACTTGGAGGCTGGAGTGGAGAACAAGACATTTTAAAAGAGGAAAAACGATGAAGACACAGAGCGAACCAAACATACTGGAAAACACTAATAAAAAACACATTAAAAAACGGTTCACATGCTGTTCTCTTTCGAATTAGAGTCAATTGAAACGTAGTTCTTGAGAAGTGATTGAGAGGACGAATAGAGCGCGACGGAAGAGGGGAAGGAGTCCATTCAAGTGATAAAGGAAAAAACAGTAAAAAGTGATCCAAAGCAGCTTTAAAACAGAAAAGGGGAAGTTTTCAACTTGCGAATCGTGATCGGCATTTGATGCTCCCTTTTCCTTTCAGCTTTTTTTACTTGGTGGGAAAGAGGGGAGGCAGCTGACTGCTTTTCTGAGTAGTTGTCGAAAAGAAAGCTGGTGCACACGTCAAAATTACTATTCCAATGCTACGCTGGATTCTTTTCTCTTTTTCGGAGACTAGTGGGCATTGGTTGGAAGAAGGGAGAGGTCCACACCAAGGATGCATACGTGCGTGCAGCCATGCAAACTGGTTGTTCTGGAGCCTACAAGTTCGTAAAATAAACTCGAAAAGCAAAGGCAAAGAAAAGAAAGAAACAATTTAAGTAGTATTCTTGAAAGAAAAGAGAGAGGGGGAGGGTGCAGCAAACGTTTCAATTGCGGAAGGTCAAGCATGTTTGTGCGACAAACTGCAAGTTTCCGTGCTTTTCCCTTAAGCCTAAGGTCATGGCTGGCTCTCTTTGCAACAAGTCTCCATTGATACTCAAGTCGCCATTTCCACAACTATCTTCATCGTTTTTTCGACTGTTCTTGTTTTTGCGTTGCTATTTTATTCTTTTTCCTTGCTTCTCCTCTCCGCTAGCCTGCCTGTTTTTTCACCCTTCCGCGTATGGAAAGCACACTACTTATCTCTTCTGAATGGGCACTGAGGTGGATGAAGAGAGACAGACAGGCAGTGAAAGACGCGAAGGAGGAGGAATGAGGTGGGGAATGGGTAGAGAGGAAAGAAAAAGAAAGGAAGCTTTTCGATCTGGCTGCTGAGTGGTCTACGGAGAAAGAAATCAACCGTAAAAGAGCACATGAAACAAAACAGAAAGAGATGCACTGCCGTTCTCTACCGTTTCGACTCTCTCTCTCTCTCTCTCTGTGCTTCCTTCATTGTGTACTGTCTTGGACTTCTTCACTTCGCCGCAATGGAGTTTCAGAACGGAAAAGTGAAGATACTCGGAAAGCGCAACAAGAGCAAGAGAGGAGCGAGGAAAAAAAGAAAAACAAAGAGCTACGGCAGTGATGCTCTCACCTTGTGAGAAAAAGAAAAAAGGAGATTGTAAAGCATTTGCAGCATAGCTACGGAGGCTAGTCCCAGGCTAGGAGCTGGGGGTATTAGAGCAAAAAAAAGGAAGAAAAGAAGAAAAGAGGAGGAGGGAGAAGAAAAGAGAAATAGGAAAGAAGCATCTGCTTTTCTAGTGAGCTCATTCTTATTCAACTGAAACCAATGCGTTCTTCTCCTCTTTTCGCGCAGTGTGCGCACACGTTTAAGAAAGAAAAAAAAAGAGGGAAAAGAGAAGAGAAGGAAGAGTGGAAACGCGAGGAAAGCTGTTGAAAAGGTGGGAACAGAAGAGGAAAAAAATGTCTGCTCTTCAAATGAAAAGTGAGCAGATAGAGAAACGAACGTGAAAAAAAAAAGACTGATCGATGTTATTATTATGCGGTAGCCTCATGGGAAAAAAAAGATGACAAGTCAAAGCAACAAAACAAAGGAAAAAGAAGAGAGTGTTCGAGAGAGGAGGTATTTTTTTTTTTAAGGGGAGGACACCGTTGTGAACATAGAAAAAAAAAGGAAAAGAGGGGGAAAAGAGAATGCAGAAAATGTGATTGCTAAAAAGCTTAAGAAGGAAAAGTGAGCTGCACGGCTGCAGCAAAACCATTGAAAGATGCAGCTAGCTTTCAGTAGATCGAAGTCAACTCACTTTTTTTTTTCTTCTCTATTGCTGTGACAAGTTCAATGGAACCCACGACTGCCCATCGAGAATCCAGCCAGACGGTGCTCCATGAGCCCCATAGCTGAGTTGACGACCAGCGCCGTTGTTTTGGCTGTCCTGGGTGGTGTGCTCCCACGGTGCCTGCGGCATCGCAGAAGGCGCAGCTTGGTTCGCGAGACTACTCTTGTTGGTGTTGGTAGGAACGTCCATGACGCAATTGGAGTAGTTGTTATCGCTACTGATGTTGCCTAGGCTGCCGTACCCCATCGAATTCGTGCTTTGTGGTGCAACGGGAAGGGGTGCAAGGCCCAGCTGCTGTTGCTCGTACATCCGGTGGGATTCAAGCAGCTGCCGCTGAAGAGCTTCGATGAGTTGTCCCAGCTGCGCGACTTGCAATGCCTGCTGGGAGCGAGACTCATTTGCGATTGTGCCCTGGCTACCATTGAAACCGTGGCTGCTGTGTTGACTTGCTCTAGCAATCAACGCCATCATCTGCTGTTGCTGAAGTTGCTGCTGCTGCTGCTGTGCAAGAAGAGAGGTGTCCCAGATCCCCGTCGTTGCCTGAGACGGCGGCGGTGAAAAAGGCGGCATTGCGTTGCCACTGTGATTCAAATGCGCCAGAGACGTTCCCGAAGTTGCTGCCAATACTTCTCTGTAGAGTTGGGACACATCCTGTATCCCACTACATGGCTGCTGCTGCTGCTGCAGCTGTTGTTGCAGCTGCTGTTGCAGTTGCTCTTGCAACTGCTGTTGCAACTTCTGTTGTTGCTGTAGCAGCCATGCAAGACTACCGGAAGGTTGGAGCGAAGGAGAGACTGCTGAGCTGCCCTCCCCATTGTCGGGGTCGGTGCGGGCAACCTGCTGCGTACCAGACCGACTCACCACAAACGCACCGCTGTTGCCATTGTGGCTAGTATTCGCACTGGTAGGCGCAGGAGCACCAATAGAAAAAGAAAGTGGGATGGGTTTTTGCTGGAGTTGGTGTGGATGGTGCTGCGGAGATGGCAGCAACGGCGGCGGCGGCGGCGGCGGCGGTGGCGGTGGCGGTGGAGGAGGTGGAGGCGGCACGAACTTGTAGGCAGGAGGCTCTGGCTTGCTAGCGCCGTGCCCAGCAGGAGCCGCGCAAACAGCGTCGCTGTACCGTGGCGGTGGCGGCAACGGCGGCGGAGGAGGAGGCGAAGAGGGAAAGCTCTGCACGTCCGTGGAAACGGATGGTTTCTGAGAGAGGGTCCTGGACGCGTGCGCCGTGCTCGGCAGGGAGGTTGCCGTGACAGTTGGCAGCTGCATTCTGGGAAGCGGGTGCGACGGCGGGAAGACCCACGCGGTGGGCACCCCGGTGTTGGAGAAGCCAACTGGCACGGCACTGCACATGCCTGTGTCAATTGGAGTGGAGCTGCTCGACGAAGTGGAATTCGCAGAGGTCCGCCTTTCGTGCGGTGGCGTTGGTGGCAGCAGGTGCGTGAGCGGACCCGTGGCAGTGGTGAGTGGAGTGTCCACTTGGTACTGATGCTGTTGCTGTTGGTGATGTGGGGTGTAGTCTGGGTTGCTTGTCAAGCTCAACGTCCACGGATTCGTTGCGCAGACGTTGCCAGAGGTCCGGCTACCGTCACTCTTGCTAGACAGCGAACGCGCGAGGTTCGTCACCACAGAGGTGTCGGGGGCCATGTCAGCAAGTGACGTCCTCCCGTCAACCTCGGTTGTGCAGTTCTTCAAGCTAACCTCGTCGTCGCCCTCTCTGTCCAGATCCATCAGCGCACGGATCAAGCCAACGTCCAGTGTATCTTTCTCATCCGAGCCGTCGAGGACTTCTGCCACGTGGCTTTTCTCATCAAACGGGTTGCCTGTGCTGTCTTTCAGGCCAGTGAAAGGTTTTGTAGAAGACGTGTATGCACCACTGCTTTCGCTGAGGCTCTTGTCAGTAGCAGTGATTGTGCCCTGAAGGTGTGAAAGAAGCTGTTCCCAGCTCAGCATTCCGTTTAGTGAGTCCGTGTTAAGTGCAGACTGGGACATTTGCTTGATCGTAAAGTGACTGTATTGCTTTGATCAAACGCTATTGTGTTGTTGTTGTTTTTTCTCAACGTAACTTTGCGAAAAGGAAGAAAAAAGAAGAGGAAGATACTAACTTGAAATAATGAAATTGCGTTTCGACGCGAAAGAGATACAAGAAAAAAGAGCACGAAAAGGAAGAAAAAAAGAGAAGGCAAAACGGCTTAGGAGAGGGAAAAAAACAATTATTAAAAGGGGCCGAGTGAGGCGAAAGCAGAAAACAAACAACAGCTTGAGAACGATGAAACGTGCCGTTTGAGTGTTTGTGGGCCTGCAATGCCGTTGTTTAAGGTGAGCGGCGTAACTTGAAAAGCGGTTTGGGCCTTCTCACCACAGCACGCAACGGACACTAATAATAGTAAAAGCAATCGAATAGAAACGAACGCAGAGAGGGAAGCTAAAGTGCAAGCGTCCGAATCTGAAGTGGGGCTTTATTCTGGAAAAGAGAGAGATGACTTAGAAATAGAGAAATATAGAGGAAGAAAAAGTAAGAGAGAAAGGAGCACAACGTTTGTAACTCGAAGAAACGAAGATACAGAAAGGCTTAAAAAAAGGCTAAAAAAGGTAGAAACAAAGAGGAAACGCGATCCACTTTGCTCTCGTAGATAAACAAGCTTGGGGGAGGGCAATGATAGCTTAATACCTTTAAACTGTTTACAGAAAGGAAGAAAAAGGAAAAGGAGGCCGAGAGAAGAAAGAGCAACATGTGAAGATGATAAGAGCGGCTCAGACTTCAGTCTCTATGCTGCGTGGACCCAACAATGAATGCCCTGTTTCATGCCGTGCCTAAACCTACGGTTGAGTTCCACCAACGGCGCAAAGCGTTCACGCGAAAGACCAACTATTTCCCAAGTTCTTTGTCTTTTTCTTTTCCAGGACAACGAACCGTTGCTGTGACTACGACAAGAATCAAAACAAAAACCCACAACTGCAACACAACTCATCTTCCCTCTCTCTCTCTCTCGCGACTCCCTCATCGGCAGAGAATACAGAGAAAGAGAGAGAGGAAGACAATGGAAGCAACAAACTGTCAAGCTGGCACACCACCAAGCCACTGCGGTTCTACCGCGGCGGCTTGAGCTGCTCCTTCCGCTTCTGCCACCACTCCTCCAAGTGCTTCGCCTCCCTGCGGCGCAGGGTGTCGACCGCATCCTGTCCCAGTGTGCTAAGGTCTGGCACGGCAAACAGCGAGTACTCGTGCATTTTCGCCACCTCTGGCCTGGGCTGCCCGCGTGCATGCTGCTGCTTCCAGTGGGCGACGTTGTGCTCCAGGTCCGTCTGCATACGCGGCAGCACATACTTCTGCCAGCGCTGCTGCACTTCCTGTGTGTTCGACTCTGGGATATCCGTGTAGCGTCCGACGCGCTCGGCGATGGTCTCCTCCTCCGCCTTCACCTGGGCGGTGTACTGACTAATGTAGTAGTCCCACTCCTTCGGCGTCAGCTTGCGGTCCCAGCGAGCGGGCGGTGTGTCTCGCCGGCGGGGTCCCTCATAGTTCCACAACCACGGATTCCACGCGCCTTGAATGCTGCGGCGCTGCCGGTGCATGTGGTTTGCCCCAAACGGATCATTACTGTCATTGGCTTCATTCACCAGCCGGTGGCAGCGGACGTTGATGCCCATGGAGGAAAGATACTTGATGCTGTAGGCCCGCTCGCTGCCATCACGGTAGACACCCGTGATTGCCTGCTCCGGCCAGAAGCGGGGACGGAGGTCGATGACGACCTTCGGGTACTTGGCATGAAAGGCAGGCAAGTGCGTGGCAAGAAACTGGCGAGTGGCGGGGTTGCCTTTGCTGGGGCTATAGGTGAAGATGATCTTCTGGAGACAGAGCTCGCCGTTGCGGCTCATGGCTCACTGCCAACTCTGTTTTTCTTCTGAGTGGAAAGAAACAACAGACACGCTAGCTGCGCCAGATCAAGCTCCGTGCTAATCCTGCGAAGGGAAAGAGAAGAAGCAAGGGTAGGAAAACAAACAGGTTGATAATGCAGCCATGAAGTCTTCTCTGCCTTTTGACGAGGAAATAAAGAGAAGTAAAGTTGCACAGGCACCACAAAAGGTGGTGCTCAGATCCACTGAATCACACTTTCTCGCTGAGAGTTTTTAGGTGTTAGCTTGAGTACAGTATGTGAAGACAGAGAACAAAAACAGCACGTAGAAATCAACAACGTGCACTCAAGGCTCAGCTGCATCTCACGCCATTCAGCGTCGCTCCAGCGGGACCTGTTTGGCCGTCCAGGGCATCCTCGCCGGCACCGCCTGCATTCCCATTCTTCCCCCGCTGAGCCGACTCCGCAGCGGGCCCTTGTCGCCCGTCACCCCTTGGCTGATTTTCTCCTCCATGCTTGTGGTGTACTCGCTGAGGCGGTGCTGGACCTCAAGAAGAAATCCTTTCGCGGGGTATTCAGACAACGACGAAGAATGCGGAGACAGAGTAGCAGACATGGTGTCGTCCTCTTCGTCAGATTCTCTTTGTCCGCTAGGGGTTCTGCCACCTTCACCTTCGAAATCTGCCTCAAAGGTCCTTTGAATCAATCGATTGTGCAGCACGACGCTCTTGCTTTGCGACAGTCGCTCGTGCGCCGCCTGGAGTCGTGGGAAAGGGGAGGTCAACAGGCCTCCTTGCCGGATCAAGAATTCCAGTGCTACGTAGAGCGGCCAGGTGCTGAGTGGCTCATCGGTGTTTTCCCCTGTGTCTGGCTTTTTCGCCGGTGCCTCTTCCGTGGACGAGGTCGCCGAGGCCAGGTTCTCATCGCGAAGTGTGTCGTCGAGCTGAGCGAGGGAATCCATCAGTCCCGCGTGCAGCTGCCGCGTCAGCTCCATTCCGCCACTCTCAACATTCAAGGACACCAGCAGCGCATCCACTTGTTGAAGGACGTGCGTGGACACCAGCGAAGCTTCAAGATACGCGGAAAGCTGATCTGCGGAAGAAGGTGACGTGCCTGCAAAGCCCCAAACGAGGTGCTCTGGGGAATAAACCGTCTTCAACGGAAATACAACGCCTGGACAGGGTGGTGCAGTAGATGAAAGACTAGCAGTGGGGGCACGCACAGTGGGTGGGGAAGTAATGCGGACGCCCGTGGCGGCCTCCGACAACAACGGGAACTGCAGCGGCGAAGTCGCGCGCTGCTGCTCCTGCCGCGGACGTGATGTGTGTGACGTCAAGCGAAGGGTGTGGGGCTGCTTGAGGCCGCGCAGCAAGAGTAAACTGTGGTGGACTGTCGGGTGCCACAAAAGGTTGGCTGGACAGTGGACCTGAAACATTGCTAAAAAGAAAAATGCGAGTTTGCACTATTCAAGTAACAATAGAAGAGAGGAGACGATTGGATGGGGCGTTGTGAGAGATAAAACGATGTGGCACACATACAGGAACCCTCTTCAGAAGAGATTCGCCAGTCGTAAACATGATGTTGGCGAACTAACTCGAAAAGAATGCCATCACTTCCCTTCATTCACTGCGCTCGTCGTTCAGAAAGCACACAATCACTGCACACTTTCTCTGAGCTCTTTTCTTCTCCGTTTTTCTTGATTTTGCTACAACTTTGCTACGAATGTCAAGAGAGAAAGAGAAAACGAAAAGCGGAGAAGAACTGGGTTGAAGCGCCGTCACGGCCGTCATTCTGCTGTGTTTGGCACAGGAGAAATCAAAAGAAAGAGCGTAAGAAAGGGGCAAAGAGGAAAAAGCAAACAACTATGTAATAGAAGCAGAGCCCCAATCTCTCTTTCAACGTGAGCACAGCAACGCAGAACCTGAAAACCTGACGAGAAAAGAAGAGAAAAATCAGTGCTAGGAAAAGAAAACGACCATTGCGGAGTCCTAAAGAGAAGAAAGCATGGAAGATATACTAGTTTGCTCTTCAATGTGAAACACAAAACGTGACATACCCCAGAACGTACCTGTGAAAGCCGCAAGCGCTTAGATCTCATCTTCGGTCATGGTGAACATCGGGGCGTTGAGGTGGAAGTACGGCCGGATGAACTTGCCATCGCCAGCCCAGACATCGGAGCCGTGCGAGACGGCGTAGTCACGGGCATTCTCGCGCTTGAAGTGCTCAGGCCAGTCCTGGTAGATGATGTGGTAGCCGGAAGCAAAGAAGAGAGAGGTGTAGAACAGGTAGCCGAATGAGAAGAGGCCGACCCAGTTGATCACGGAACGGCTCTTGGTCATGCGGTAGGGATCGCGGAGACCAAGCTGGTACATGCAGCGCCAGGCCCACTCGAAGCTCTGCTTGCGAGAATAGCCCACGGTGTGGAACGGGATCTCGTCCCACGCAGCCTTGTAGCGGTCGGCCGAGTGCATGTCACCCCCGAGGAGGGTGCGGCTGGGCTTGAGCATGAGGGCCCGGTGCGAGGTAGTGAAGCTCACAGCTGGCACGGTGCGGCGAAGCATGATGACGGGGAGTTCTGCCTGAGGGGTTGGAAGGTGAAAACAAAAAGACTGGAGGACTAGAAGCAATGACCTGAGCGAGGAAAAGGAAGAGAGACGGGAAGGTTGTGAAAGTGCACAGAAAGACCACATGAACTCGATTCACTTGCACCAACTGCATGCCAAAGTGACCCAGTGATGTGATCTGCCCAGTGTGGCAGTTTGCACTCAAGCTGGGACAACATGTGTAGCGCTTGAAGGTAGCATTATTCTCCCTCTTATGTGTTTTGCTTTCAGTACGAGCTTCCTGAGGAATATGTGAAAACCACGCACAGATGTTGAGTACCACAACGAGCTTCAAAAAACAATAATCGATCAACAGAGAGAAGAAAGTTGAGCGAGACTTGCATCACCAGAATCGGTACCATGGGGCGGCTGCATCAGAGTCGCGGCCCTCCTTGCCATTCCCTGCTTCCCAGCGCTTGTTCTTCGCGAAGCACTTCATCAGCAGGTGCCGCTCCGTGTTGCACGTGGCCGTCCGACCACCAAGCTTCATCTCTGGTGGACAGGCAAGCGAGCATTGGATCAGATCGCGATTTTGCGGCCAGCAAGGGTGCTTCTTTGCAAGGTTGACGTTCGCAGGACGAACAATATCCTGGTTGTACTCGCGAATTCCTTGATCCTTCCAGCCTGTGACGATCTCCATGCTGTTGTTGTTGTCATGACTGTAGATCATGTTTCGCACAATGTGGCCCCCGCTCAGGCGACTAGGATCATGCTGGAGCATCCGGATCAGCGCTCATTGCGTGAGTGTCCTACGTGAATGAATAGTGGTTCTGGAATGGAATGGAAAGAAGGAGAGAGTGAAAGTGAGAACACGAAAGAAAGATGAAGAAAAACACGCGCACGCAACGCTCGACTGCAGCTGAAGCAGCTGTCAGCTTCAGACAAGTCTGCTGGACACCCAAGATCTTCTGTGTCTCGCATTTTGTGAGCAACTCCAAATGAGGAAAACGCAACAGTGACAACAGCAGAGATACACAAAACATCACAACCTCGATTCACACGAAGAAACCACATGTGCGATGGTGCAAAAAAAAGGGGGGAAAGGAACAAAGCGCATATGGCATCGTTTCTCTCCACAGCCGCGCAAGCCTACGTGGGAAACGGGAAACGCGTTTTCCACCGCTGGCTGAAGACGCCGATGCCCGTGACCGCTCGCGAGATGCCTCGTCGTTCCTTCTCCAGAAGACGTGTTTTCGTCGGCAGGCCTTGCCCACGGCGCTCGTTGTTCATGCCCTTGGCATCCTCCCGAGCCATCGGCATGCCAGTGCGTGGGTTCACGTTCACGGGCATGTACTTGTAGTACTTGTACGGCTGCTGCTTTCCCCACATCCACGTCGGCTCTAGCCAGATCTCTCGTTGGTTGTGCTCTGTCGGATTGGCTGGGCACCGCACCACGAGCGTGTCGTGCACCCACTCGAATCGGCAATGCTCACAGCGCAACTTCAGCTCATCACGACGAACCAATCCAGGATGCTTGTCCGCAGGCCCCGTAAGCTTCTTCATTTTGTTCGTCGTGCGACCGTCAAAGTTGTTGTTGGCACTCAAGATTTGCTTATTTCGTGGTGCCTGACGTGTACCCGAGCGGGAAAAAGTTCAGCAGAACAACTGATCGGCTGAACGCACTACGGCCACCTCCAGCAAAGCACGCACACGAGCACCGAAGCATTCTGCGCTTTCTATCCAACCTAAACAAGGAATCCTTACAACGGAGACAGCCGTGATGAGAAGAGAAGAAAGAGTGCTACTGCAGGGCTTCAAGGTACAGAACGAGTGAGCAAGGTGGACTCCGCCGAGGCAACAGAACAAGACCGCAAGGTTAGCAGCAACGTATGCTGAGCACCCGTGTCTTTCTATGAAGGACAAGTCAAATAAAGCTCTTCACTTTCTTTTTTGAGGGCGAACTAGTGGGAGAAGCAGAGAAACACTTTTGAAGGAAAGAAGGAGAAAAGAAAAGACGAAAGCACTTTCAGGCTGTGCATGGCCTCTTAGAGAGAGCAGCAATCGTATGTATGCAGGAGAAATGTAGGTCAAAGAAAGACGTGCGATCAGTGGAAAGAAAAAACAAGAAAAAAGAGGGTTGACACACACGACGATGTGAATCCCGGAAGCCTCCGAGAGTTCAGTGATGCCTCTCAGCGTGGTGACATTTTAAGAAACTGAAAGCGGAATGAGCTTGAAAACAAAAAGAGAGTGCTTGGGAGAGGAAAGGAAGTTGAGAGAAAAAGTGGAAGAGAAAGCCCAAACCGGAGAATGAAACACTAAGCAATGACGAGGGAAAAGTACCTCTCGTTCCACGATGGCAGAAATAGGGGAGGGAGGGAGAAGAATCCTGGCAAGCAAGAAAGCGGATATAAAGCCTCGAAACTAAGAAAAGCACAAGCATGATGTTGACACTCGAGAAACCCTCAATTGAATTAGTAGGTGTGAGTTTGCGTTCCATGGACGTCGCGAGGCACATTCAGAAGGCGAGAATGCGGCACTGTGGAAGTACCGTACGAAGATAGGTGACGTCCTGCGGCGAGGCCTTGGTGAACTTGAGATTCAGCTTCTGCAGCTGTCGGCACCAAGCAAGACTCTGGACGTCCTTTTCAACATCTGAGTACGAAATGTTCAGCTTCTCGAGGCGGCGGGCTTGAGCCAACCCGGCGATTCCATCCGCGACGAGGGGACACTTGCTCGCCATGACCTCCGTGAGCGCCGGGCACTGACCTAGCTGCCCGATGCGAGTCACTCGTGTGGCGGAGAGAAGAACCGACTTCAGTACTGGCAGCTGCTCGACACCACAAAAGCCTCGGTCATCCACTTCAGTGTCAGAGAAGTTGAGAATCTCAAGAGAAGCACAAGCGCTCAGTGGCGCAAGTACCTTCACACGCGTGTTGGCCAAGTCCAGTCGCGTGAGCTGTGTCAAAGCGGCAATGCCGTTGATGGAAGCAACCTTTGAGCTGTACACGACGAGTGACTTGATCTGAGGGCACGCAAACAATGGCTCCAGGCTCGTGATGGCCGTGTCCGCCAAGTCAACTTCTTCAAGATTCGCGCATTCGCAGAGGCATTCGATGCCGTCCTGTGTGACCTTGGAGCCCCACAAGTTGAGTGAACGCAGCTCCTGGCAACCCACGAGACAGTCCAGCGACGTAATCTCGCAGTGGGTCGCGATGAACGTCGACAACTGCGGCATTGCCTCCACCCCGTCCAGCGTCGTGAGTCGGCAGCGCTTGCCAATCACTTCGCGGAGTGCAGCGCACCCTGACAGACCGGCGAGACTCTGTATCTCGCTCTTGCTGATTTGAATGCTTGCCAGCAAAGGCAGCTCTCCGAGGTTTTCCAGTCCGTGCGGAGCGATACGCGCGGCGGTGAGGTCGAGACTACGCAGTTCCCTGCACGCGGCAAGCTTGGAAGCATCTGTGACGAGTGTATGTGCGAGACAGAGGCTTTCAAGAGCTGGCAGAACTTCAACGCCAGCAATCCCAGCTGTGTCGACTAGCGTGCTTTGCAGACTCAGATGGCGCAATGCCGAGCAGTCTCTGAGGAACGACACATCTCTGATTGCGTTGTCGCCCAACAAGAGGCGCTGCAGTGCGACGGCACGACCAAGGTCGCAGATACCCTCCGACTTCACACCGGTCTTCCAAAGGTTGAGCGTCGCAAGACTTGGGCACTCCGCCAGCGAATTCACATTATCGACGTTTGTGTAGGAAAGATCGAGCAACCGCAGATTGGATAGCTTGTGCAGAGTGGCAATGCCGGCACTTGTGACGCGCGACCTCGAAAGCTGCAAGGTGCGCAGGAGCTTGCACGCGCTCAAGGCCGTGACGTCGTCGACAACAGTGTTTGACAAGAAAAGCTCTTGAAGATTGGGCACTTCCGCGAGCGCAGCGATATCGCTGTTGCAAACGCAGCTTGACGCAAGATTGATGAGCTGGACTGCCTGACTACATGAGATGCCGACGAAGCTTGGCACAGAACGCAGCCCTGCTAGGTCAAGTTTCTGAAGGTCCCGCAATGATGCCAGGTGAGCGAAGGACCCACCATCACTCGGCGAAGAAACAGGGCAACCTGCCCCGCCGGCGGCTGAAGGAGGCGCCTGCACGACGATCGGACGATCGAACACAACCGCTTCGCGAAGGCTGAGTTCTTGGATGCCTGGCACAAACGCAAAAAGCTGGAGCGAAGGAAGCTCGTAGTTGGTCATGTCGACGACTCGCAGTGTTTGCGCGTTGGCGAGAAAAAGGTTGAACAGCTCCCCCATATCAACAGCAACACCACGCAGACTCACGCTCCGCAGGCCCGCTGGCTGCCCAAGAAAAGCAGCAAGCTGGGCGTTTGTCCTTTGGAGACGAAAGTTCGTCAAGTCGAGGCGATCAATGACGCCAAAGGTCATCAGCTCACCTAGTGAAAGAACGTACTGGCTTGACTGGATTCCCTGCCCACCTCGAGAGCGAAGAACAAGCTTGCAGTTCTTCATGGATATCACTCTACGAGGTGAGGAAGCCTCAGTGGAGCTCTGTTCCCCTGGCGCCGGAGCCGCCAGGAACATCTCAGCAACAGAGCGCTTTCGCAGCCACCACCTCGCTAAGGTCACCCCGAGAGGGTCTGCAATGGTGCACGTCAGCTCCTCCTCGATGGAATCGTCAATGCGAACTAGTCGGGCCTTGAACCTGCTGCTCGACACTCGAACTCCACGCTCACTGCGCTCTGCAGCGTGACGCATCAGCGGTCCCGAACTGAGGTATGCTAAAGGGACATCCTCACAATAGTCAACAATTCGCCGTAGCGCAAATGGGTTTGTGACGGGCATGTTGACTAAGCAGCGAAGGAGATCGAGGGAAGGTAGAGAAAAGAAAAAGGAGAGATATGAGAGCATGGCGCAAACGCCTACATGTTGGTGCAGGTATAGGAAGCTACGCACGAGTCAGCTCCGCTCACGCTCGACTTCAACCACATCAACGCAGGTGACGAAGAAAGCAAGAGAGTGAATTTGAGTTTTTCAAACGGTTAGAAAGAGTCAAGGAGCACGTGTGCTTGTGTCCGACAACAGTTAGTCGATTAGTCTTTATGCACTCGGTAGAGACTGACGTGCTCCATCTCGCACTCGTGGATATCACCAGCGATGATGAGTGAGTGCAACGGAGCACCAAAGTCAACAGAGAGGAGCTCCTTCATCGTCCCAGCGGCAACCTGCTGAGACGAGGACCCCACACGCGCAACACCCACAGCGAACGAGCTGCCATCTTCCGCCACGGCGCCACCTTTGTGCTGCTTTTCCACCTCAAGGACCTGCTCAATGGCTTGGTGGATGGACATGTAGCGCGGGGGCTCAAAGATGCGACGCCCGCGAGCGAGGTTCTCGTCAGAGACCTCTTTGACTTTAATGTCAAGCAGCAGCAGGGTGTGAATGCCGGCCTTCCGGTTGCTCAGCAGACGCTCGTACCACGAGTCTGGCCTCCACGTCTCTGTCCAAAAGCAGAGAGAAAGCACTTGTCCGAAGCGGTACAGCTGAAGTCCGCAACAGCCAACCGCGTTGATGATGGAGGCGTTGTGAACAACGTTGCATGTGATCCCAAGTTGGCGGCAGCGCACAACGAGGTCAGAGTGCGTCGTCGCGCCAAAGACGTCACCTACCACAAGTAGAACCACCTTCTTTGACTTTGCATCATCCAGCACGGAGCCACTCTCCACAGTGTCACGATCGGCCACCGTCACGGGTCGTCCATATGCTTCTGAGAGCTTCTCCGCATCACTGTTGATGAGGAAGGAAGTGTACGCCTCCAAAAAGACAGTGTCAGCTTGCTTGATAGCCTCCAGCCCCTTCAGGGTGACGTCAGATGCGTCCCCAAGGCCAAGGCCGACCATTGTGAACATTTGTGTGTGAATGAAAACAATCTAGTGACACTTCTTCAGCACAGTGCGAATGAACAAAGGAGAAAGCACGTTTGACGATTGTCAAAGAAGCATACACTTGGAAACGGCCACCAATGCGACACACTGGACAAGGTGAGCGTCCTGACGACTATGCCCAGTTCGTCAACTGTTTAAGCTAGATTTGTGGCCTACGCTTGTTTCCTTCACGATGGCTTCGTGTGTATGCGTGCAAAGACAAGAGAGGAGAAACAAACCTCAATGCTAGCAGTACGGATTGCTGTCCAAAAAGAGCGGTCAATAGCAATAGTTGTTTCAAAGACGCAATGAAAGAAAGAGAAGGAAAAGAAATTAGAACTGTTCGCTAGCATGTGGTTTGGTGCCGCCGAGGCAAGCTCCAGACGGATAAAGTAAGTCGTTTTAGAAAAGATATCACTGTGTTTTACAGGCTCTTCGGAGTGTGCTCAAGAACCGCCACGCCGCCAATGCCACCCGCGGCGCAAATGCTCACAAGGCCATGCTTCTTCCCGCTGCGGCGAAGCTCATTGGCCAAAGACGTGACGATGCGGCCACCAGTCGCTGCGAACGGGTGTCCTAGAGCAAGCGAGGAGCCATTCACATTGAGCTTAGAGAAGTCAAACTCTTCCTGCATGACGGCCGTCTTCGTACCTGTGTACTGCTCGAAGAACTCAGGAGAGCGCAGGCACTTGATTGTGGCGAGTACTTGAGCGGCAAAAGCCTCGTGAATCTCGAAGAGGTCAATGTCCTTGGTTGTCAGGCCTGCTCGCTTCAGGCAAGGACCCCATCCAAGCACAGGTGCGAGGAGAAGCTGCGGGTACGGGTCAATTCCGGACCAGTGCCAGCTCTTCACGGTGACGTCAACAGGGTACCCCAGCTTCTTTGCCTTTTCTTCGGACATGAAGAGCATCGCACTACCACCATCCGTCAAGGGAGATGATGTGGCAGCTGTGATTGTTCCCTTTGGTGGCTTGCGGAACACAGTCTTCAGCGACGGCATCTTCTCGCTCATCTTGTCCGTGTTGCGCTGGATAAGATCATCCTTGTCAACTACGGCAGGCTTCCCCTTTTTCGTCACTGTCACGGGGACAATCTCATCCTTGAAGTACCCTTTCGCTTCTGCCTCCGCAGCGTGCTTGTGAGACCCAACCGCAAACTTCTCTTGTTCTTCGCGAGCAACATGGTTGAGCTCAGCCATAACGTCGCTGTGCCACCCCATTGTCTTGCCAGTGCTCCGCTCCGCTAGGGCTGGGCCAGCAGGGAGCCACTTCTTGGGGTTGTAGCCTGCCTCATTGAAGAACCCCTTTATGCCTTTCTTCTGCATCATCATCATGCCGTGAGCCACGGAGCGAGGCAGTGGCACCTCCGCGTTGCTCATGCTGTCGCTGCCACCGGCAATGACGACGTCGGCGTGGCCGCTCTCGATGAGCATGATTGCCTGTGACATGGCGTTCAGCCCACTTGCGCATGCCATGCTTGTCGCGTTGGCGGTGACTGTCTTTGGGAGGTTGAGGTCAATGACGATCTCCCTGGCACAGTTGTGAGCACTGCCCTGCAGCACAACGTTCCCCCAAACGATGTGATCGATTTCCTTGGGGTCCAGCTTGGCGTTGCCAATGAGGCCGGCAACAGCTGAGCTGGCAAGCTGCACGGTGTCCGTCTTCATCAACGAGCCGAACGCCTTGACAAACGGCGTGCGCGCGCCAGACACAAACACCGCTTTCTGCTTCATCTGCACAGCGCTGCGACGCATCTGTTCAGTGAGCTGAAACGGAGTGATAGATGGGTCAAATGAGTAGTGAGATACGCGAACCTTTCCTGAAGAAGTTGATGGAGAGAGAAGCAGGATGTGCAGACAAATGAAGCCCAACACAGGAATAAGCCATCAGTTGCCTTGTGGTGTGCTCGACGGCATCGCAGCTGAGTGTGTTGTGTTTGAAAGGAAAGAAAATGAAGAGGCCCACAATTTGGCATTCAATGGTGCATTTGCCAAAAAGAGAAGGAAACAACAAACGAGAAATAGGTTCCCTTGCGGAGCGAGTCAGACTCGTCGCGCACTCGCTCTGCAACGCGTGGGCTGAGCAACAGCAGTGGGAAAGCAAAAGAAAACGATAAACTGCTGCCCGGGCCGAGTTAGTCGGCCTTGGCTCGTGCCCGTTCCGCCGCGGTTTGGGCCGAAGAAGAAGAACCAGAAGTAGTTCGGGCGGGAGAGGGAACTGTGGCAGGAGTCGATGGAGTAGATGTGGAGACGGCGGCAGGTGTGGCTTTGTCGCGATTGGGCTGCGCTGGAGCAACGACTGTTCGCGGCCGAGTCAGGTCGGCGATGCGCTTGATCGAGAGGGAAAGGACGCAGGCGAGCATGTGAACGTACAGGTTCCTCTCAACGCGCAGACGCTTCGCATCGTGCTGCATCTTCAGGCTGATGTCGGTGAACTCCCTCCTCTTGCTGTCAAAGTTGTTCTGCCAGTACATGAACTCTGAAAGAAAGCTGATTGAGCAGAAGATGGCGACGAACGCGAGAACGGTGAGTCCGTGAAAGTTTGGTCCCTCCACCACCTGAACAAGCGAGGCCACGGCTTTGCGAACGAAGGTGACTGGAATGGTGAAGGCGACCAGCACTGCCATCAACGGAACGATGATGGCGAACACCTCAAAGGAAACCATGGAAGTCATTGGTGAAAAGGAAGCAATGCGGTGGGGTTGTAGAAAAGAAGAGGAATCGATAGCGAGTTATGGAAGAGGTGAAAGTTGTGACTTGCGACAGAGAAAGACGAAGAATGGAAGGACAAACCGAAGGATTGCTATAGCAAAGGACGGGAACGAGAGTGAGTCAAAGGCAGCACGTCCAGCCATGAGGAAGCTGCGTGGAACGATATCATTTGTTTCCCTTTCAAGACTCGACAAAGCCAAAGCTCAGTGGGAATTCTCGAGATCAAGAGCAATCGCAGCAGGCGTAGGTTCGCGTACCACTTCTTTCGCAGCCGATCGACGGAGCCCTGAAGCACATCACCAAGAAGGGGCTGTCCCATTGGGCAGCACCAATGAGGAGGTGAGAAGGGGCAGTTCAAGGGACACCCTCCTCTCCTCCCCTCCCCCCCCCCGGCCCCCCTCCTCTCCCCCACATCTCAAAGCCAGCACGCTGCGCGCCAACGACCCAGAGCAGGCGCTGCTTCGCTCGCCCTCCACCCCAGATCCACCCAGCCATACACTTAGGAGGGAAAGCCCAGCCAGAACGTGCGTGAGCACAGATTCCGCAAACAAGCACCGCCGCTGGAACCTTCGGCTGGTTCGACGCGCTCGGAAGCTCCCGCCACTGCACAGCAACAATATCCGTCGCCTCCACGATTTCAAGCCTCTCCATTCCGCTACATCTTCCGCAGTGCCGAAGCAGAAACCCCTTCCCCCCTCCCGTATCAAAGACACGCCAGGGCCCCACCGGCCGATGGGGGAGCACAAGCAAACAAAAGCTGGCCGCTTCTGACAAGGCCCACAAAGCTGGCATTCCCTCGAGCTTCAAACGAAACTGTCGTCCCACGCGGGCAAGGGAGGAGACCCAGCAAGCAACCGTGCAGTTTTTGCCCCACAATCTCTTCTCTCTTGGTGATGCCGGCCACCTTCTCGTGGTGCCAGGGTCCAGCACCCGTTTGAAGGGGAAGCCAAGAGCCGCCATCCCGTAGAGTGGGATGGAAGGCGGCCCAGCGGCTCGGCGTACAGGTCCAAGACAGCGCTCCAACCTCGAGAAGGCCTGCGAGGCGAAGAAGCTCATATGCACTGTCGAGAAGCAGCACGTGCCGACGTGTCGCTCCCTCTTGGGTTTTACTCAAGAGGGGTCTGCTGCTGCTGTCCGGAGACATAGAGATGAATCCGGGTCCGGTAGTACGTTGCGCTCAATGGAACGTCAGAGGGCTTGCCCTCGGGAAACACCTTGCGCTCAGGAAAGTGTTGGAGGATCATGAGATACAGGTCGGCTTCTTGCAGGAATCCCATCTTGCCAAAGAACTACATGCCTTCAAGGTTCAATCCTACGCCCACTGCGGTCTTACTCGTATCACCCAAGGTGGTGGTGTTGCCGTTTTGGTGCACGATGGTCTACGAGTTCATGGCGAGAGGGAGATTTATGAGAGAGGCTTAGAAGCCCAGACTCTCACGGTCAGCTTTGATGATGGAAGCGACATTGCATTGATATCAGGCTACTTCCCAAACAAGCAATCAGTAGCCATCAAAACACTATCACTATTACCAGTCGGGGACCCTGTCCCCACAGTTTGTTGCTTAGACGCGAATTGCCACAGCGTTATGTGGGACAACAATTTCAACGAAGATTCCGAGGGTCGCCTCATCGCGACCTAGAGCACTGATATGTACCTAGATGTCGCTAGCGATCCCAACAGACATACGTGGACCAAAGCGGGTACGAATAAGAGAGTGTCCTCTCCGGACATCACCCTTTTCAAGGGCTGCTCTGTCTATGATTGGATACTTATAACCGCCACCCATCTCCGCACGAGCCTTCTATGCCCGTTGACGTCCATACACCACTCACCCCGGTCATGCCACCAGCTCTTCCGCCGTCGCCACGGGGAAGAAGCTGGCCGCGCTGCTCTATCTGCAGCATAAAATGCAGGACTACTCAACTGGCGGGTCATCTGCTTTCCCATGCTATCATGACCACTGAAGAAATAGTGCGACCAAAGCGCTCCCGAGCTGGTGAACTGCACACCCCATTGCGCAGCCCCACCCAGCAGCTCACTCATGTGACCAGCGCACAGAGAGACCCGCAGTCTCTGAGGCTGGTCATGCCTCTTCCTCCCCGACCCGCCCACCGCGGAAACGGCCATGCACAAGCGTTGAGAAAATGGAGTGCTCGAAATGCATGAAAAAACTGTGGCCATCTCGAATGGAGATCCATCAGCGTATCCATGAAAGAGCGCCTCCAGTGAAGGCCACCAGACAGAGGCGTTGCCGCTCCCCGCCTGTCACGACCCCAAGTCCACAAGCAACGGCAATGCATTCTCCGAACAACGACTCCTCAAGGCCAGCCCCTGCTCGTAACTCACCCTCTCCTCGACGGAAAAGGGTGGGCGACAAACTGGAGCGTGTAAAATGCCCGGAGTGCGGGAAACTATATTGGCCTTCGCAACTGGCCGCGCATCTGTCTGCGAAACACAGTACACCGGAGTCAATTCCACCACAGAATCGCCTCAAACGAGGTCGATCCGACGAATCTTCTACACACGGTGAACAAGGACCACGGGTCCCCAATAGCACCAGTCCATACGAATGCCCAAAGTGCCACGCGGTGTTCACGTCTCGCACTGGCGTGCTGTACCACATAAAAAACGTTCACACAGGCACAACCAACTTTCTGTTCCATCACCCGGCAAAAGGCTGTATCAGCGCGCATGTCCCATCAGTCCATTGTCCAGCATCGGGATGCGGGAAATGGTTCGAAACCGACTCGCGACTGAGAAGATACATGATTAGAGAGCATGGTGAACAGGAAGAACCCCGGCAATTCGGGCTTTGCGACTAGCCCATGAACAAACCCCTTACCACATACTGCGTTCTCCTACACTAGAATCTATCAGGATAAATGTGGAATCACCAAGAAACACTCAGCGAAACCATGATGACTTGTCTTCAAATGGAAGCTTGTCCATTATGTTTGTGAGGTGCTTGACCTCCCTCTCCCTTGCATTAGACTCGGTGGCCTAGCATCAAGACCCGACAATACCAACAACGAAGCTACTGAACAAGAATCTGCTGCGGAACAAGGTTCTGTACCTTCTGATGAGCATGCAAGCCTTAACCTTGGTTTGGTGGGGCACATTCTTCGCAAGAGATCCAGGCCATCTCCTGATCATGGCAGCGTTTCTTCTGAACATCAGATGTCATCGCTGGATGAAGTTGATCCGACATAATTCCCTGACCCGGTCTCGGCGGTAGTTAATAGATCCCTCTTTTTGTAGTGTCTTTGAAGAAGCGGCGCGTGCTGTTGTGGTGTAATACAGTTGCCCTTGAAAAGAAAAAACCCGGAAAACAATCTCTTCTCATAGACACGACCGCCCTGTGAACTGCTTCAACCCACCGCGGAAGAGCACGCGATGAGGGCACCGTAGTCTTTCTTGATGTTGACACAGGAGCGTGCGGCAGAGCCACGCCGCGGTGAAAGGGGTAGCTTGTGCCGGGCGAGGGGGATTGGCATCGGTTGGCGAGGGGTTCTTGGTTCGGCGCTTCTCCGACCCGCGGGGACGTTCGCCGGGCGGGACGGGGCACCAGACATCCCGAAAGGCCCCGCACCGGACAGCGCGGCCAGGGAAAACGAAGCCGCCCCCAACCGACAGAGCACAGCCCCCGTGAATGGAACCAGCGCTCTTTGCCAGCAAGCCTATAGCCGCTTTCTGGAGGAGCGGTGGTCAACACACCGATCGCCATCGGCTCTTCCGAGCGCGGGGCTTGGGGCACAGCGCGCCCGCGCTAGCACCCGCAACGCCAAACCGTCATAGCACCTTGGCTCCTGATCTCCGAAGCAGCACGGTTCCTCCCTCCACAAAGAAATAGTCGTCGGTGTTGAGGAGTGAGCCGGCAGTGCGGCAACGTTTTGTTCAGCGCTGCGGGTTGCGATGCGGACAGGTTCAGCAGGGCTTGCGCCGCTGCCGATGGGGTGGGGCTGCGCCGCACCAAACCGAACGCGTTTCCACGTCGCATCGAATGAAATCAAAAGGAGGGGGACTGTTCAGCCATGGCCGCTGGCCAGCAGCAAGTGCGGCTCCACCAGTTGGCACGGTGAGCGCACGGATCATCGCACTCGCTGGCCGTCAAAAGCGTCCCGCTCGCCATCGGAAGTCAAATGTCCATCGCCGGCGACCAACTTGACCACGTTCCCACGACAAGGACGTCGCCCAGTGATCCCGCTCGTAGCGGCGTGCCGGTTGTCCGTGCGGCGGCGAGGTGGTTTGCGGTTGTTGCCGCTGCGCACGGAAACGAGGTGACCGAGCCGATCACGCACAAGCCGGGCCAAGTGCTTTCCGCCCTCGCCACACCGAAAGGACAGCAATCACCCGTCCAGAAGCACTCGCCACACCCGGATGGTGAGGATGAATCATGCGCGTAACGGTGTGAATCTTCCCAGCAGCGCCACAAGGGCGTGCGCCGCGGGAGGGCCGCCGGCTGCGTGCTGAGTGTGCCGGCGTGGCGCTCTCCGTCGGCGCCGCTCTGCTACGCTTCACAGAGGTGTCGACGGTTGCTTGCGCAGGCGGGGTTGGGCTCTCGACGCGGCGGGCTGCGCATTGAAACCAACAAGAGCCAACCATCGGAGAACCCTCGGCGGCGGCCGTGGCCTTCCCGAAACGCAGAACCTCGCGCCGTTGCGGACGGCCGCCCGTCGCAGCCTGCATTGCGCAGCGTCGCGGTCTGACTTGCGGGTGGTCGTGCGATGGTGATCGCCACGAGGCGGGCCGCTCGTCACCACGGGGACCGGCCATCGGTGGCGTTGTGATGCTTGGTGCGCGCTTGGCCTCGTCAAGGTTGGAGATGCGATTTGCGGCTTCTGGGCCGGCGGGGTGAGGGGGGTGATACGTGGTGTGCGCGCGCTGGGTTTGCGCCGCCGCGGGGCGATGGGGGGGCATGCGTTTGCCCGCCCGCGGCGGCCGAGGGGGGGGGACGGGGTGCGGCTGTCGGCCGCCCCGCTACGTGTGGCGGGGGTTGGGCGGTGGCGGCGTGCCGCGGCCCCTCGTTTGGGGGGCAGGCCCGGCGCGGAAAACGCACGCCGCACCGCCACCGCGCGCAACGCGCCGTGTCTAGGACCGCCCTCCTACCTTTGGAAAAGCGACTCGCCGAATCGGCCGGTGAAGCCTCGCGAAAGCAAAAGGGAGAAGTGATGATGAGATGGGAACGGGCGGCTTTGGAAGTGCCAAAAAGACAGCGGAACACAGCCACAGCGATCGCACACAGCAATAAAAGTGGCTGAGCCAAACAGTGGAAGGACATCATTCTTCGGGTTGGTTTTTTGTGCTCTTACGACCATGAGAACAGCATTTAAAAGAAAAAAGCACGGCGACAACAACAACTATTCGTAGCAAAGGAACAGAGGCTTCTCAAATGCGCGGTTTCACCGTCTTCATTGGTCCCATTTCGCACGCAATTGGCGTCGGCTTGACACGGCGGGACTCAATCTCGTGGCAAAAGACCTTGTGCTTCTCCCAGTCCAATTTCTGGCAGTCGGGCGAGCAGTAGTACGTCACATCGCACCCGCTGCACTTCAGGAGGTCCTTGGTGACGCCGGGGCATGTGGGGTTGGCACACTTCATGTCGGCTGGCTTGCCGACGAACACGTCGCGACTGTGAACTGCGAGATGGTATTCCGGCGCGCTGATGGCTTTGAAGACAAGGGTGACGTACTCTCTGATGGCGTGCAACTCCTGTGTGCAGTCCCCACGGCCCAAGCGCGGGTACACCGATTCCGCCGTGGCGAGCACACGGTCAAGATACGGAACAAGTGTGCTTAGCTGCCGGATGTCCTTCAGCTCGTCCCGAGCCCAGAGAATGAAGAGCAGACCGCGGTCCAAGAGCTCCGCGCCGCCTCGCCGCATCCGCTCCATGTCGCTCTTGTACCGGCAAAGGCAGTGAATGGTCCCCAGTGCGTCGTAGAGCGCAGTGCGGCAGTAAAACAGCCTGCCACCGTGCACCTGCCGCCCAACGTCAGCGAGCGCGGGGTGGTCCATGAAGTCGCGGCAGTGGTGCACAATGAGCTCAGTGGCGACACCACGCATCAGCTCGTCGTCTTGCTTCTCTGCGCACATGATGATGCAGTCGAGAATCTTGGACTTTTCAATGTCACGAAGGTAGATTGTCGGCCCAGTGCGGAGACGCGCCGTGCAAGGGCATCCTTCACAGCACACAAACGTGTCGAACCAGGATGCGTCGTCGCCAAGAGGCGGGTCGACGCCACTTTTTGTGCCGGCGGAGAAGAACAACTCCTTCATGGCGTCCATCAGGTCGACAAAGGCGTTGCGGGAGTCCATGTCTTGTCGCAGCGCCTGTATCCGCGCAAAGACGACCTTGACGATCTTGGAGACGTTGCCGTCCATCCCCATGCTCGGCTGCTTCGCCGCCTTGTCAATCTCCTGGATTCGTTGCTCACTCATCCGCAGCAGACCAACCTTCGCCGTGGCTTCGATGGACGGAAACTTGGCTGTCACGCAGATGGTCTTGAAAATGTGGTGGGACACCTCAAACGACGCAACCATCTCGTGACTGATATTGCCCGACCACGTGGTTGGGATCTTCTGACCCATCTGCACGACCGCCTCCTCCAGATATGGGTCTTCGTGAAGCAGTGCGTGCGCCATCAGGCAGTCCATG
The DNA here is from genome assembly GCA_035043575.1 of Drosophila seclusa. Classification (NCBI taxonomy): domain Eukaryota; kingdom Metazoa; phylum Arthropoda; class Insecta; order Diptera; family Drosophilidae; genus Drosophila; species Drosophila seclusa. The sequence continues at coordinate 104,423 of JAWNMX010000604.1, forward strand.
ACTCGTACCATCACCTCCGCGCGGTCGGGCGACGGAATCGTGCGCAGGTAGTCGTCCCACCAACCGAGCTTCATTTCACGGAAGGGGTACAGCAACACGGTCGCCTCGTTGATCTGGGGCTTGCGCGGGTCATCGGCTTCAGCTGCGTCACTCATGACTGACTTTGCGTCTCACTTGGGAGCGTGGTTTCTAGGTGTTGAAATTGGAAAGACAGAGGTTGAAGAGAAAAAAGAACGGATAAACGATCTGCTACAGTTGAATGCATGAACACACACTCAGCTTCACACAAACGCCAAGAATGACAACGCTAGACGCAAGCACAGGCCAAGTGCCTTGCATCTCACCGTAGAAAAGCGCCACGGCATGATATTTAGAGGCATGAAAAACGCAATCTATGAACGTGTGTGTGTGTGTGTGTGTGTGTGTCTGTGTTTGTGCAACATGACAACCTCTATATGGTGCTGGAGTACCACAGCTGTTCATCGGCTCTCCCACGCAGGAACGTGTCAAGGAGAGCGCGCTCGCTCTCGGGTAGCTTTTCGCGTTCGTCGTTCAAGTCAAAGCCCTTCTTCGCGGCCGCAAAAAGGATCTTCAGATAGCGCAACTGGTACAATCGGAACAGCTGACCAGCCAGGCTGCTGCCTTCTGCGCTCATCGCGCCGTTGGCTGCTGGGTTTCCCAGAAGCGTGCAGACAGTCAGACCAGCGTTGTAGAAGTACGGGGACTTGACGCGAAGGTTGGGTGCCAATGGATCATTTTTGAACTCTCGGAAGGTTGATACGGAGTACTTTGGCGGCGTACGAACGGCAACGAAGCCGCCTTTTCGCAGAGCCCGCGCGGCCCAGAGTGGCACCTCTGCCGTGTTGCCAGCGGCAACTTCGGAAACCGCCTCCCCTTCCGACGACCGCACTGTGATGTCCTTGGCAAGACTGAAAGAAGGCACGGTGAAGATGACGGGAGCAGGCTCCTCATCCGCGCCAATGTTCTCCAGATCAAAGTAGCTTTTAATCATCGCGAAAGTGAGTCTATGAGGAAGAAAGAGAAGAAACAACTCGTGGTGCGTAGGTATGAGAAATGGAGAAGGACAGGAAAAGGTTCACAAGTGAATCACAGACACCATGCACACACAGACACTTAAAACACGCGAGTGTGAGACCAGAGCAGCATGGTGCGTGGCTTTCAGCGGGGTACTGCGGCCTGTTGACGAGATTCAAAGAAAAGAAGCGGAATGGATGAGGGAAACGGCACGGAGATCTCCGGAGGAAACGTTGAAGCCGTAGAGAAAGACGAAAAAAGGAAAAAAGTACATGTTTGCACAGAAATGCATAAATTATCTAAAGAAAGGTAAAAAAGGAAAGAAGTGAAAGGGAGAGCATGCCGACGGGTGCGCCAAAGTTCGGCGGGGAAATGGCTCTGGTGTGAAGGCAATACAATTTACATGGAATGAATGAACAAGCAAACATGAACTTGAAAACAACTAGAGAGCGCCGTCTTCGTTGGCGATTTCCTTGGCCGCGTGGTAGTCTCGGTTGCGTTGCAGCATCTCCTGGCGAGCGAGAAGGCGGCGCAAAAGGTCCATATTTGTCTGATTCAGTGGGCGGTCAACGATGCCACGGACCTCGCGCAGAAGCTCGTTCAGGTGCTCTTCGTTCGCAGCAGCGGCGCGACGGCGACGGTCTTCCAGTGCCTTCTCGCGCTTGTACGTCTCCTGGCTGCCACTGTCGTAAATGTCCTGTAGTTCCTGAATGTCGCTCTCCACCGCCACACGCGCACCGTGCTCCTCCAGGATGAGCACCTCAAGGTCCTCAAGCTTCTGCCCGTCAACGCTGCTGAGGTCGCTGGCGTCGTCTTCCACGGGCATGTACGCACGGGACTTGGACTTGAAGGCCAGGTTGCCGAACGTGTCACACTTGCCGGTCGCGGCCGTGTTCTTGCCTTTGACGGTGTGCGGACCGGGCTTCCATCCGTACTGGTAGCCCGAGTGCTGGCAGCACTGGTGGCTCACCATGGGGTGCTTGTTCACGCAGCCACTCCCGCAGCGGTGCGTCGAGGAACGCATCTGGGCTTCCTTCAGCCTCCCAGCTTCCTGGGTGGGCCGGAGCGCGGGGGATGCAAGGGCAACCTCCCGTTGCGGCGTAGTAGTTGTTGGTGCGTGGCGTTTGCAGCAGCTTGTAGTCAGGAAGAGACTTCTCGTGCCCATAGCAGGTGCACTTGTGGTAGTTCTTGTGCTTCTGGGAGGAGCTGGGGACGGCGGCACAGCTCCGATTTCCTTTCCCTGCGGAGGAGGAGGAAGCTCCCTTCACCCTCGGGAGAGAGTCTGCGGCCGGCTTGTCAGTGGCACGGCTGGGGCGTTGAGCAGCAACGTCAGCGGACGACATGAATGATTAAAGTGAATTATGAGGCTCCTTAAACAAAACTGACGGAATATGAAAGAGAGAGAAGGATGCGAAAGGGAGAGCATGCGTTGTGCGTGAGCGAGTCAAAGGCCAATGACTCAACGCACTTTTTCATGCAAGAGAGTTCTTGGTGCCACTCTCTTCAACGAAGTTCACGTCTTCTGCTTTTCTCAAGAAAATAGATGTGCTTATAGAACAAAAAAGGGAGAAGGGGAAAAAGTGAGTGAAACAGAGGCAAGAACGCGAAGTAATGAACGCTGTACATGTGCAATTCCAGGCCATCAACCGGTGACATTTGAGACAAAAAGAAAAGGAAAAATGGAACAAAAGTAAGGTCTAGCTACACATGAATGATTAGAGCGTGCAAGTGATACTTAGGAAGCTGTGTTGAGGTGGTGGAAGCCGCTTTACATGCGCTGAGAGCGGGCGGCGATCTTCTCCTGGCGGCGGAGCCCGTTGACACGCTGTTCTTCCTCCAGCAGATAGTAGAGACGGTTGATGTTGTACTTGGAGCCGACCGGCTGGCCAGCCACGTACCGCAGCTCATCCATCACTTCTTCGTGCTGTTCACTCACAGAGGGCAGCTTCCCGTTGTCTTGGGTGCCATCGTTGGTGCTGTTGTTGCGTTGGGAAGCGATGGTTGCCTCATACTCTGCAACGTGCTCGCTGCCCATCAGGCCTGTTTCCTGCTCAAGCGCGTCGCGGCGGGTTTCGGCGTCCATGTGAGCGAGCATTTCATCCCGCAGCACTGCCTTCAGAAAGTTCTTGCGATCCTGCAGGCTTTCCTGCTTCCGGGCCTCCGCGCGCTTCTGGCTGGCCTTGGACTTGTTGAGCTGCGCCGTAGTGGTCAGCGTCACCGGGCCACGCTGACTGACCGTTCCACCGTAGTTTGCTGCGTTTGGGAACGTGCGGCCCGAGCTGCCTTCTCCCGCTTCGGCAGTTGCCGCGTCGTTGGCAAAGCGAACCGAATGCGGGCCATCCGCTGCACGGTAGGTTTGCTTTTTCCGTGAATCCGCTGCCGCGTTGGGTGCCTTGCACACGCACTTCGTCTCGGCCTTTGCGCTGGGAGCCACTTTGCTGGCGGAGGTGGCGACGCATGGGCAACCACCAGACTTGGCGTAGTAGCCCTGCAGCGTGTGAGGGACGCTAATGTCGTGCGGGTAATCAGGGAGGTCGTTGTTGTGCCCGTAGCAGTCACATGCGTGGTAGTTGCTGTTTTTTGCGCTTGTCGAAGCCATTGTGATGTGGCAGAATCAGAGTCTGAAAGGTGGTGACAGAGAGAATCGAAAAAGGAAGAGGACAGACACAAACACAAAAAGAAAAGCTGCGAGGTTGGAAATGCAACGAGAAGAGAGAGAAAAGTGGGACGAGCAAATGAGGTTGCAGCCATCGGCGATAAAAAGCAGAGGATCGTGTTTGTGGTTTTCTCCCATCTCTCTCATCCTTGATAGAGGATGACTGCAAGGAAAAAGAGAAACACAGAAACGAGCTGGAAGTGCTTATTGTTGGGTGTCGTGTAGAACACGAAGCTCTTTAAAAGGAGCGTTAAACGTTTCAAATATCATCTGGTGGTAGTCGCCCCTTTCAGATATTTATTGCACACGGGTGACAAAGACCCTCACGACACGCTTCTCTTTCTTGGAAAGGTTGCTGCATGAGTCAGAAGAGGAGCAACCGCCTGCGCGACCACTACCCAATCATCCAAGAATGGCATTTCACTTCTTCCTTCAAAAGTGAGTATCTTCGCACAGGCAGCCACCGCCACTACGGCACGCGTGGTGGCGATTGTGAGTCCAAGACGTTCCACTACACTCGAGAGAGCTGCCTCGTTTCCACCGGCGCCACGTGCAAGGTATTGGAGCAGTCGGAGCACACTTGTGAGCACCTGTACGCACTCGTGGCAGCCGCCACCACTGTCCTCGTCAAGGTCAAAAAACGTCAACTGCGACGATGCGACCTGTACCCACTCGGCTACTTGCAAAGGAGAGACTTCTCGGACAGCGGCGGCGGAGGCCACGACCACGGCGGCAGCGGCACTGAGTGCGTTGGCCATGTTCAGCCGAAGGTTGAGAGGAAGGCTGGCAGCTACGCTCGCCTTTTTCTGCTTGTTGTCCAGACAGCCCACCAGCACCACGCACAGACGCTGCAAAGCTGGAAGAAGAGCCACAAGATTGTTGCCTGCATGGCTTGCATCGTTCAACAGCAAGAACAGGAGCTGTCCAACGTTCAAAAAGACGTTCGAGACACGTTCATCTTCTCCTGTAGCTGCCACCGCCGCGGCAGGGGACGAGGCGGAGAGGAAGGAGTGCAGCTCGACATGGAGACAGCTCTCAAGAAGTGGTAGAAGCACTTCTGCCCGGCTGCTTGCAGAGGCAAGGTAAAAGCAATCGTAGAGGAGTCCAAAGCAAGCACGCTTCAACTCACCATGCTCGTTCTCTTCTGTACTGTTTGCATGGTGCTCTGCGGTAGCTGTGCTTGATGGTTCACGTGGCTGCTGGCTTCGTTGAAGGATGCGAAGACACAGACTCATCACAGAAGGGGTGCTTGTGGCCACGTTTTCGTCAAACGCCAGGACTAGTTGTTTCCGACCGTCTAAGACGGATACAAAACAGGTGGCGTTTTCTGAAGAGCTTGTACCACACTCAGAAGAGAGAGTTTCGTATTTTAGCAGCGCGTCTCTGTCTAGCAAGGCATCGCAGGAGGAGCTGAGGAGATCCAAGACTAGCACGCACATGTCCTCCACGTCCACGCCACCGTTCACAGAATCAAGTGACTTGGATGCATCGTTGGCCGCGAGATAGCAGTTCACGGCGTGCTGGAACGCCTGAACCATCCATCCCAGCGCAGGAGCGACCAAGGGCCCAACACAAGCTGCGACCTCGGCTAGACTCACCAGCAGGTAGGCGCCTTCGTGCAGGGCGAAAGAGGGCTCCTTGCCGTCACGGCTCGTGGTGGTGGACGGTACCGCCATCAGCTGCATGTACTGCTGTGCGAGGGTCTGGAGAATGCGCTGGACAGCGAAAGGGTGAAGAATAGCATCGCCACGGTTGGAGAGAAGAGGCATCAACTCTCGGAAGAAGTCGTAGACAACCGTACGCACTCCCAGCTGAAGACGCGGGAACACTTCGACGATTGTGAGAAAAGACGCTTGCAGCGGTGAGTTGTCAGAGGGGGCGAAGAAGACTTCAGTGATCTGCTTGGCGATGAGGGCCCTTGAAGAGGGGGAAGCGGAGGAGCCCAACTCACCGCTGGCCATTCCCTGGCTGATTCGCTCTGCTTCCCCAATTTCATCTTCCTCGCTCTCTTCCTCCAACGCCCCTGAAGTGTGCTGCAAGGTGGTGGAAAACAAAAGTAGAATTCCTTTCAAGCACCGCTTTTGAGCTTCCTTGCACGTTTCGCCGCACAGTCGTCGACAGAGCCGATGCACGAGGATGTCAGGACGGACGACGTTGAGAAATTGCGCGAGGGCAGGGGAGTAGCGACCGAGAAGGACTTCCACCGCTGCAGCAGTGGAGCGTGCGAGGAAATCCATGACTTGCACACGAACAAAAAATGGAAACTGGGCAACTGGTGTGGTGTCTGCGATGCTGTTCAACAGCACCACAGCAACGGCCTCGACGGGTGTCATTGCCACTGGCGTTTCGACCTCGGAGATGGAGGTGAGACAGCCTTCCACGATTTCGTTCAGCACAAAGAGCGCGGCTTCTGCTCTGCAGGCATTCTGCAGAGCTGCGGCGGGTGACGAGGGCTGACTTAGCGCCGCTATCATCTCTAGACTTGGAGGAAACAGATATTGCACGAGCTGTGCGTCTTTGCCATAAGCAGTGGATATGTTGTGTAGCAAGATGCAGACTAGCTCCCGTCGGGTGTTGATGTCTTCCAGGGAGTCGTCTGAAAAGCGTCCTTCGCCAACAGCATCGGTGTGTGGCAGTGCTGCTGGAGGACCCGCTCGCTTCCGCCAGTCTGACCTTTTTTCTTCTTCTACTTCGGATTCCGCGGCGCTTGCGCCGTCGTCCGGTGACTCCGGCGACGTTGCTCGGTAGCGGGAACCGCGCAGAAACACAGCCACCGTTGAGGGATCGTCCGGCATTCCACAATCGTTCTCGTGCGAGAGAAATGACGCACTTGAAAGTGTCTCGATTGGAAGTGAAGACAACCCAAGCAGCGCATTTAGAATCTCAGGGAGCCACTGGGAAAAGGCTGCCGAGCTCCCCAGCAGCGCCACGTCTGCCAAGAGGTCAAGAGAGGCGTTGGCCGCCTTGCTCAGGCAGTCGGACAACGAAGAGGAAGACGAGGACGAGCCCTTCTGCGAGCTAGAACACAGAACCCACACATCAAGGATGAGGGGGATGAAGTCCACCAACAGCTGCTCGTTGGCCGCAGTGATGTCCGTGCCACTGGCCATCGCTGTCGTTGACAGAAATGATACCGTCGCGAGAAACAGTTTGACTGTCTGTTTTGTGGTTTCTTCACGGAGAGGCAGAATAGGACTGTCAGCTCTTTGCTGGCGTGCACGCTCCAAGGCAATGCGAAGCTGCGGAAGGATGATGTTGCCAAGAAGGGAAGTGACGGAGGAGTAGAGTGCTGTGACCTGATCGACAGACACACGCAATGCAGAAAGAGCAGGGCCATTGCTGTTGTCGTCGTTGCCGATAGTGGAGTCTTCCGACATGTCGAACGGACACCCCAGAGGAAGAATGCCTTCGTCAATGCACACCGTGAGCGCAGCAAGCAGCTCCGTGAAGCCGCCAACCACATCGTGTGGCGCAGGAAGAGGAACTGACCGCAGTCCGACAACCGCTGCGGTCAGCAACCGCTGAAAAGCTTCACTAAATGCAGCAACGCGAACAGAATTGGTGATAGCCTTGGCATCTCCCTCCACGAAACTGGAGGAAGAGATGAAGTCTCGCAGGTGCTTCGGTGAGTCTTCGCATAGTGTCTTGAGCAGCACACCAGTCCCGAGAAGCACTCGTGAAGAGGGGGCTGCGTCCTTGTCTCTAATTTCTCCATTTGAAACAAGAGCCTGACATGCTTCCACAGCCGTGGAGCAAATGAAATGAAAGATGCTTTCAAGCAACCATTGCTCCATTGCATACGCTGCTGCTTCGGAGGACTTCCCTGCTGCGGATAACACGGAGGCAACCAGTGTTGCTGCTGCACGACAGATTGCAATGTCATTGCTGTGACGACAGAGACTGCACTTGAGCAAGGATGGAAAGTGAGCTTCCAACGTCGCCGCAGCCACCGAAATGAGCGTGTTCGGGTTGCTGGCAGCAACTCGCCGGAGAATCGATGCCGCCGCTTGGCGGACGGGAAGACTATAGGTGCCGCTATTGTCGAGGAAAACACTGAAACACTGATTGACGGCGTAACTTGTTGGCTGCGCTTCTAATTGCGTGAGTGTGGCCAAGTTCTGGCGCTGGATGCTGGGATCAGCGGATGTGGTGCCAAGCAAGAGCGCCAACACGGGGTCATCTCTGTCCATTGCGCCAAGGCTCCTCAGAGAACAGCCAATCCGGCTTGATTCAATGGCTGCGAAACAGACGATCGGAAAAAAAAATGAAAAGGCAAGGAAGGCAGCGTGTAGAGTATTGAGAGGTGAAATCAAGGCACTCGCTTCATCTTGCAAACCAAGGCAAATGGGAAGCGTGTTGTGTCACTGTGGCTCTCTCTTCGAGGTTTTCGGCACAAAGCCAAGCGGTTGCTTTGGTGTGCTTTCTTGAAAGACCCTATGAAAGGGGGAAAATGAAAAAGAAAGAAAGGAAAAGCGAGAAAGAAGGAACAGGAGCCGCACTCAGCAATAGCGCTGATGGAAACCGCTTTTGATTCAAAGACAAGTTTCCCGGAAGACAGCTCTTCCTCTTTCTTGAAATCCGCGTTAGAAAAGGGAGAGATATAATAATAAAAAGAGAAGAGAAATGGGGGCAAGCGCTGGAGTGGACGTGAGTGAAGTAGGGGATGCTCCTTTGTCAGGACCTACGGAACGGGTCCAGCTCCGTTGACTGTGACATTTTACAATAAAAAACTCGTTTTTTTTTAAATGGAACCTACATGATTCATTGCGACGTTTTCTGTCCACGTCGGTGCTTTAGTTGACCTTGCTGAAGAAGCCCTCAATGGACGCCTTCGGGTCCGGCTTCATCGTCTTGTCCCCGGGCTTCCAGTTCGCCGGGCACACCTCGCCGTGCTGCTCCACGAACTGGAACGCCTCCACCAGGCGCTTCACCTCCTCCACGTTGCGGCCAACCGGGTTGTCGTTCACGGTGAACTGGCGCAGGTTGCCCTTGGGGTCGATGATGAACACGCCGCGGTAGGCGACACCCTCGTCCTCCTTCAGCACGCCGTAGGAGCGGATGATGGACTTGGTCTTATCCGCGATGATCGGGATCTTCATCTCGCCGAGGCCGCCGTGCTTGCGGTCCTTCTGCGTCCAGGCAAGGTGCGAGTACTCGCTGTCCATGCTGCACGCGACGACCTCGCAGTTGATCTTGTTGAACTCGGCGACCTTGTCGGAGAACTGGCAGATCTCCGTCGGGCACACAAAGGTGAAGTCCAGCGGGTAGAAGAAGAGCACCACCCACTTGCCCTTGTAGGACGCGAGGCTGACCTTCTTGAAGGTGCCGTTGGGCATCAGCGCCATCTCGTCGAAGGCCGGCGCGGGGAAGTTGAGCTTGGCGTCACCGCAGGACATGGTTACGGTAGTGAGATGTCTGTGGAGAGAAAGAGAAGGAAGTTAGAGGAGAGGTCTTTGCTTGAGTAGTTTTGAGTGCGAAAACAGAGCGTGTTAGAATCTTCGGAGAAAAGACGGGGTGTTCGTGTTGGATGGGAGAGTTGACAGGAAAAAAAGAGAGGGGAAAAGAGAGAGAGAGAGCAAAAAGGACAGAGTGGCATGAGGTGATTGGCTGACCTCTTTTTCACAAAGACAGGAAAGCTACAAACAGTAAAGTGACATGTATGACTTTCTAATAGACTGCAACGTGTCGCTGGTTACCAATTCTTTCTTTATGTGAAGACAGTACACGAGACAAGTAAACACACGAAATACACGCTCTCGCAGATGCTCTCATTTTCCTTTCAGATGCTACATGAAGTTCGAGCTCGTCAAAGACACGAACGCGCTTTGCCTTCATGGAGGACAACAATGCCTCTGCTTCCCTGCTACGGCCCAACTGAAGAAAGACGCGCAACAGCTTGTTTAGAAACAGTCCGTTGCCGCGGACGCGGTACTTGCGCATCTCGTGCACAAGAAAGTCAACATTGGAATGAATGTGTGCCACCAGAGAGTTCTCGTTTCCTTGGCCGCCGGCACGGTCACGGTGGCCAACATCAGGAGAAAGCAAACCAGCTTCCTCCATGGCTTCTGCCTTCTCCATCTGGGTCTGGATGACTTCGAGGAGAACGGAGAAGGTCACCTGAGAAGGCAGAAGACTGCGCGACCCTTGCGTGCGAACCGCGGCACGGTAGAACGTGAACGCAGAGGCTGGATCAGGCGAGAATCGCGCTGCTTGCAAGACGGCATTCAGCAGGTGAGTCGTCATGGGCACACTCTGCATCGTGGAGACCACGGAGATGGCTTCCTTGTACTGTTCGTGTCGCACTAAACCCGTCAGAAGCCGTGTGTACGTTCCCGCGGAGGGCTGTTGCTCGTGCCTAGAGAAGAAATCCGCTACACGAGCAACGGCGAGGTGCATGACTCCGCAGCCGTCACAGATGCCGATGTAGGAGTTGATTGTGTACTCACTCGGCGTCAGCTTGAAGCGGTCCACGTCCATCATCAGCGAGTGTGCCTTGGCTTCAAACAACGTGGTCGTGGCGGAGGAGGCGACGGAAGAGACCGACTTTGATTGCTGGCGGGCGGCTCTGCTGGCGGAAGTGACGATCGCGTGGTCGAGAATGCCCATGAGGTGTTGAATCGTGCGTGGCGTGGGGTCTGTGCCACTGTCAATCATGTAGCGGTACATGGTCCACAGGTTGTCAACGGCGTGCGGAGCCAGTAGTGCCTCCGCGGCTGCCGAGGACGTCGCAAGTTCCCCGGGACACTTCCCGTTCCCGCGGCCAAAGCGTAGGCGGCGGAGGAGGAGGCAAGAAGCTCTTCGTCCGTCGCGGAGTTCCCCTCCACAAACGCGGCCTGCGCACTGCCATCGTAGTGCCCCGAGGCTCCTCCAAGCTGCACGGCAACGGCGTAGAAGAGGTGGAAAATGTCTTCGTACGTGTCGCTGCGCAGCCGCAGCCGTCGCTGCACGATATCCTCGCTATGCAGCGCCAGCAGCGTGAGACACTTCTCAATTGGCGTGCGGTGAGACTGAAGGCAGGTGACGACGCGCACGAGAGTGTTTTGGTACTCCTTCCTGCGCGCGGACCACACCAGTTCCGTCTGGACCGCGTTGAGGTGCAGCTGTTTCCGTCGGCTGTCAATGCGGATGATCGTGGCAGGGTCATACCCGTCTCTCCGTGTCAGTGCCACGAGCTCGTCCTGCTCGGCAGCCACTTGCGCATCAACCGCGACTGCCGAGGAGCGGGGAAGATCGGAAGCCACGCGGTTCTGTGCGCCAGTGTGGCGCGCAACTAGAGGCTTCTGGGAGAGTTGCGCTGTACGCTGCCAAATCAGCCACGGGAAGGCCTCGCACGTCTTCTGCAGTGGAAAAGCGACTTGCACGCGTTGCCACCTTGTTGATGTCCAAGCGAGAAGAAGCCCCACTGTTCGCTCTTCCCGTCAGTGGATTATTGCCAGACTCTTCTCCGTCCGCTTCTTCAAAGACAACCCGCCGATTGGACTGCTTGGTTGACTGTGAGACTCTTGCCACTCCTTTGCGCTGAAGCTGAAGCTCAGCACCACTAGTCGTGGACGAGGAGGCTCTGCTGCTTAGGCAACTCACGCTCATGCAAAGGGATGCAAGAACAAGCGGAGCAAGCGGTCTGACTGGTACGTGACCCAAAGGACCTCATTGTGCGGTCCAGTCGTTGAACAGAACTCATCAACGTGAGCAACACGAACGCTTGGCACACACTCTGGAGTTGCGAGAAAGAAAACAAATACCTAGCAAGACGGGGAGAAGCCAGCAAGGAAACAGAGTGCGTCATGACATTAACGTAAGAAAATGATACACTCCAAAAACTCAAATGATCTCCTGCAAGACTCCTCAGTCATCGAGAGCAAAGCTCATTGCACATGTGCTAAAGTGATCCCTTCCAGAAAGAACGGCCTTCTTTTAACCGTTCATGAGGCTTCCATTTTTTCCTTTTGACCACTCGTTTGCGTTCTTCATCTTATCGACACCACCACATGCGACGTTTGCGGCATGGAAGTATCGTGTAGATGGAAGAAACCCGACTCGACAAGTTGAGCTTGTGGGTACAGAGAAAACAACCCGAAAGAAAAAAAAGAAGAGAGAAAAAAGTGAGAATCAAAATGAGTCGTTATCGTTTTTTTTGGATTTGTAAAAATATAATTGGAAACGGGTCTTTCTTGCTCGCTAACTGCTTGTGGAAACTCCAACATGAAGGAAACTAAGCAAGTATGACGAAATAATAGGGGTGAACAAGTGCTGCTCGAATTGCACAGAACTCTGCTGGAAGTCCTGGTGGTGCTGGGGCAGCGTCGGTGCTTTAGTTGACCTTGCTGAAGAAGCCCTCAATGGACGCCTTCGGGTCCGGCTTCATCGTCTTGTCCCCGGGCTTCCAGTTCGCCGGGCACACCTCGCCGTGCTGCTCCACGAACTGGAACGCCTCCACCAGGCGCTTCACCTCCTCCACGTTGCGGCCAACCGGGTTGTCGTTCACGGTGAACTGGCGCAGGTTGCCCTTGGGGTCGATGATGAACACGCCGCGGTAGGCGACACCCTCGTCTTCCTTCAGCACGCCGTAGGAGCGGATGATGGACTTGGTCTTGTCTGCGATGATCGGGATCTTCATCTCGCCGAGGCCGCCGTGCTTGCGGTCCTTCTGCGTCCAGGCAAGGTGCGAGTACTCGCTGTCCATGCTGCACGCGACGACCTCGCAGTTGATCTTGTTGAACTCGGCGACCTTGTCGGAGAACTGGCAGATCTCCGTCGGGCACACAAAGGTGAAGTCCAGCGGGTAGAAGAAGAGCACCACCCACTTGCCCTTGTAGGACGCGAGGCTGACCTTCTTGAAGGTGCCGTTGGGCATCAGCGCCATCTCGTCGAAGGCCGGCGCGGGGAAGTTGAGCTTGGCGTCACCGCAGGACATGGTTACGGTAGTGAGATGTCTGTGGAGAGAAAGAGAAGGAAGTTAGAGTAGTGGTTCAGTGGTTTGCTTCGTTTTGCAAAAGAGCTTTGTTTTCTACAGAAGATAGCATACAGTGAGAAAGAGAAACAGGGAACAAAACGGTGTTTGAACGTTCCATCGCTGCTGACAGTACGGGATGACGGTGCTCGCACAAATTGACAGAGCCAACAGGACACGAATCGAGTGCCAAGAAGAGAAGAGGGTTGCGAAAAATCACTGACGATCAAGTGCCTGAAACTAATTCGCTCGCAACGACGTCGATTTGCTCGTGTGGACAACACGAAAGCAACAAAAAGAAAAGAGGAAAGACAATACAAAGGGAGAGCCAAAGATAAGGAACATCTGGGTTTCAACAAGAAGAAGAGCGACGCTTCTACGTTGAAAAAGTCGCACACCAACTATGCAAAAGTGATAGGGAAAACCACGTACGCACTAAGTATTAAAAAGTAAAAAACGACTAAGAAACAAAGAGGACTAGCAAGAGCATCTAAGCGTCACCAGAATTAGAGGTCGCTTGTAGGGCGGATTGGTTGAAGAAAGCGTACCCACGGGAAAGACTGCACAGGCAAGCCCTTGGAAGAATAGATGAGCTGCCACCCGTAAATCCACCCATACAGCGGCCCAAGACGCCAGTAGTCCTCCAAACTGCGCGCAATAAAAAACACTTCCTCCTCCGCCTCCTTGCTCTTGTCCTCCACACCACTAAGATGGTTGTTGTGGTTGCCGGTGTTGCCGTCGTTGGCTCCCTCATTGACGGAGTTTTGAGCCTTTGCCTCCACGGAGGAGGAAGAGATGGTCTTGTACTTTTTCTTGCGCGAGGTGGTGCATCCCCAGACGGAAAGCTGCAGACCATAGGCCGTGCACAAGGATCGTGGAGAGGTGTCTGCCGGCAGGACGAGATAAATGTCACAGGCACAGAAGGCTGGCAACGACACAGTCGCGGCTGCGGCGGCGGCGCCAGCGACCTGCAGCTTCTTCCTTGTCATCTCCACGCGATGGCCAAGACAGAAAAGCCGTGGCGCTTTCGCTGCCTCTTCGGCCGCAAAGATCGCCTTGGTTACGCCACGGTGGTCGGCTCGCGAGCAGTACCATCGCGCAGACAGCACCTTCTGCGCCTCTGCCCCTTTCACCTCGAAAAGATCCGTCAGCGCGCTGATTTGCAAAAACCCAATCGGAGCAGGCAGCCTGTCTTGTCCGGGGGTGTTTGTGCCCGCAGAGGCGATTGCTTGGCCAGCGCCACTGCTTCCGTCTTCCCATGGGGATGGCACTTCAACACATTGCTTCATGGACGTCCACCCTGTCCGCAGTCCCAGCAAAGCAAGATACTCCATCCCTTCCGGTGACAAGAACGGCAGGCAGCTGCGCAGCGCTGGCTGCTGGGTGCTGTCTCGGTACGTCTCCACCCACTCTCTCAAGCTCTGCAACCGTGCCGCCAGCGGCTGTGAGCTCACCACCACCGCCGCAGCCTGGCTGCTGGAGGGCACGGAGCTCCGTGGTGTCAGGTGCCGCCCTCGGAGCCGCTCCGTGTTTCCTCGACCACTGTGCCCGCCCCCACCACGCGGCCTCAGCTCCTCTTCAGCACAGAAGGGACAGTCCGTCAGCACCGTCAGACGAGTGGAGGCGATGGTTCGTGGCGTGCTGTTGTCTTTCCTCGCACCTCCTGCTGCAGTGGTGGTGGAAGCGCGTGTGCTGCTGCGAGGCGGGGAGGAGGTGCTAAGAGGGCTCTTGTTGGGACTAGAAGACCCACTGGAGGCAGGTCCGCTGTCTTCGTACTGCAGGTGGACAGACCACCCCAGTTCCAGATATCGGTGCAGCGCACGATGGTGCATGAGGTAGATGTTGTTCATTTCCTTCACGGGCTGCTGCGAGGTCACTGCGTCCACGACGGCGGGTGCGGCAGGCGCGACACGTGGGATAGGCGTCGCGGAGTTCAGCGAGGTGTTGAGCGACTTTTGGCCTGTTTTCTTGCCGCGTGACGGCATGGTCAGCGTGTTGTAGGAAAGCGACATCAGACTAGTTGACGGTTTGTGGTGAGTACTGCCACGAAGAGGTGATGTCAGTGACAGGAAAAAGAGTAAAGGAGATGCAACGACAAATGCTGTGGAGAAGAGAAAGAATGGAAGATCGGAGGAGACGAACTGCAGAAGAGCAGTACATGAAACGGTGGCGCAGGGAACCCCTTCACTGCCACAGGACCTGCAAAGCGATGGAGAGTTTCTCGGTGAACCAACGAACGACCTTTGTCGAGGATGACAATCTGATGCTCACTCTGGAAAAAGTGCCATTTCAACTCACTTCTCTTCTTTCTCGGAGCCATGTGATGAGGCAACAGTGACTCGAACTGCAATTGCAAGAATACGATTGCAAAGATATAGAGAAAGTTGAGTGTAACAACCCATAAACACCAAACCAAAAGCAACGGGAGAAACACATTTTCAAATAGAAAAGCTTCTGAAATGCCAACCACGTGCTGCAAAAAAAAAATAAAAAATAGAAGTCACAGAACACATCGGCAACAGTTCTTACTTTTGGGGTTGGGCACATCGCAAGACCGACCCAACAGCAACAGCAACAACGATAGATACGGAGCACTGGGAAAATAAAAAAATATACGGAATACTGTGCCAAGTGAAGAAGTCATTCTTCCTTCGCTGCCTCCGGCGTAAAGTGCGTTTACGCTTCATAGACATACACCTCCATCCCATCGTTGTTCCTTTCGCGCTTCACGTACCCCTTTTCCACAAGCAGCTCAATCGAGGCCTTGAACATGTGGGTTTTGAGCTTGAACTCTTTGTTGACCATTTTCTCCACTTCCTCAAATAGGCTCTTATGGTCGAGCCGGCGGTTGGTTTTCATGATTTGGATGATGCGGGTCATCACCAATCCGCGACGACGCAAGGCAAGCTCATCCTGCTCCTTCGAGTCCACTGCCTTCAGCCAGCGCTCGCAGCCCCTCCAGTACGCGTACTCGCCGTTGCTGTTCTGGGGGTTTCGCGCACGCGTAAAGTCGTAGTTCAACGCAACGCGCTCGTCCGACGGGGTTGTCGCCTGTGGCGCGCCGGAAGATGATGGGGTGATGACCACCAGCAAGCCATCGCGCTTGATGGCGGGCTGGAGGGCCTCTCGCAGCTCCTTCTCAGCGACGCCGCTGCGGAGAGAAAGGGTCGCAAAAGAGACGCCTGTCTGGCGGTACTGCGCGATGGCAAGAAACAGCTGCTGCAGGTCCAGTGACCCATGCACGGTGGTCAGACGACCCTCGTCTTTTGGGTAGGCGAGTGTGAAGGACGTCCGCTGCTGATTGGCTTGCCGCCACTGCAGCGTTTTTCCTCGCTGATCGCGCTGGAATGTGTTCTGAAACTCGTTCATTGCGGACCAGAGGTCCTCCGGGAACGGCAGTGCCTCATCCTGTGTTGGAGCCGCATTGGGGAAAGAAGCCTGACCAGCACCACTGTTGTTGTTGCTGTTGCTGGCGTTGTTGTGGGTGTCGCCACGACTGGCGCTGCCCTTCGAGCCGGCGATCATGTGCTCCTTGGGGTTGCTTCCCCACTGGCGCCAGTCCAACACCGACACCACCAGCTTCGACCCGGAGGTGTCATCGCCCGCTTTACCAGCCTTGCCGCTTTGCCCAACCCGACTGGCATTGAAGTTGACGGAGCTGAAGCTGGCGGCCATGCTTTGGATGACTTTGAGGTCGCTGGTTTCCATCTTGGCCAAGTCCGCTAGGCAGTCGTGTGCCATTATCTCCACTTCACGCTTGACGGTGTCCACATCATTGCCGCGACCACGCATCGGGGATGGGCGAAACAGCAGACGGTGCATCATCATCTCCTTGTACTTCTGAAAGAACACGTCACGGTCCTTGACGCAGTTGACCACACGGCAAGCGGACTTGAAGTCCTCCGGCGATTTCAGCTGCAGAAGCTGCTGCTTTGCTTCCAAGCCGGCACGTTCAGGAACACTCTTGCCACCAGGCGCTGGTCGGGGGCGCGGATTTGGCCCCTTCATGCCGCCGCCGCCACCCACTGTCTCCAGACGCAGCAGATACTCATGCATCGAGTGCACCAGCGGCGTGACGAGGGCCTCCGAGGCGTTCTTGGGGAACATCTTCTCCAGCGCAGCTTTGACCGCATCATAGTAGCACTCCTTGGACCGCTGCAATGCCCCAACAGAGAGAGCGGGCGAGGCGTTGTCCGTGGCGGCGCCGGAACCACCCTCGTTGCTTGCTACGGCCACCGACACGTCCGTCAGCGCGTTGTAGAGCACCTCAGTCCGCATGATGAACTCGAAGAAGCCAAAGACGGTTTCATTCGAGAGGCGAGTATTGGAGACAAGCACATCAAGCGTCTCGTCATCTTTCATGTTTGGCCTCGACACGTAGCGCGGCCAGTCCTTCGGCGGCTGCGTGGTCCAGACAAGGACGTCTCGCATCATGTCCCCGAGGACGTCTTTGATGGCTTCGGAAAGGCACTGCTGCCCGAAATGATCCTCCGCGACCGGCTGCGTGCCAACGTTGAAGACAGTAAACTTGCGCATGGTGGCAGTTTTGGGGAAAACGATGTTGTCCGCGGCCATAATCAGCTGACTCAACGCCTGCCGTAAGGGCACCTGCTCTTCGGTGAAGATGGCGCCTTCTCCACTGCCACCGCCAAGACCCGTGTTGCCGCCACCTGGACCGGAAGCGGAGGAGACGTTGAATGGCGAACCAGGTCCTCCCGCGACTGCCACGCCACCCTCACTGGGCGGTGGTGGTGGCACACAGTGGAGTAGCTGCCGCAGCAGTGGCCGCAGATAGCACTGGAGAACTTGGAAGAGGAAAGACTGGCGCACCGCGAGGTCGGTCGAAACAGGGCACGTGTATGTCTTGCTGGTGTTCTGACCAAACATCCCCGCAACATGGGCGATGTTTGAATTCATGGAGATCTTTTTCAAAACCGAAGGGTCAAAGCGGTAGAGCTGCAGATTCATCAAGGTCTGCACAAGAGCGTCTGACACCTCCGTGTCTCGCATGAAGCCACGCATCTTTGTCACGAGCTCCGGCATCGTTTTTGTCACCGCCTGAAACAGCGGGTCCTCTTGGTACCACGCCAACACATGCCCACTCCCACCCCCCTCACCGCTGCTGTTGCTGCCCGCTAGCATCCGCGCCTCCTGCGTCTCTGACTGTTGCTTGGCCGCGGCAAGCTGCTTCAGCACGGTGGCGGTCGGGAAAGACAGCAAACACGCGCCACGAGCGTACTCCAACGTGATCAGCGACACCATTTCTGTCATATCTTGACGGTCGGCATAGACAGCGTTGATCATCGCCGTGACGCTGCGCATCCCGCTCCGCAACTCGCTTTCCGTGACCAGCTGCTCCGATGGTGGTGCGGCTGGTGCTGACCGCATACCATCGCTGCTGCTGCTTGCCATGCTCCTCTCGTGGTGCAGCCTCATCGCGCCGAGCAACATGGCCAGCAGGTACAGTAGCCACTCGTTGTTGTTCAGACTCTTCGTCAGGATGGTGGAGGATGCGGCCGCCGCCGCATTCGCTCCTATTGGTGACCCTGCCCGCCTTTTGCGGGATCGGAGAAGTGAACTGAAAGTGCGTTGGCGAGCTTGAAGCTGGTGTTGAACTCCGTTGTCAGCTTCAGCGCTTCCACAAAGAGCGGACTCTTGTACACGCCATCCGTGAGGCACAGCTGCGCCATTTCCAACAATGAGCGCATCTTTTCATCTGGCATGCTGTCCACCTGCTGCCATTTTTCCTCGATTCTCGGGTGGAGAGCTGCGTTCGCGTGTGCTTTCTCTGCGCCGTGATGGCATCTCCAAAGGCTCCACCGAGCCGCGCGAGAAGTCCCGAGATGATGTCGCGGTAGTACAGAACGACGCCCTTCTGCCAAGTCTTGATCAAGATTGGCGTGCTCGCCAGACTCTTTTCTTGGCCGGGAGGTGGCAAACGCAGCACTGTGTTCCAGTTCAGGATCTTGTTGCGGAACTTGATCGTATCGCGGAAGCCTTTCGCCTTGCGCACGATGATTTCATAGTTGATTTCATCAAAGACCTTCCCGGGGTTTGTGGTCACACTCAGCAGCGGGCTGATTTCACCGCTTTCCGCACCACCGTTGGCTGACTTGAACTCGTCAGCCATCTGCTGATAGATGTCGCGGAGCTGCGTGATGTTGGCCTTCTCCACCTCCGTCATTTTGTCAGCCATGATTCCCTTAAAAAAAAAAAAAGGGTGTTGCAGGCTGAGCAAAAGGTGCTGCTTTCGGTTCTTTGAAGCGGACCAGGGACTGCTTATTTGGAAAACAAAAGAGCGTATCAAAGGTGAAGTAAAGTGAGGGGAAACAATGAAAGATGCGGCTGGCACTAATAGAGCTATGAGCTCGAAAAGAAGAAAAAAAAGAAAAAGAAAAAGACAAAAATGAACTAGAGAAAAAAAGGATTTGGCTCGAAGGACGTGCTGAGAAGAAAAAGGCGAAAAATAAACGAAAAAGAGAAGCTATTGAGAAAGAGGAAAGATGTGGAAGAGCAAGAGCGTTCGCGGTCAAAATGTGCATTGAACCATCAACACACACACACACGTAGAGCTTCCAAACAATGACAACTACGTGGCTCACACAGAGCGGAGAGAAAAAAAAGCAACGTCCATCATTGTTCTTGTTGGTGTGCTTCATTGGCGATGCATGTCAAGGTTTTTTTTTTTGTAGAGACCGAATTGATTGCACGAGAAAAAGTGCAAGAAGGGAAGCACCGGGAGCGGTAGGATCGCATCACACCACTTCTGAAGATGATGGGGGAAACAAGCAGAAGAGTGAAAAGGAAGAAGAAGAAGAAAACTTGTGGTTCATGGTGAATGCACGTTCAGTTTTGAAAGAAAAGAAAGGCAAAAAAAGAAAAGCAAAACAACAAAAACCCGAATACAAGTGGAACTAATGCAAAGCAACAACGTCACGGAGAACGAGACACCGCAGTTTTGAAAGCAGCTAGCCACAAGATACACAAACAGCTTCTACTCAGCACGGCTCAGAAAAGGAGGGTTGGGAACTGAGTCTTTGCAGCAGCGGTACGGTCGGCCGGCTTGGCGTGGTCGCCGCCGGATGGCTGGTGGCCGGCGGAGGAGTTGCTAAAGGTGGCAAGGGACCCTGTGCCCGGACGCTCGAGGACGAAAACGAAGGCCCTCTTCGCATTTTTGGCGATTGCACCTCACTCGGCTCCCGCCCGGCAAACGCGGACTCGCGCATGTGGAAGCTACCACTTCTCTCCTTGTGCTTCTTCCCTCGCCAGGGGGTGAGGGGGGAGAAGAAGCGGGCCATGGGGGAGGCTGGGGTATTGAACTCCTCCTGCTCTTCCATCTCCTGCTGGGCAAAGACGTCGTTGTTGGGGTTGTGGATGTAGGTGACTCCGGCGCCGTAAAGCTCTTCTGCGGTTTTGCGTCGGCGCGTGTTGTCGCGCTCGGCCCGCAGCTCCTTGATGATTGCGGCTTGCCTGCGCTGCCGCTGCTCGTCGGCGGCATCGACAGGGGTGAAGGTCCCGCCGTCCCCACTGTTGAGGTCTAGCGGTCGAAGCCCAGACGGGGTTCGCTGTGGTGCCATCTGCGGCGTGAACTGAGGGGAGACCGTAACGAACTCGTCCTCGTTCTCCTCATCCCCTGACGACTCCTCCGGTCGCACTTCCTGCCCATCCAGCAGCAGCTGCATCACATCCGGGCCTGGCTCGCAGTCCGCCGGGCGGCCGTTCGCGAGCAGCTCCGGCAGGGTCATCTTCACAATGGCGCGCGACTCCTCGTCTAATCTAGCATCCTCGTCGTCGAACTCCATCTGACCAGAGGTCGCGTTGCGCAGCTTGCGGCGGGCCAGCACCTCGGTGCGATTGGGCAGCTGAAACGCAAGAGATATGCCCTCCTCCGCCTCTCCACGCTCGATCAGAACGACCACGACCTGTCGCAGCCGCCGCTCTCGCCACTGGTCCTGCTCCCGATGGTACTGCTGCTGGAGTGCCTCACGTCTTTGAGCCAGCTCTTCCTCGTGCAGCACACGCCGTCGTTTTGACGTGCAGAGACCAATGACAACAAGGATTACCGCGGCAACGAGGAGAACACCAATGGTGACACCCAAACCCAAACCGATGGACGAGCTGTCCGGCATTGCTAAGAGAAGAAAAAAGAAGATGCTTTGGAAAAACAAACCTTGCCAAAAACTGAAGAAGGAAAAAGGTGACCAGAATAGAATGAGTGCTGTTCAGCATGGATAGCACAGGTGTCATCCATGTCGAAAACAGGCACTTGATCAGATACCTGCATCTGCCTGCCACAAATCTTTTGAGAGCATCAGAGGAAAAGCCCGTTTTAACCGTTTATACGCGCGCTAGCTTGATCTGCAGAAGCAGCTCCATTTTTTGGCTCTTTTGTTTTTGAACAACTTCTTTCATTGTTCCTGCTGTTGTGCAAAAAAAAAAAGAAAAGTGGCGCTAGGGGACGTCTCGTCTGCAGAAGTGAAGAAAAAAGAAAAAAAACACGAAAAGAAAAGGCAGAGGACATGAACACACTTCCTTTTTCTCATCCTATTTCTTCGTTCTCTTCTCACTTCTCGTGTCACACCTCCATACAGGAATTCAATCACAGCACACACACACACACACAAACGATGCACAAAGGGTACAGCTCGTTTTATTCTTCACAGCTCGTCCTCCGCTTCGCCGAACCCAATATACAAGTTGAACGCACTGGGTCGGTCTTGTGACATATGAGCACCAGGACTGCCGCATGTGCCAGACGCAGCAGTGGGCGATGCGACGGTCACGGAGGACTTCATTGCAGCCGCGGCCGCGCTTAGGCGTCTCAAAGAGCTGCTGCTGTTCGCACTACTGCTGTAGCGCAAGCCTCTGAACCTTGGCGTGCCAGGCTCCTGCCGCGGTGGCGACGGGGATTCTAAATGAGGCGAGGCCTCACTCGCATCAGCGTTGCCGCTTCTTTTGCTATTGCTGTTTTCAGTGGTGGTGGTTTGCTGGTCTTGGTGTGATGGGTGCTGCTGTTGCTCGTGTTGCGGCAGCACGCTGTCCAGTCGACCGAGGTCGCTGCCGCTGCGTGGCGAGTAGGTGAGACTGATGAGTGTGCGGTTGTCCAACGGCGCGGCACTGGGCAGCGGTGGACAGAATGGTACCTGAATGGAGAGTGATCGAGCAGGCATCGCAGAGTCGGGGACTCCGTGGCTGTGCGATGGCCCCCCGCCGACTTTTCAGAGGGGATCGTGGACACGGGCGCTCGTGTTCGCCGGCCGCGACGTGGACTGCCGCAAGGGAGGTTCGTCGTCCAGCACCTGCTTGCTGCTTGACGAACCCGGCGTCGGCGGCACCTCGACCCGCGACACGTTCTTCGAGCGGGCCGTCGAGGGCTTTCGTGGTGTCCTTGGCGTCTTGGCATCGCCCGGCTCCAAGTCGTCAAACGCAGAGGCGGTGTTCGCGTGGCTCGACCTGCGCTTGGAGCGGCGCCATGGGGTCAGCGGGGACAGCAGCCGGCGCAGGGTCGAGGTGGGCTCCGCCTCATGCTGCGCACCCTCCGTGTCGATGAACAGGTCGTTGTTCGGGTTGTGCACGTACGCCACTCCTACACCGTACAGCTCCTCGGCGGTCTTGCGGCGGCGTGTGTTGTCCCGCTTCGCGCGCAGCTCCTTGATGATGGCCTCCTGTCGTCGCTGCCGTTCCATTTCCTCCGGATCGGGCAGCCGCGTGCCACCACCACGACCGCTGACTTGCTCGGCGGGGAGACTTGGGTCTAGTGGGAACGGAGGTGCGGGCGACCGGACGGGTGATCGAGCCGGGGACCGCTGCGGGCTGAGCGACATGGTCTGAGGGCTCGGCTGCGGCGTCAGCACCACAAACTCGTCCTCGTTCTCCTCATCCCCTGACGACTCCTCCGGCCGCACTTCCTGCCCATCCAGCAGCAGCTGCATCACATCCGGGCCTGGCTCGCAGTCCGCCGGGCGGCCGTTCACGAGCAGCTCCGGCAGGGTCATGAGCATGATGGCGCGGCCCTCGTCATCCAGCCGCGGATCCACTTCTTCGGCCGCGATCTCCATCCGTGCCCGCTGGGCATCACGCACGTTGCGCAGCTTGCGGCGGGCCAGCACCTCGTTGTGGTTCGGCAGCTGAAACGCAAGGGCTATGCCCTCCTCCACCTCACCGCGGTCCACAAGGACAAGGACAACCTGCCGCAGCCGCCGCTCGCGCCACTGCTCCTGCTCCCGGCGGTACTGCTCCTGGAGAAGTGTGCGACGCTCCGTCTCTGCCGCCTCCGCTGCACGGCGCTCTTCTTTCGAGCCGGTACACCCCATCTACTGTGAAGGAACGACTAGCAGAACGGGCAATAGCAAACACTTCCCACAAAAGAGAAGCTGCTTTGTGACTCTTTTTTTTTTTTTTTTTTGCAACGGCGATCAACACGACAACTAAGGGAAAACTACTACTTAACAATCAAGCTTGCTTTTCTACGGATTTATGAAAAGAGGTAATTTTGTGGTACGTTGGTGTTATTTGTGAAACGGATCGTGATGTAAAGACGAAGAGAAAAGAGAAAAGAGAGAAGCAAAGCAAATCGACCGAAGTTGGCTAAAAAGAAACTCGATGGCCCTTGATTATGGAGGAGGGAAAAAAGAAAAGAGAATGAGAAGCTGAGAATCAAAGTGCTTTGCTTGTCTTTATATATAAGCTCAGCGAACAATCATGGTACAAATATGGATCGCTTTTTTGTGACAAGCGACAAAACAGACAAATCGGGGGGAAAACTAAGCGGGAGAAGGAATTCAGAGAAAAAAAAGTAGTAAAATGACAACAGTGTGATGAAGACAGTCGCACGATCCTGCACCTTTTCCACAGATGGACGATAAGGCAAGAAACGTACGTGTGCCGCCAAACCTACTGGAACTGAAGGGGGAAAAAAAAAGCCGAACGTGGAAAAAGATGAAAGGCTAAAAAAAAAGGTGAGACCACTATGAAAAGAGGAACCCACCCACGTGACGAACAAACACACGAGTGCAGTGTGCTAAGAAGTGAACAAAGGAAGAAAAGTAATAGTAGAAATAAAACGAGGTTCAAAGGCTGTGCCTTGAAGCACTGATGGAGAGGTTTGATGTGTATTCTTCTTCTGGGAGAGAAAAAAAAAAGGAAAAGAACCTAAAACGCAAAAAAAAGAAGAGAATCAAAGAAAGCAAACGCAGCAAAATCAAACCTATAAAAAAGGCCGGATAAGACAGAGTAAAAGCAGAAAAAGTAGCCTTCGCGAGTTCATCGATGGAAGTAACAGTCGAGAGTCCTCTAGCTTTCCGCTCTTCCATGCGTTTGCAGATTTGAGTTTCTGCTTTTGTTTTTTCCCCTTTTTTTGTGGTTTATCATTCTGTGAGCACTGCAACTGTCTTTCTTGCTTATGCATCATCTTCTGCGTCCGATGAAGGAAAGAAACAGGCCGTGCTCAATCCTGCTGCAGAAGTCACAGCAAGCTGCCTAGGGACACGGAGTGAATAGTGAGAGAAAAACAAAGATGAGGAAAAGAAAAAGAGCACTTGGATGGATAGAAAGAGGAGGAAAAAAAACCAAAAAAACACGAAGCACTTCAGATGTCTGGCTCTGTGCGAGGGAGGTCCACTTTTGACCGACCACGACCCAAGTGACGTCGGTGCTGTTGTTGTCCATAGCGCGCGTTTGCCTCTTCACCTCTGCCTCCTTCTTCTGTTCCACCTGCCCTGACTGGCCTCCACCTTTGGTCGTTCAGCCACTCTCTCTCCTGCCGCAAGTACTCCAGGCGACTGATTCGGCGGGACACCAGCGCAAATCTCAACGGCTGGGTTGGCCTGTCACTGGTACTGCTGCGATGGTTCCAGTTCCCATCATCGTCACCATCTCCCTCGTCGTTGTCAAGGATGGCCTCCAACTCGGATAGCATGTCAGCCGAGAGGACGTGGTAGCCGTTCAGTTCCATCCAGGACAGAAAAGACCAGACCTCGCGGTACAGGGAATATGGGACGGACACCGTCGTGTGAGAAGACAAAGTGGGGGAAGAAGAGATCACCTTGCTGCTGCCGCCGCAGTCCGTGTCATGGTGAAACTGCTGGGCCCCACGCAGCAGAAGGGCGAGGAGGACGTGAACGCTGTGATTGGATGGACGATAGTACGGCATCTGCTTCTCTCTTGGTGAGTCACCGTCTCTCCGACTCTCACGGGCTTCAACACCTTCCGATTCCGGATCGCTCCTCTCTCCTGCGCTTTCGTTCATGATAGACCAGTGCACCTTGGCTTCCTCGGTCAGAAAGGGCACTGCCTGTCGCACTCTCTGCAGCCGCTGCGTGGAGGAGGACGCATCGTGTGCCTTTTCCTCTCGACGACTCTCCTTCTTCTCACCCTCATTTGTCATGCTTCGATTGCTGGGAGTCACACCTTCCGTGCTGTCGTACTTGAGCAACTTTACGCCACGAAGAAGCGCTTCCAGATGATGCTCCCGCCACGTCCCCAGTCGAAGCGCAGCGCTCAGCATATCCTTCCATTCCTGCTCATCTTTTGTGGTCAGCACAATTCGAACAAAGGCCTCGGTTCGTCTCTTTTGCTCACGCTCCTCTGGCGCTAGCGCATCATCGAGGTGAAAGACACTTTGACCTTCGAGGTCGTTGTCGTCCTCTGGCTCCGCTTCCGTTCCTTTTCCCGTCTTGGCGTCCTTGCCTTCCCTTCCAGGGTCCCCTTGATGCGCAGACAAAGAAGAGCTGTGCCGCACCGTGCAGATCAGGACAGGGGCTGATGGTGCGCCAGCGGTGCAGCCTCTCAAAGAGGACGAGGAGAAAGGCAGCTGTCGACACTGCCAGGGACAGGAAGCACGTGGGCAGGACAGGGCGTTGAGGGAACGAGTGGAGGTTACCACGACACGAGGTGCCCCCGATGAAAAACAGGAATGAGAGAGTGAAGGGAGTCTGCTCCGTGACGAGGCGATGAGACGTGCAGCCATTGTATCGTCCTTTTTGTGTTTCTGTTTCTGTTTCTGTGTGTGTGTGTGTGCAATGTCGCCTGATGAAGGAAAAGAGACCAAAGAGGGAGAGCGAAACAACACAAAGGCAAGGTGAATGATAAGGATAGCCAAGAGTAGAAAGGTGTGGGGGGGGGGGGGGGAATGGCCAAACGTCATCCCGCCAAAAGAGAGAAAGAACGATGAACTCGCTGATCAATCACTTTGGGCAACACGACCCTCTATCCACTTTCATCACTCTTGTTTGCAGTTTGGAGGGGGTGGAAAAACAAAAAAATGAAGATGTGAGTCTGCGTTGAACTCTGTATTAAAGCAACTCACATAGAGAAACATAAAAAAAAATGAGAAAGAATCATTCTGCACAATCATATCCAGTGTGAAAGACGAAGAGAGAGAGAGAGAGAGATAAGGCTCGCTATGTTTATGAAGTGAGGAGAAAAACTGAAAAAAGGAGAAGAATCAAAAAGAAAAGTGATGATGGCCTTCTCCAGAGGAACACTGGCCGACTCGTGGGGGAGTCTGTTCCGATACAAAGGGGGAAAGGGGGGAAAGAAAAATGCGACGCGGATTCATAATAGTTTATTGTTTACTATGACGAACGTTCATCAAGCGGCAAACCGACAAGGCAGCAGCCTCAAGACGGAAGGACTACCAGAAGAGAAACACCCACGAGCCCATAAACAAGAAAGAGAAGAAACAAAATGGAGTTGTTCACGTACTTCTGGGGGAAAAAGAGAGAAGAAGCGCAAAGGGAAACCAGTTGTTCTATTGAAACGACAATCAAAACAGAAAAGCAAGAGAGGAAAAAGAGACGAAAAAAGCAAAAAAGCAACAGCGAAAAGAAAGAAATGAAGAAATGAGGGTACGGGAGGAGCTTGAAGCGGAGACAGAAAGGGTAAGAAAACGTGAGAACGAGGCAGAGAAAAAGAGAGGAGAAACGCAAGAGCTCTCTGGGGGAAAAGCCTGCAGCCACTGTCAATGCGAAACGAGCGGAGTCTGATGTAGTGGACGCTGACACGTGGACGAAAACTTCTCCTGAGCTTCACATGTTCCACCACTCTCGCGGCAGTTTTTCGCTCCTTCTCGCCTTTCTACACCTTCTGTTGAACAGCGTCAGAGCTTCTTTTGAAGGCCTAAACCACACAGAGATGAAAGAGACAAGAACCCCTTGTATGCTTTTCTTTCCTTTTCCCTCGCTCACGAGGGCTACTGCTCCTCATCTTGTCCTTTCCCTTTTCCTTTCTTCTCAACACCAAGGATTGTGAAAAAAGGACGA
Organism: Drosophila seclusa; assembly: GCA_035043575.1. Taxonomy (NCBI): domain Eukaryota; kingdom Metazoa; phylum Arthropoda; class Insecta; order Diptera; family Drosophilidae; genus Drosophila; species Drosophila seclusa. Next base: position 131,325 of record JAWNMX010000604.1, read on the forward strand.
ACCATGATGCGAATTCCGAGGAGAAAAAAAAAGGGAAAGAAAAGAAAGATGAGGAAGCAGCCCGTGAGCCTGCAAGAAAGATCAGCGATGAAGAGGATCGTCCGTTTGGCATTTCTGTGATGCAGCACGAGCACACGCACATGCAACCATACCGCTGTGACTTGCTGGAGTTGACCGGGTTGTCGTTTGGACGACAGTCAGAAAAGAAAAAAAAGAAGGAAAAGAAGAGCACTAAAAATAGAAGAAAGAAGCACTTGAAAAAAGATGATAGAAAACGATCCTTTGCAGAAAAGGAGACGAACATGAACTCTTTTCTTTCTTCCTTTCTTTTTTCTCTCTTTCAACTTTTGAATTACATCCAAGGTGGATTGAAGAAAGAACGAAGAGTGTGATGCTTGAAAGACTGGGAAAGAAATTAGTATGCCGTATAGGTACTCTCTCAGCAAAGATGAAACGAAAAACTGCAGTACAGTTCAGGAAAGCAAAAAAGAGAAAAGAAAACAGAAAAGAACGTTCGGGAGCGAACTCAAATGCTGCTTGAGCAGTTTCGGAAAGCAATGTGAAGCAAACAAAGAGAAGAAGAAAGCAAAGCATCAGAGGCGGGGGAGAGAAAAAAGAGCTGCTCTGACGTCTCCTCTGCCTTTCCTCCCCGTGAGAGAGAAGGAAGCAAAAGAGGACACTTCATGTGAGACGAGGATCCTCCTTAGAAGACAACCTCAATATCATCAAAAGCGTCGAACGAACGGAGCTCCACCGCGCGGCTGGAGTTGCTGCACGAGTGCCCGACAAGGACCGTGAATTCGTGCGGCGCGTTGGCACCGGTGGGGCTGCAGCCGTTGCTGGTGGAGTCGAAGGAAATGTCGTCGTTCTGTGCGTCCTCGCCGGCCACGCTCTTCTTGGCCACCGCAGACACCACGACACGAGTGGCTTCCTCCTCCTCCTCTTTCTTCTCTTCCTTGTTCTCTTCTACGACCTGCTTCTCCGTCGTGTTTCCAGTCACCTCCTCCTCGCAGCTGAGGTACTCGGCGGAGCCGTAGACGATGTGGTCCGGCGCCAGCGGCTCGCCAGCGTCGCCGTTGCCGCTATTCTCCTCCTCCTCACTCTCGCTGACCTCCGCCGCTTCTTGTGCGGCCTGATAGGCGGCAAGTGGATCATACAGCTCCGCCTCGGGGAACACCTCGGACTGCTGCTGCGAAAACGACGACGAACCATTGCGGTGGCCCCCAACGACCACACGGCGTAGCGCACGGATCACTGTGCTCTTCTTCTTGTCTCGTGCGGCGTCTTCGAGCGGGGCTGGCGTGTACAGCTCTCCCGACTCGAGATAGACCACCGGCGCGAGGCGCGGGGCAGCAACGGAGGATGCGCTTGCGCTGCTGCTGCTCTCCTGGTCATCGTTGACCTCAATCACACTGGTCGCCTCCACTAGCGACATGTCAAGTGTGACGCCGGTGGCGGTGGTGCCCGCGTAGCGGCCTGCTACAATCGCGATGCGACGCTCCTCTTCCTTCCGAGCTTGCAGCCGTTGCCGGCGACGGCGAGTGTAGGTGAGACCCGCAATGATGACACCGAGGCAGGCAATCGCAACGACAATCGGGGCAACGATGACGCCGATGTTCACGGAGGTAGCCGTAGCTGCTGCCGCAGTACCTTCCATTTTTTCCAATTCTTTTATTTTCTTGCCTTTTCTGCGCCTACTCTTCACTTGCCTTGAGCTCTTCTTTTTTTTCTGTTGCTTTCTCAGACGCGAGAACTGGGTGTATGTGTGAAAGAGAAAGATACCACGAAGAAAGCGAAGCTGTGATTCAAGAGATCAAGAGCGAAATGCTGATGACACGGTCGACTTGATTCGTTCGAAGTATGCTAAAAAAAAAAAGAGTGTTTGCTTGGAGAGGATCCTGAACTGTGATTTTTTACTGTAGGTGAGAAAGAAAAAAAGAGAGATGACGCAGGAAAGCCAGCTGAATCCACGAAGTCAAGAGAGAGCTTGAATGCCCTCATGGATACACGCAATCAACGAACGCAAAAATGGTGACAAAGACACGAGTGCAGAGCTGAAAAGAGAGGGCCCAGCACCCCCAATGCGTCCTGCTCCACTGGACGAGGTGTTCTTTGCGCTTTTCTCGCTCTTCGAAAGATTGGCACGCACGTGTGCTGTGTTTCTTCCTGTTTCTCCAGGTGGAAAGAAAGCGCTTAAAAAAAAAACACCCCCGGGCAAATGAGCCAAATAGGAATGTGTTGTTGGACATCGGAGGTCCTTCAGTCGTTCGTACGGAAAAATCAAAAAGTGATTCACAGCAACAATCAAAGAAAGTGAGTCAAGCAGTGCAACAGCAACAGCAGCAAAAAAAGAGAGAAATTGGAAAAAACAACAACTATGCACAGTGGTGCAAGAGCCAAGGCAAAAAGCACACCACACCCGGGAAAACGTAATTCTTATAACAACCAAAGATGGATTCTCTTCTTTTTTAGAAAAAAGAAGAAGAAGAAGAGTAGCACTGCAGTCCACCACACACATTAAAGTGAAACCCTTCTTCGCAATATCTCCCGTTTTGTGTCTCAGTGTCGAACGAGGCTAATTCATTTGAGAAGAGTGCCAGGCCCATGAAGCTAAGAACAAAGTAAGACAAGTCTAACTTGGAGAAACACCTACGCGAAGAGAACCCTCTCAAAAAAAGAGAGGCCGAAGGAAGCCAAGCACAGATGTCTCAGGCAAACACTGTTCAGCACCCCCATTTCACCATTGTCAAGGGAGCGGGGAAAAAGAACTGAAAGCGGGAAAGAAAAGCATGTGTTTTGAGTGAATGAACAAAAGGAATAAAACAGTTTATCCAATTCAGCTACAGTTTCAGAAGCGTCGCCGTCAACGCTGCTCTCCGCCCTCCTCTAATTCGACGGTGCCGGTGGAGAGTGGTACTGATCGTGGATCGCCTGCCTTCGCTGGTGGTACGCCGCAGACACCTTGTCAATCAGTGACAGCACAAGACTGGTCTCGTGCATGCTCTTGTGGTAGCTGCTGATTTCATTGACTGCGCCGACCATGCGGGTGAACTCCACGATGATGCCGCTGCAGCTGCCAAGGATGGTCACCATCGCATGCAGGTCCGTGTTCAGCGACAGCTCCAGCGGGTCCTCCTTGTAGGAGAAGGCGGGCCCGGCGTACGGCGGGATGCGCAACACAGACAAGGCCGGCATCGGAGGCTGCACCAGCTGTGACCACAAACCCTTCTGCTGCCCTGCGGGCTCCTTCCGTCGCCCGTCTGAGGCAATTCGATCTTCCCTTGCGTCTTGCGCGCCACCGGCGCCTGGAGCGGCCGCCCCTCCCTCCATCGCGTCCTCGCGTGTTTCATCCATGTCTGCGCCAGACTGCAGTTTCCGCGACTTCTCCAGCTCCTTTCGCTCCTCTTTCTGCGCCACCGCGACTGCCCGTTTCCGCCGGCCCTCGCTCTCCTGATCGCGCTTGCGCTCTCGGCGGAGCTGCTCCTCGAGGCAAGGCTCCGCTGCACACGGCATCATGAAACCGTCGCCCGTCGGCACAATGTTCATCCCTTCCAGTGGTGCGCGATAGTGGAAGGGCCGCCTGTTGAGCACCGACTGCGCGGACCGTGCAATCTCCGTCAGCGAGTTCGGCGAGCCCTCGTTCTTCGGCGTCGGTGTTGCAGCCGCGGCCGCATCGGCATCGGCATGCTGCTGCAGCCGCTGATACAGAAATACATCCGCAAAGAGACGGTTCTCTCCGGCAACAGGCTCCTCGTCCGCCGCGGAGGCCTCGTGCGTGCTGCTGTCCCGCCTGCCAGACTGCAGTAGGGGCCTGTCGTCATCGTCGCCATCAATGAGAACGCTGACGACAGGGTCGTTGCTTTCTCTGGCGGCCGCTGAACGCCGTTCCCGCTCCTTGCGGACCGCGTCGTAGCCGTCCGCGGTCATGCGGGCCGAGCCACGCGCGACCGCCTCGTTCAGGAAGACGTAGAGCTCGTACAGAAGCATCCGCATCGGAGACTGCATGCGAACAAGGTAGCTGGCGTGGGAGAGGAAGGCCGGGTAGGAAAAAGAACGGGCCTTCTGCAGCGAGTCCACAAAGTCCTGGGAGAGGAGGCGGACAGCACCGGCCAAGCTATGGAGAAAGCCGCCAATCGGGCCAAAGAACATCCGGCTCACCAGTGGGTGTGGTGGGGTGCTGCGAGGTCGGTGGAGCAGCTGGACGCCAAAGACAAGCAGTTTGATATTGGCGGCGATGCGCATCTGGCAATCATACATCCTGCCCGAGGCCGCCGACGGGAACGCTTGCATACCGCGCACTTGCCGATAGCTCGCCGCGAAGGGCATCCATTTCGACGTCAGGTAGAGCATCTTCTGCATGAGCTTGGTCTGCACGTTCATCTGTGAGCAGAGCTGGTCGACGGACTCGGTGGCCGTGGAGCTTGACGGGCCCTCTTCCCTATTCTTCTGTCGGGAGCTGACAGCAGCGTCTTCGTAGTCCAGCGGCATGCCCGCGGCAATGACAGCATTGTCGACGATTTCACTCATCAGCTTGACCGCCTTCATGCGATAGTTCCAGAGCACCTTGCGCGGATTCAGAGGAAAGATCACGCTGCAGCAGATCAAGAAGAAGCCCAGCGCGAACATGGTGCCGGTTTCTCGCACCAGCAGCGCCATCGTACTTGGCGCCGTGCCCGTGCCCACGAGCGTCGTGACGCCTGCGTAGAAGAAGCACTGACCCCAGACCGGGTGGCCCTGGAAACACCGGCAGATGAAAGCTAGCGCGAGCGTGAAGGCGATGATCTCGGACAGATTTTTGCAGTTGTGGTACGCGAGAAAGCCAAGCGCGCAGCCAATGGTGTTGCCCGCCATTCGAGAGACGCTAATGCCAATCGTCTCCTCCTCCACAGGGATGCCGAGAAGAATGGTTGACGTGAAGTAGTACCTCCCACCTGGAGGCAGAAAGATGTTCAAATTGATCGCGGTGGAGGACAGGAACGCGGACGTCATCTTGACAGCGTCCTTCAGCGTGCGCACGGCGGCTGGGGTCGCAAAAGTGAGCTGAGCCCACAGTGCATCCCAAAAGCCACACCACGGATTTGCAATAAAGCATTCAAAGAGGCGCTGGCAGAGGCCTTTCTCCGGTTTGTATGTCTCCATCATTTCACCAAAGGACTCCACCTCGACTGCGATCATGCCCATGAGCATCGTGAAGAAGGTCAGCTCCAGCATCAGAATCACCTCCATGTCGTCCAGCACGCTGGAGTAATTCGCGACAATCTGGTGCTCCTCCGAGGTAAACATGTTCTGCCATTGCGGGTCGTAGGTGGAAATTGTGCCCTCCTCGGAGTTCATCATGGTGAGAATATTTTTCACCTTCCCCTGCTGCTTCGGCTTCTCCACAGGGACTGAGGAGGGCACCAGAATAGAGTCCGCACGATCTTTGGGGCCCGCGGCTGCACTTGAGCTGCCGCGCCGGCTCGACGTGGAGGCATCCGCTTGCAGCGGGTCGCCGTGATGGTGAGTGCGGCGAGAATGCGGCTGCTGCGGCGGATCACCGTCCCGACGACGCCCATCCGCGCGGTGCGCACCGGAGCTTTCCCCACCATTCCGCGGCTCCTCCATTTCCTCCTCTTCGCGATTCTGCCGCGCCTGCTGAACCTGGTCGTGCTGCAGGTACATCATCTGAAGCATCTGCATTCGAGACGCCCGCTGCGCGTTGACGCGATGCACCGCAAGCGTGTCAAACGGCACCTTCTTCACCAGGGACTCCGGGCTGCTGTTGGTCGAGCCCACAAGCGTGACGGACTGCATCAGCGACGCGGCGAACAGCTTGGTGAGATCGAGCGTGTTCCTCCGCAGCGTGTCCATGCCTTCCACATCCTTCTCATCGACCCCGCCCTGAGCCTCAGGAGGAGAGGATGAGCCCGCACCACCACCGCCATCACCACTACGACCTCCATCGCTTTTGCTACTCTTTTTCCTTCTCCCGGCACCCTTGCGATGCTTCCCGTCATTGAGGTATTGCGCGCCACTTTCCTTCATCGCGTCGTCACGAATCTGAAGCGTTGCACGTTTTTCCTCGATGTTGCGGCGGAATCGCGTGATGAGCATGCCCGAGTTGAAGGCCGCGTAGCTGAGGGCGAGAATGCGACGCAGCAGCGCAAGCTTCAGATGCCGAATCGGGTTCCGCGTGACAAACTCGGTCGGCTCCCAGTTCGAGAACCACAACAGTGGCGCCACGTACGCAAGGGCACCCTCGATCTTTTCAAAAGGCGTGTAGTCCTTGAAGAAGATGTGGGCGGCGTGCACGTCGGGCGAGCAGGAAAACAGCAACATGGCCATGAGCATCCTCCCTACCCCCGCGAACACCTTGGCAATGATCTTGTCGACCAGCCTGTAGGTGAGAATCGGGTAGGGAAACAGCAGAGCGCCAATGCCAAAGAACGTCCCCATGTAGTGATCGGCAGCGAAGAAAGCAGCGCTGTTCTGCTCGACCGCGCCAAAGAGGTCCTCCGACATGCGGATCATCATCATGTAGACGAAGAAGTACAGGTAAAGGTACCGCCGAGTCGCACTGTTCGAGCACAAGCTGGCGGCGAACATGCTCACCGCAATCGCGCCGTACCACGCGCCAATGTGCTTTGTAATGTTGATCGCGTCCACCACGGTGCCCAGAATGAGCTGAAACGTCATGCCGCGCCAGGCCCACGAGTGCGCGCCAATCTGCTCTCCCACCGATCGACCGTGGCACGCAGAGGAGAGAATGGAGGCGACCAGCATGTGCGGGTATCGCAGCTTAAGGCGTGTGTTTGGATGCACGGCAATCGTGAACATCGGGAAAGACACAAAAGCCGCCGTCCGCAGAGAGGCGCGAACGGAGCGGTACGAGGCAGGATTGGTGATGCTTTCAAAGATAGCTTTGAAACCAAAGTCATCCTTGTCCACATTCTTGTGGTACATGAGATAGTCTGGGATGCGAGGGTCCACCTCACCCCGCCAAGCCCAACGCGTCCACCACATCCGGTGCCGCTCCCGCCCCAGGCGCCGAGGTTGGCGCAACCTGCACCTTTACGTCCTCGTAGTCGGGTTCGTGGCTTTCCGGCACATGCACGACGGCGGGAGTGATAGGCTCTGTCAGTTTCCTGGGTCTGTGGGTCTCCGCTTCCCTCACGTCAGAGGGTCGCGAAATGGCTGGCGGCGGAGCAGACTTGAAACCCGAGGGCCCCCTCGGCGATGTGGCGGAAGCACTCATCTAAAGCTCGTACGAACACAGGAACGATAAACAACAAGAAAAAAAAAGAAAAAAAGCAAAAATGGAATACAGAGATTGTTGGAAAGGGAAAGAACAAGGGAGGGCTAGGGACAGCAGCGAAGAAGACTATCTCCTAGCAAGCACTGTGCGAGGAGAGAACGTTTCAGAGAGGGAGAGAGGGAGATAAGTCAAAAGAAACAAATTCATGAAGAAGGCAGTGTAGGACGAGAGCAGGAGGAGAGGTGCCTTGCAAACCTGTACGGATTCTCTTTGCCTTTGAAGATGGATCACAAGCATAGTTTTCACCCTTTGCATTTCCTCTTGAAGATGCTTTTGAAAGCTAACACCGATACCAAAGAGAACGTGAATAGAACGTGGCACACATGAACTATACAGAGTTTAACGAAAATGTACGAAATCTGTCAAGCAGTTTTTGATGAACAACGGAAAGGGAAGGGGTGGAGGGGTGGGAGGTGAAGGACACTGGAGTCGCCGAATTTGTTGAAACGATGCGCGGTCATCCACTACACACAACCGCGCGCAAGCTCCCTAGTGAACAGTGGTTTGAATTGTTGCCGCTCTTCTGCCCTCTTCTCTCTCAGAACATCATCCACTTTTTTCTGGTTGACCTATCCGCTTGCAAGAGCACCATGCATTTGACGACTGCCTCGAGGGGCAGATGCAGACAAGCGAATGAAACAATGTATCCATGTGCGAAGAAACGGTATGACAGTGCCAGAGAGGGAATGATACCTGTAAGAGGCAAGAGGGAGAAAAAAAACAGAGAAGGAGCGAGCTACACACACAAAAATCAAGAGAGAGAGAGAAACACATAAGAGAAAAAAAAAGAGCAAACAAGGTCGCATTTAAGACAAGCTGTGATACCAAGTTGGGATGGCCCCCGTTGATAGACATGTTCGCCACATAGAAGTACTACATGGCTCGAAGAAACCTACGAAGGGCGCTGGACAACCGTCGCGAACACACCAAAAAAAAACAAGAGGAAAAGCTCCGATGAGCACTGAAGATGAAGCAGCTGATAGATTGCGATCTGCAATTGAAAAGCATAGACAACGAAGTGATCGACACGATAAAAGAAGAAATAAGAACTGGGTAGACAGAAGAAAGCTGGAGGTCGTCTACAGCACTTGCAGTGAGACAAAACGAGCGCATCTTTCAAAAAGAAAAAGAGGAGGAAAGAAAGGCATGTGGAACAAGCCATATGTCCCCGGGGGAAAAGTATTCCTCAGGAGCAAACGCATCGAAACTAAAAGTTCCACTTTTCCCACAAGTCATCCTGCACGTGCATGCCATCATGTTTCTGTGGCGGTGGTGGTGGGTAGTGGTACCGGTCGTGCACCGCCTTCCTGTGTTTGTGGAAGAACTCCGTGCACTTGTCCAAAAGTGGCAGAGCGAAAGTGGACTTGTGAAGATCTTTCTGAAAGAAACTCATCTCGCTCACTGCTGGCGCCATGTTTTCCAGCTCCTTCATGATGCCCTCGCAGCTGCAGAGGATAGAAACAAGTGCGCGGAAGTCCGTGTCAGCCGCGGTGTCGAGGTCGTCCTCTTGGTAGCTGAAGCTCGGACCCAGATAATGAGGAGCGACCATGCTTCCCGACAAGTCCTCGCCGGGCTCGTAGAGTCTCGAAACGGCGCGTCCTAGCTTTGATCCCCGCCTCCTCAGAGGCGCACCGCGGCGTACTCATCGGCCTCTTCCCCGCCGTGTGGCGTGTGGTCCTCCGCCCTGTCGCCCGCATCGCCGCCGACGATGCCCGTCGCTTGCCGATGCTTCTGCTTCTCCTTCTCGGCCTCCTTGCGTCTCTTTTCTTCTTCTTGCCTCCACTGGCGCTGCTCGCGGCGGATCTCGGTCAGGCAAGTCATCACTCGGCCCGCCCGGGGCAGGGCCCTCCACCCCAGAAGGCACTTCAACTTCAGCCTCCAGCGGAGCTCGAAAACGGATAAGTCCGTCGCACGGCGCTTGCGTTGGCTGGACCACTGCACGCGGCACATCCCCGCCGTCAAACACGGCACTCATGCTACCTGTCAAGCAGGGGCTTGCATCACCGCGTCCCCGTCTGCGTGGGGATAACCAGAATATCGCTCAGCATCCTCCGCACCACCACTGAAATGGTTGGTGGCCTCCAAGCTGAAAGGACCATCAAGCGGAACCTGGCCAAGCTGTTGCTGCCGTGCGAGTAGGTACCGATCAGCAAAAGACCGGTTGTCAAACGATGTATCTGTCCCCTTCGTTCGCGCCTCTGCGGGCAGTGCGATTGCCAGACTGCGTGTGACTCAGCATCGAGGACGAGCGTCGAGAGAGGGGCCGTGAGACCGCTTCAACGATTTCCTGGTCACCGTCGCCATCCACGTGCACACCAGCGAAGCTGTCTTCAAAGATGTACGAAGATGGTTGCCGAAGTGAGGCTTCCTCGTGCAGGTCAGCGTAGCCCTTGGCTGAGATGCGTGGCGCAGATACTGTGTAGTATTCGCTGATGAACACGTAGTTTTCGTACAGGACCGCTCGCAGCCGCACTTGCATGCGAGCGAGGTAACTGATGTGCTCCAGATACGTTGAATAGGAGAAGCTGCGTGGCTTCTGCAGCGAGTCGATGAAGTCCTGCGAGAGCAGGCGCACCGCACCGGACAGGTTCTCCAGAAACTCAGCGAGCGAACTGGACAACATTTTCTGCATCATTGGGTTCGGCTTCTCTGACCGGGGACGGTGCAGCAGCTGGACACCAAACACGAGCATCTGGATGTTAGCGGCGAGACGGGTAAAACGCTGATGAAGATGCTTAGAAGCCCCACTTGGAATGGCAGAGCTACCGCGCAGTTCAGGATGTAGGTGGCTGCGATTGGCGTCCACTTGGTGCACATGCCCACCATGCGCTGCATCAATGTGGCCTGCACATTCAGCTGTGAGCACAGCTGATCTGTCGGACTATTCACGACAGCGTTTAATGATGGCTAACTGGTTCTCTGGTGCTTTGCTTGCATCACCGGAGAGCGAGACTGGCGGCACGTTGTATTCGAGTGGTCGCCGCACCACAATAACCAGCGTCATCAAGGATCTCGCTCATGACTCGAGTTAGCTTCAGACGGTAGTTCACCAGCACCTTGGAGGAGTTTGATTGGGAAGATCACATAGAACACCGACAATGTACATAAGTAAGGTCAACGCGGTACCACTGATGCGCACGATACGAGCGACCAGATGTTTGTAGACGACATCGCACCGGCAAGACACATCACATGGGCATAGAAGAAGCACGGGCCGTAAATGGCGTGATGTTTGGAGACAGCGGAGAAAGAAAGTGAAAGCTAGCGCACATCCAATCATCTCGGACAGATTCTTCGTATTGTTGATAGGCCAAGTAGCCAAACGCGCAGCCGAGCGAACTGCCTGCTACTCGACAGAGTGCCGACCCCGAAGCGCCTCTTCTTCCACAGGCATGCCGAGCACCGGAGTAGCGCCCAAAGTAGTAAGTACCACGCTGGAGGCATGTAAGTCTCGAGACTCAATGCAATGGCGGACAAGAATACGACAACCATTTTGACGGCGTCCTTCAGTGTGCGCACTGCGGTCGGTGTGGCGAGAGTCAGCTGAACCCACAGTGCATCCCAAAAGTCGTTCCACGGCTCAAGGATGAAGAAGTCCAGCATCCGTCGCCCGACGGACTTGGCTGGGTGATACGTTTCCATCATCTCACCAAAGGACTCGATCTCGCCGGCGATCATGCCCATCAGCATGCGGAACACCACTTGCTGCAGAGCTAGAAAGACTTCCATGTCGTCAATGACACAGCCGTATTCGGCCACGAGCCGTCGCTCCTCTGCGGTGAAGTGCTGCTTCCACTTGGGATCTCGGACGGCCGTGGCAGTTGCTTCTGCTGGATGGCGCTGCACAAAGCGGGCCAACACGGACTCCGTGCGACGTGGCTGGTGCCGCTGCGAACTGCGGGGAGCCGCCTTCCTCGTCCGTCCCTGCCTGTCGAGTCTCCTTGCTTGCGTGGCCAAAGGGTGTACTGTCGAGTGCTGCATCCTGCGGCGAGTCGCCCTCGTCCTGCTGTTCTTGCTGCTCTCGCTGCTCCTGTCGCTTCTTCCTCTGCGCCACCACGCGCTGCACCTGCTCGCGCTGCAGCTGCACGACCTGGATGAACTGCACACGGAAGCTGCGCTGAGCGTCCGTGGCCGTCTTCGCCAGCTGCTCGAACGGCACCTTCTCCACCAGCGATGCCGGCGTGCTCTCGGTGGAGCCGATCAACGAGACGGACTGCATCAGTGCCATGGCGAAGGCCTTGGTGACGTCGGCCGTGTTCTGTTTGAGGATCCTGATGCCCTCCTCCACTCCCTCCTGTGGCAGCTCGCCCGCTTCATTGCCAGCGGCTTGGCCAGCGGATGGCTTGGCGCTGTCACCGTACGCGACCCTCTGCACATCAGCCATGAAGAGTTCTTTGGCGGATTGTTGCTCGAGGTACAGTCGAAGCCGTGCGATGGTGCAGCCTGAATGAAAAGCAGCGTAGGAAAGAGCAAGGATGCGACGCAGCAGCGCAAGCTTCAGCTGTCGCACGGGGTTCCGTGTGAGAGTCTCTGTGGGCTCCCAGTTGACAAACCACAATATGGGAGGCATCGATGGCAAGAGCACCCTCGATCTTCTCAAAAGGCGAGACGTCTCTGAAAAAAAGGTAAGCCGCGTTTGTGTCGGGCGAGGCGACGACACATGTGCATGCCCAAGAGGAGCTTGCCCATCCCGTCAAACACCTTCGCAATGACCATGTCGATCATTGTGTGCATGAAGAGTGGATACGGAAACAACAGTGCACAGATGCCAATCAAACTGCCTATGAGCAGATCGGCCGCAAAGAAAGCTGCACTGTTGGGTTCCACTGACCCAAGGAACAGAATCTGCGTCCGTGTAATCAGAAAGTAGACAAAGAAAATAACGTACAGGAAGCGACGGATCATCGCGTGCGAGCACAGACTAATAACAAACACAACAAGTGCAATCGCACCGAACCAGGCACCCACATACTCCTCCAGGCTGACCGCAACCGCTACCGTGCCAACAATGAGCTGAAAGATGATGCCACGCCACACCCACGTGTACATGCCAATATGCTCACCCAGGGACGATCGATGCATTGAAGTGGACATGATAGCGGCTGTCATCATCTGCGGGAAGCGCAGCTTAAACATCGTGTTTGGATGCACACCAATGGTGAACATCGGGAACGTCACAAAGAACATAGTGCGAATTGGGGCACGAATGTACATGAAGGTCATGGGGTTCGTGAAGCCTTCGAATGCGGCCTTGATGCCAAACGCATCCCCCTCCACGCTTTTGTGGAACACCACTGAGTCGGGAATGACCGGCCTCCCCGGCACAGCCGCGGCCGATGATGGCGGTGGCTGCTGCTGGGCCGGCGTTGGCTCACTTGAGGTGGTCGGTGGCGCAGGCTCGTCCTCCCGCGTTGTGGCCGCATCCGCGGCTGAGTGAGAGGAGGGCCTGGGCTGGCCTTCTCCTGACGATTGTTCTGCATCGGGTTCCCCCATGGAGCCAAAGCGGAGAAGGAGGGTCGGAGGAGATGAGAAGGAAGCCCAATAAAAACAGAGAAAAGAAGATGTGCCAACTACGCCGTAGGAAATGAAGCAGAAGAAGGGCAAGTGGGAAACAACAGCAACAACGGTACAGAAAGAAAGAGGGTGCTCGTGCAAAGAGTGAGGCCATCCGGTTGAATGCCAGTTCGAGTGCAAAAAGCAAAGGGACAGTACGAGCAAGCGACACACGACTGAGAAAAGTTGTGTGGCCCTTTCTCACAAGAAAGCTGAGCGGGTGGAACTTGTCGCTCAGAAACGATCAGAGTGCAGTCTCTCAATAGTCACACTCATTCGTTCACCACCTGTGCCAAATCCTATGCTGATTTCATTCTTGTCTGTTTTTTTCGTTTTTTGCGTTTTGCATTTAAGAAAACAGAAGAACGAAACAAAGAGTGAGAAGTTGTAAAAAAACACAGAGATACTGGATCTTAGAAGGAGAGAGAGAGAGAAAACAAGAGAGTCTTTTCCAGCAAAGGGTGAAGTGCAGCGAAATCACACACAGTCCACAATAGGATAGACTGTACATAAACCATTTGTGATTCGGCCAAAAGCGTACAAGAGAATCGAAGCAGTAACTAGAAACGGAGGAAAAAAGAAAAAGGGGGAGAGGGGAAAGAGGAAACCGAAGGCAAACCCATTATTTCTCTCCATCGTGATTCTTTCCTCCTACGCAGCTCTCAGCGTCCGTGGTGGCATCAGCATCAAACGTAGAAATGCAAGGAACACCAAAGAGCACCAGAGAACGCGACTCTCTTCGGACGCCACAGGAATGAGCATACCAAGGCAACGAAAGACGACGGAGCGCCTTCCCGATACCTTTTCCCTTGCTTGCTGTCTAGGCCATCCTTCATTGGCAGGATGAAACACAAACCTGCACACAAGCAAGAAGCTGTGCGCAAGGTTTGTTGTAGAGAGAAGGTGAGAGTCGTGGAAAGAGTGCGAGGGAGGGAGAGAAGAAAACAGAAAGAAGAGGCAGCACTCTGTGGCAAAAAACAAGAAAGAAAGAGCGGAAGCGTTTGAACCATCAAAAAGTGGGGTTTCAGAGATACTGAGACAATTTGAAAGAGAAAAAAAGTAGAGGAAAGAGAAGGCAGAAAAAGCAATGAAGTCATTATGTACTTGGCAGAGACAAAACCAACAAGCAAACAAGCAGAAAAAAAACCACTGGAAGGCAGGAAAAAAAAGAAAAAGAGAAAAAAAGAAACGAGACAGAGATACGTTGCAAACCAAAAGGTGAACGAGAGAAAAACAAGAAATGAGCTCACGGGAAAACCGTAGAGTGGAACTGTGACACAAGGCCATAGGTTTTTTTTCAGCTTTCCTTTGGGCCAGCGCTTCCCTAGCCACACATTCACACCGCTGAGGCTTGTGTGTGAGTGTGTATAGTTAGAGAGAGAAGAAGCTCCACACTTCGTAGACTACGGCTTTCTTCGTTTTAAGAAATGCCAGCTGTGTGTATATATATATGTGTGTGTGTTCTCCCCGCTCCGCAAAAAGCGCCTTTCTACGCGCAAAACGCAGAGACATGGAGAATGTGACCATTTCCGTACCAGATAGGTTCCAAAGAAAAAAGAACAAAGGAGCCTAAAAAACAGAAAAAAAAGAAGATCATTCCTCACAGAAAACGGATCAGCACAACACCTCTCAGCCTTGGACAAGAGAGAAAGACGATCCCACATCACACACACGCACACTTGCATACACACACACACATACACTGAAGAAGAGGAAGAGAGAAGAAAGGAAGAGATGTCGCAAACAAAGAAAAGCAAAGCCAAAAGCAGAGAAAACAGAACAGCAAATGAGAAAACAAACAAACAAGGACCGAAAGAAAGCAAGACATTTGAAACCCACAACGTAGGAAATCAAAAAAAAAGAGAAAAGGGGGAAATGCTTGAAGAGAGAAGTTGCGATTCATGAGGGCAGCTTCCGTGCAAGGGAAGTGCGGACCAGAGTCACGAGTGTGTGCATAAGTGGCTGCGCTTCTTCACTAGCTGCCCCTCTTGATTCGAACTGAACTATCGCACTCTTTCTTTTCTTGCTTATTCCCACCGTTTTCCTTTTTCCTTTTTCGTGGTTGTCCTTCTTGTGCTGTGACTTCTCTTCCCCTAATGCTCTTAGAACCGGAAGGTTCGCCAGGCGTCATCTTGCATGAACACATGGTCGAACTTCTGTGGTGCAGGGGGCTCCTCGTGGTAGCGTTCGCGGATGCCCTTCCGGTGCTTCTTCATGCAGTCACTCAGCGCGTCAATGCAGCCAAGGCAGAGCGAGAACTCGTGAAGATCCTTCTGGTAGGAGCTGAGCTCGAACATGGGGCCAGCCATGAGCTCGACCTCCCGAATGAACGCTCCCACGCTCGCAAGCACCGCCACCAGCGCGGCGATGTCGGTGTCGGCGGGCAGATCGAGCTCGTCCTCGCGGTAGCTGAAGCCGGGACCTGCGTAGCGCGGGACGAGCAGGGCAGCGGGAATGCCGGCACGCTTGCGCACCAGGCTTGACATTGCCCGCGACAGCTGCGACTGCGACTTCTTGGGCATTGTCGGCTCGTACGGGCCATCGGCGTACTGCCCCGGAGGCACGGTGGTCGACGGCGGCACTTCGACTCGCGGGGTGTGCATGGACTTCTGTCGCTTGAATTCCTCCTGGTCGATCTTCTCCACCTGTTCGATGATCTGCGCTCCCTGCGAGCGCTCGCGGTTGTCGGAGCGGCTCATCAGGCGCGAACTGGGGTCTTCGACGTCGGTGGCCAATGGCGCCGTGTGCCGGTACGTGCCGCGGCCCACCGTGAAGGACAGGTTGCGCTCGATGCCCGACTCCCCGGCGGCATCCTTCGGGGAGATGTGAATCCCGGTGTGCGTGGCGGCATCCTGGTCCGCGCGGTTCTGCAGGAAACGGCCCGCAAAAGAGGCATTGTTGACCTGTGCGCCGCCTCCCTGTTCTCCCGCAAAGTCACCCGTGTGCTCCCGGCTCATCTTGTTGCCGTCCGCGCCGCCCTGAGGGTTCGCGGAGTCCCCTACAGAGACGGTCAGCTTGCTCGCGTCCATCCGTGGCGCGGGCTGGACGCCTTCGTCCGGTTGGTGCGCATTCTCCTCCAGCAGTTCTTTCATGTCCTTCTTCTTCAGCGCCGCGATGCCGCGAGACATGGGGATGGCAATGAGAACGTACGCCTCGTAGAGCGTCGCGCGAACACGCACGCGCAGCTTCGTCATGGCACCAATGTACGCGAGCGCGGTCGGGTAGGACCACTTGCGCGACATCTGCAGCGAGTCCACAAAGTTCTGCATGACCAGCCGCAGCGTGCCCGCGAAGTCGTCGAGCAGGTCGGCGACGCTGCCAGTCATGAGGCGCTTGAGCGCGGGGTCCGGGGCCTCCACACGGGGCCGATGCAGCATCTGCACCCCAAAGACAAGGAGACGCAGACTGGCGACCATGCGGACCTGGGAGCTGTGCAGAGCGTGCGAGGCGGCCTTGGGGAACGGTGTGAGTCCGCGCATCATGGGGTACGCCGAGGCGAAAGGTGTCCACTTGGCGCACATGGCCTGCAGCTGGTCTGTCAGGGTCAGTCCCCAGTTGAGCTGCTCCATCATCTGGTTCACGGCATTCTCGTTGTGGCCCACCTTCCGCAGTGTAAGCGCCAAGAGCGCCTCCTCATTCTCGGCCGACTCGCGGTCGTTCTGGGAGCCGTCTTCGCCGTCGTCGCCACGTGCTCCGTAGGGGTTGACGACGTCGTCGTACAGAAGCGGCAGCCGCGCGGACAAGGCCACGTCATCGACAATCTCACTAATCGTCTTGACCAACTTCATGCGGTAGTTCCAGAGCACCTTGATGGGGTTGATGGGGAAGATAAACGTGCAGGCCATGTTGTACACCATCACGGTGTAGCAACTCGCAACGAGACGCACCAGCAGCTGCATCGTTTCCTCTGCCGTGGGCAGACCCGCAAGGCAGATGATGGCCGTGTAGAAGAAGGCTTGCCCCCACAGGGAGTGGTGCTTGAGCATGTGGAAGACGAACGCCATGGCGAAGTGTGAAACCAATGCCCTCGGACAGGTTCTTGCAGTTGTGAACGGCGAGATAGCCAATGGCACAGGCCAATGTGTTACCCATCAACCGACAGATGCAGATGCCCAGCGTCTCTTCCTCGGTGGGCAAACCGAGAAGAATGGTCGTGCCAAAGTAGTAGAGCCCACCCTGCGGAATCCAAATCTCAAGGTTGATCGCCGTCGCACTCGTGAAGGCGACGGTCATCTTCACGGCATCCTTGTACAGGCGGACCTCCGCGGGCGTCGCGATGGTCAACACTTTCCAAACGCTATCCCAGAAGTCGTCCCACGGCTGCTTGACAAAACGGAGGTATAGGCGACGGCACACGGACACGCGACGGCTTGGGTACGTCTGCCATGGTCTCCCCAAAGGCAATCAGCTCCATCGCGATCATGCCCATCAGCTGCTCGAACATCATCTCATTCGCGAACAGCAGCACCTCCATGTCATCCACCACGTCCTGGTAGTCCAGGATGATCTTCGCGTCGTTCTTCTGCAGCGCGTACGGCGTCAGACTGGCCGGGGCCATGGCGAAAGAGTGACCGAGAAACGACTCCCGACGGACAATGGGGAAGCTGTCGTAGGTGTTGTTGCGCGACAGTTCGCGGCTGTCCCCCTCTGTGTCCTTCCGCGGCGCCTGCCCTTCCATAAGTGGGTCGCGCTCGTGGGTGGCGGCCCCGGCGGCGCGATGAGCAGAGTTGGACCGCGAGCCTGCGCTGCCGCCACCGTCGCCTCCGTGCCGCTTCTCGTCCTTCCGGGCCCCCCGCACGCTGACCAGCTCGGCCTGGATCTGCAGACTCTGCAGCAGTTCGAGGCGGCTGTTGCGGCGCAGCGCAGCGTGCTTCTCGGTGAGCTCGTCAAATGGCACCTTTTCCACCAGCTTCTTGGGCGTGCTTTCCGTTTTGCCAACCGCCACGATGGTCTGCTGCAGCGCCGCCACAAAGGCCATGGCATGTGTGTTGGTGTTCTTGCGCAGGGAACGGAGCTTTTCAATCAGCTCAAACGCCTGGTCTCCGCCATAGCACTCCTTCATCTTTCCATAGAAACGACTGGCGGCGCACTCGGCCATCAAGGCATGCCGCACCTCCTTCTCCTCCTCGGTCTCGTTTGCGTGCTTCTTCTTCTTTTTCTTGCCGTCACTGTTGCCACCGTCTTGACCATCCTCCTCTTCATCCGTATCGTAGGCCTGCAGCCACAAGGCCATGCGGATCCGCTGCATCGCCACTCGCTCCGTCTGGTCACGGCGCAGGCGCACAATCTCCTGGCCAACCGAGAAGGCCGCGTACGTCAGCGAGAGCATGCGGCGCATCAGCGACAGCTTCAGCACGCGAATGCCGTTGCGCAGCGGAAACTCCAGCGGCTCAAGGTTGGCGAACCACAGCAGTGGCGGCATGAAGCTGCTGAGAATCATCTCAATCGTGCCGAAGCCGCTCTGGTCCGTGTAGAAGGACACCGCCGCGTGCGTTGCCGACGACAGCACAAAGCTCTGCATCGCAAGGAGCAGCTTGCCAAGGCCCTCAAAGACCTTTGTCATGACCAGGTCCACCAGCGACGCG
Source organism: Drosophila seclusa (assembly GCA_035043575.1). Lineage (NCBI taxonomy): Eukaryota > Metazoa > Arthropoda > Insecta > Diptera > Drosophilidae > Drosophila > Drosophila seclusa. The sequence continues at coordinate 149,757 of JAWNMX010000604.1, forward strand.
GTCAGAGCAGGGTACGGGAACAGATTGGCCCCAATGCCGAGTCCCATGCCAATGTAGTGATCCGCGACGAACCAGGCCGCGTTGTCCGGCGTCACTTGGCGAAACAGCACCTCGTGCATCATGACCTCCATCATCCACACAAAGTAGAAAAGGTACAGGAACCGTCGCAGGTGGCCGTGCGTGCAAAGCGAGCAGGCAAAGATGCCAGCAGCGAGAAGTCCATACCACGCCCCTTTGTGTCGCGAAATGTTCAGGGCCCCCATCGCGGAGCCCGCCACCAGCGCGAGATTGATGCCGCGCATCGCCCATCCTTGAACGCCAAGCTGCTCCCCAAAGGTCATGCGGCAGGTGGAGGTGGAGATGACAGCCGCAATAAGCATGGAGGGGAAGCTGAATTTGAACATCGTGTTCGGGTGAATGGCGAGGGTGAGCATCGGAAAGGACACGAAGGCCGTCACGCGAACGGCATGGCGAAAGAAGATGTAGATCAGCGGGCTCGTGGCCGCCTCCAGAGTGGAGCGATAGCCAAAGTCATCCCCGTCGGGATTCTTGTGGAACACGATCATGTCTGGTGGCGGCGGGATGCCGCCGTCCGGCTTCGTCGCGTTGCGGACACGGTCTTGCATCACCTTCTGCATGTGAGTCGGGGCACCGTCCTTGAGCTCGTTGAACTCATCCGGCGCGTTACTTCCCGGCCTACGTGCAGAGACGTGAGGTGGGCTGAAGGTTGGCTCGCGGCGCCCGACATCCTCGTCGGAGCCACTCCGCGGTGGGGGAAACAACGGGAAGTGGGGCCGCCGCGCTTTCCTCCGCGATGGGCTCATGCTGCTGCGACTCCTTCACCGCGTTTCCCCGCGGTGGTGGTGAGGCACTACCACTTTTCTGAGCCGGCATTCTCACTTTCTCTTTTCCTTAAAAAAAAAGAGAAGTAGTTATTGTACTACTGTGTTAGTCTTTTTGCAAAAAAAGGAAAGACAGAAAGAAAAAGATGTTTGGTTATTAGTTGATCAATGAGGGGAAAGCACACAAAATGCTCAAAAGAACTGCTTGACGAAAAAGAGAACAAAACACAAATTAAGTTGCAAAAAAAAAGAAAGGAAAATACAAAGGGAGAAAGAAGGAAAAGGCTAGAGTACTGCTACGAAACTCAAAACAAAAAAAAAGGAAGAAGAAAAGGATGCACTATGAACAAAAAGAGAAAAAAGAAGAAGAAATGATTGTAGTAGAGAAGAGCCAGAGAAAACATGATTGGAGTAAAGCTATCCAGTCGCATCTTTCAACCGTCATCTATTCGTGCAGTGCTTTGACTCCCAACGCATAGCCGCTCCTCCGATCATTGCGCAAGGCCATTTTTTCTTCCCCCTCCCCTTTTATCCTTTTCCACGATCGTTTCCGCTTCTGTGGTTTTAACAGTTGAGAGAAAACAACAATTAATATCAATTAGAAAGAAAAAAAAAGCGATCACGACCGAATTGCGACGAGGACATTAAAAACACACACACACACACACAAGGAAAGCCTGAGCGTTCATGCTGCTGTGGGGAGAAAGCCCGTGCTCACGGCACTTGCATGTTTTCAGCGAAGCAAATATCAGACTCTTACCCACACGCCAATCCAAAGGAAGCTGCTGGTGGCTGAGCATACGCACAGCTATCACGGAAACGACCGTACACGCAGAGACGCACACACGATGAGAAACAAGAAGAAGAAGATGGAAAGAGAAAGAGTTGGAGAGACTCCTATTTACAATAACGCACCCGTGCTCACTGTTGCTTGCACTCTTGCTGCGGTGGGGCAGCACCGGCTCCCCCGCGGCCGCCAGCTGCACCGCCACGGCCACCCCTCTTGCCGCCCGGAGCTGCGCCACGACCACCGCCACCACCACGCTGGTTCAGCATCGCTTGGAACGCACCCCTGCCAGCTCCTTGCTCGTCCTCCTCTTCCTCTTCTTCTTCCTCCTCCTCCTCATCGTCGTCGCCCTGGCCAAGGCCGTAGTTCGCCAACAGCATCTTCGCAACCTCCTCCACGGACTTGCCCGTGTAGTAGTGCGCGGCCTTGGGCACGATGTCCTCCATCAGTGCCTGCCCCGCCTCAAGGTCCATTTCCATCTCCTGGTCGTAGAACTCGGCCGCGTCTTCGTCCTCTTCGTCCTTCTCATCGTCGCCGCTCGCCGGCGGCTTTGGAGGGGAGAAGAAGGTGAAGAAGGACTCGCACTTCTCCTCGCGCTGCACGACGCGGAACTGATTGTTCTTTTTGTTCCGCTGCTTCTTCTCCTTTACAATGACGGTGAGATTGTGCTTCGCGTCGGCCCAGTGAATCTCGCAGCCCAGAACATCCCCAATCTCGTAGTCGCCGTCGTCCTCGTTGAACTCCATCTTGTACGTCTTCGTCAACGTCTCATTCGAGAAGAAATCGTTCTTGTCAAAGGTGAAGGTAATGAGGACACCCGCGGTGGGATCGCCGTCCACGTACTGGCACGCGATGTCCTTCAAGTACGCCAGACACACCCGATCGCGTTCGGTGATCATGCCGTCAATCACCTCATTGTTCGCCATCGCGTTCAGCCAGAAGTTCGGGACGCCGCCACTGGAGCTGGCCGCGGCCTGCGTCAGGGCCACATTGGCTGTCGCATCTGCGGGTGACACGATCGTGACGCGGCCCTTGTCCTTTTTCTTCGCCGCACCGTCCCCCGCTCCCTGTCCTTCCTCCGCCTCCTCCGTGGACTTGGCGGCGGTGGGGAGCTGGGCGATCTCCTCCTCGGTGATGTCGCGTTCACCAGAGACAATGACGCGGCGAGCCTCGAAGAGGGAGTCGAGCTGCTTGTGGTTCTCGAGCTGGATGGCCGCGAGCGCCGCACGGTGCTTGGCACGGGCGGCCTGGAAGTCCTTGAGCAGCCCCTGCAGCGCGTACACACGGCGGCGCTCTTCGGGAGTCATTTCCTTCATGACTGCGATCAGGTCGAACTCCTCCTCCTCCTCCTCCTCTTCTTCCTCCTCGGAGTAGTCGGGGTCTTCGGCCGGCGGCGGAGGGTTCCGCCCACGGCCTCGAATTCCGGCAGCGGGGTCCGTGTGACGGGGGTTGGACGCTTTCGGCGGCATGCTTCAAATTGGAGCACCGATGTGATGAAGGGCTCTCTTGGGGGGAAGAAAGTGAGGGAGAGAATCTGAAAGGAGGGAGCAAGACAGAAAACAGACTATTGCTGAGTCAAAGGATGGCACCTACCTATGGAGGAGAGAGAGAGAGAGAGAACGAGAGATTGAGAGAATGGATGCCAGAAGCAGATGTGGAAATAGGGAAGCATTGATGGATGAGGGAGAGATAGTTGAGGGCAATCCCCGGGAAGGCAAAACACAGGTGTGGCACGGAAAGGAACGCAGCGCATGTGATAGGCTGAAGATAGGCTGAAAAGACAATAGTGTCTCAAGTAAGATTGCTACCTGCCCTGTCGTCAAGTGCAGTACAGCTAATTTCTTCTTCTTTTTTCCGATGAGCAAATAAAAGTGAAAGAGCGCAACAAGCAATGGAGAAGAAGACAGCGAAAAGAAGAAGAAGCTGGTCGTGAGAAAAAAACAAGAACAAGTTAGATTGACCATAGGGAGAAAACCAGAGCCCAACAGGCATGAAAATGAAAAAGATAGTAAAACGGTCACACAAACGTGATCAAGACAGTGGCATCATCGAAAACAATCGTGGCGAGTCGGCGATGCTAGGAACATATAAACAGTGAAAGAAAACTTCGACAGAGAAAGAAAGACAGAGAGAGAGAGAGAGAGAGAGAGATGAGAGCAAATCGGAACGACGTCGCACAAAAGAATGCGAAAGGGATCTGCTCTTCGAGTCACTTCACTCTACGACCCTTTCGTCTCGATCTGAGTCTCTGTCTCAACGTAAAGACAGTAGGCAACACTAGCCAGCCTTTTGCCTCACTTTCTCTCTCCCCATGACAATCCGAAAGGCAGCCCACGTCTACTCTTTCTTTTTCTTTCCACCGCCGCTGCTGCTTTCTCCAGCGCCCGTCGCTGTGTCCGTGACTACCACCTCTACCTGATGGACCGTCGCCGGTGTAGGCGCCACCCTACTCGTCCTCACCGAGCCGTCTCCGTCCACCACCACGGCGGATCCGTGGTACTCACGGCGGGCCTCTGTCATCGCAACAGGGATGCGAACCTCCTCACTTCTCTGCTCGCCTCCCCTATGGTGTTGTTCTGGTTGTCCGCCGCCGCTGCTGCTGCCACGACTGTCCGCCATCCTCATCGCCGTGTGTGTGCCCCTTGGAGGCGTGGAGAGCGGAGAAGACGAGGCGTTGGAGGAGGCGGACTGCATCGAGGTGCACGAGGGCAGGTAGGGAGACCCGGTGGCTGCCGCAGCGACGGTGACGGCGGGATGATTCTTGCGGTCGTTGCTGTTGGGTACTGCGGCCACTGTGACACTGGCGGGACGGCTGCTGCGACTGCCAGTGTAACTATCGTTCGGATTGGTGGGAGAGGTCGTGACACTACCATTGAGGTGCGTGGGTGACACTTGCGGCTGCTGCTTTCGTGACCCTTCCTCGCTCTCCTCGCGACAGGCGGCGTTCGTTGGATGCAGTGGGCTAACGATTTGACTGCTCCTGCTGCCCTCAGCGGCCTCCATTGCCTTCTTCTTTTCCGTTTCCTTCTTCCATTCCTTCTCATCCTCATCGCTGCCAGTGACCTCGACGTAGTCCGGCAGATAGTTTGCAGGGACGCGCGAAAGCGGCATACCCGCGACGTACTGCGCACGCCCGTAGACTGCATCGCCGTCCGTTCGCACTGCCTCTTCTTCTTTTCCTCCACTGGAGCTACTGTTCATGTGGTTCCCACTGGAAGAGGCTTGCTGCACCGGGGGATTCAGGTAAAGACCAATCCCAGGACGTCCGCTACTCGTGGCGCCTCCACTTCCTGCCGCCGCCACGGGTGGCTGGTTCTGCTCGGACACCATCATGATGGGGACGACATCCCCTGTGTGCTGGTTGTACATGAACCCACCGATTTGCGGGGTGGTCCCGTTGTCGTTCTGCCGCTGCAGCTGTTGCAGCTGCAACTGTTGCAAGTAAGCGTTGCGGCGACGAGCCACCTCGGAGACTGCCATGAAGACGAGAAAACCAAAGAAAAAGAAGATCATCAAGACAATAGCGAAGTCCGGCGCTGCCACAAGAAAGACAATGAAGACAAAGAGAAAGACGACGTAGCATGCGTTGCCTGCAACCGCGGCGCAGCGGCGGCGATTCAAGTCTGCTTGCTCGACTCGGTCGGGCAGACTGTTGTCCACTACTATTGTCTGCATGTCTTCGTCTTTTAACGCGTCGGCAAGCAAAGCAAAAAAACAACAAAAAAGGGTGAAAGCGTCAAAGGCTGAGGAAAACTAACTAGAAACAATACCAATAAGAGTCAATGAGCGATGTGTTTGTGCACTCAAGCTTGAGGGGAAACCCAGAGACAATTTACACGTTGAATAGCTGGCGAAGCACGAAAAAAACAAACAATCAAAAGCAACAACAAAACAAGGAGAAAGAGCGAGACAAAGAGGTTGGTGTGAAGTAGTGCACCCGATCAAGTCTACCATAGGTCCAGGAAAAGGGCGAATGCGGACCAAAGGAGCGCCTCTGAGCACGCAAGAGCGCTCGCACCAGACAAGGCCCACTTTCGCTTGAGTGCTCTTTGTGTATGAAGGGAAGAAGACATGAGGGGAAAGGGAGGATGGTCAGTTCCAAAAGGAAAAAGGAAAGAAAGAAAAGATGGAGTTGAAAAGATGACATGGCTAAGATAGAGTTGAGGTGACTGGATTGAAGCAGCGCAAAGAGCAAAAATGGAGCAAGATAGATCGACGCACGCGAATGCAACTGCCCTCAGTTTTCCCTTGCTGCCATTGCATCAACCGCACACTCGCAAGCAAAACAACAAAAACATGCAAATTAAGAGAGTTCCAAGGGTTGTAGAAGAGGAAAGGAGCCAAAGGGGCAATAGAGTATTGTAGTGTTCCGTCATTGATACTGCCCGCAGGACTGCCATGACTTCGAAAAGAAAGAAAAGCCCTGTCTTCACACACATAAAAAAAGAAAGAAGAGAAACTGTTCGTGATCAACCACTGTGCTTACCTCTCTTCCATGTGGTCCTTCGCGTTCTCGCTTTCGTTTTCAATCACTGCAACCTCGCATTCACTTCTATTCTCCGTGTTGGGCAGGTAGTGCGTGCTGACACCGTAGATTTCGGTCGACGGCCGCCGCTTCCACAGCACTTGCTGCGGTTGCGGAGGATGCCGTTGTCGCTGGAGCAAAGAAGGGGGAGGAGATGGAGGAGGGGGGACCGATGCAGCGGCAGCAGCGGCATGTGCTTCTTCCCCTCGTGCGCCTCTTCCTCCATCCTGTGCATGCTCAGCTGCGTGACTTGGGCTGCTTTGTGGAGCCAAAGCTGACGGGAGAAAGTAGCGGCTCCCCCCACTGGCCTCCCAGCCGGGAAGCCCTCGGTGTGACCTTGACTGCGACGATGGTGGCACAGGAAAGTTGAAGGTGAGAGAGGCCTGGTCAAGCTGCCGGTTGTGCTGCGTAGCCGCGGCGTTGCATTGGCGCACGACGACTTCGTCTTCTTCCCCCTCTACCTCCTCCTCCTCTTCCTTGAGGGTAACCAGTGAGAAGAGCCCGTCCCTCTCCGACATGGAGACATCTCCGTCCTCCTCCTCTCGCGCGCGTGGAGGCCCATGACGACTGCGGCCGGCACGTGTCAGAGACGCCCCGGGGTGCTGCTCTGCCGCCGCCGCTGCTTCTGCACTGTCCGGGCTGCGCAGAAGCAGCAGAATCTGCCCCTCCGCCGGCTCGGTGGAGCTGTGTGCCATCATCGAGGACAGCAGCAGCGGATCCGGCAGTGGAAAGGCAAAGCCGGCGGTGCGCCGACTGTTGCTGTCGGCGTTGCTTTCATTGCGTCCTCCACCCAATGTGGCAGACGGAACGGAAACACGGCTATTCACCAAGGAGGACTGAAGCTGTTGTGATGTGCTGCGGCCGACTGGATCGATGCTTCGACCACGGCTGGGATTCGCACATTCCTCCTCCCCTGGCGGCAAGGAGGCAATGGCGGCGATGACCAAGTTCCCGCGCAGCCGATCGTGGTAGCGTGCCTCAATGACCCTCGACGGCTCGGCGTCTGCCCTGGCAGCCGAGGCAGGAAAGGGATGCAATTCCGCACCAGCGGCATGTCTTCCTCGACGAGATCCTGCTGTGGCCGTTGCTGCGTCGCTTGGATGGCCCTCCACCAGAGTCTTCAACCGGTCCTGCCGCCTGCGATGACTGCGCAGGAGACAGAAGATCCCCAGGCCAACAATGGCGCCAACAACCAGCACACCGACCACGAGCACAGGAATGAAAATGCGTTCGAATTCGGAAGAGGGCTTTGGATGCGGGCGATCATTGTGCGATGGGGTCTTCGTCGTCGACAACGCATCAGAGAAGGAAGAGGAGGAGCCAATGACAGATGGCGTGCTGCTACTACTCATCGTACTACTACTGAGTTTAGGGTTTAGTGAGGCGGAGCTCATCTTGACTCGTGCTTTTTGCGAACTGAGAGCTGCAAAAGAAAAGGAGGAAATGAAAGAAAAAAGGAAAAGGAAAGGAGATGAAAAGCAAACGTGAGTGAAATGCACTGTCTTCCACCGACGAAACGGTTTGGTGCTTGAATACCAGAGAATCAAAAAACAAACAGCTACTACCATAGAGAGTTAAAGAAGGAGAGAGAAGTGTAGCAATCATAGAATTCTGAGCACAGAATACGACGAAGCAGCCAAGAGTTCTCTGAGTTCAGCAAAAAAAAAAAACAGTTCCGCCAAAACTGTTTTCTCGTTTTTGAACAACCTAATGCACCTGCAGATACTACTCTGTTTGCTCGTTCTTCTCTTTGTGTTGTCACGCGTTCTCTCAACAAAATCTCACTGATAAAAGCTGAAACGTGAAGAGGAGAAGAAGAGAAGGGTGTACGGGGAGAGAAAGGTCGAAAAAAGAGAAGACAAGGCACAGCAAGAGAGAAAAGAGAGAGTTATGAGCGGAACTGGGGGAGGGGGGGGGGGGGAAGGGGGAAAGAGTGAGGCGTATGGCGTTGGAGAAGTGGAAGACGAAGAGCAGAGAGAGCAAGATATAGCACGTGTATTACAGTGTTAAGTTATAGCAAGATCGAGCAGTCAACGCAACTGCCGGAGAACAAGCAGACAAAGAAAAAAAGGAAAGTGAGAAGCGGAAAACAAAAAAACAACAACAACAAGAAAAGGAAACAAAAAGCCGCTTGGAAAGCAGAAATGGAGCCAAACGCTGCTGCTGAATCGACCATGGCTCTTGTAGCTATTCAAAATCAGAGAAAGAGAAAAACAGAGTTAAATCATCATGGGAGGCACACTACAACTGGGGAGCCGGGGTCACGAAACGAGAGCTAGTCGACCTCGCCTTCTTCTCACTGCCAGCATCCTCGTTGCCACCACCACCACCACCGCCATCATTCGCGTCACCAAAGACAGTCTCCTCGTGGTGCCTCTCGCTGAAAGAGGCTTGCGTGGAGAGCGCTGGGGTTGCCACGGCCATCTCGCCGGAAATATCCGTGTACGATCGCCCGCGGCTGCCGTGAGGAGACTTCACCTTGCTCTCCGGACTGTTGCCGTGCAGGCTGGTGAAGCTGCTGCTGTGGTGGTTGTTGCGACCAGCGAGCGAGCCGTCGTTCGAGTCATTGGGCGGCGAGGCCAGCAGCGACGGTCTCTCCGAGTTCAACGGCAGCGAAGACGGAGAGAGTGAAGTTTGCCGGTGGAGCTTCTCGCCTTTTGGGGAGGAAGAAGGAGAGCAGAACGTAGGTGACAGCGGCTGCCGCACTGGCGTGTTGGCTTTGCTCCGCCGCAGTGCCGACACGGGTGCGGAGGTACAACTAGGCACATGAATGGCCGTGTGGACTGGGGCAGTGGGTGTCGCAAAGATGGGGAAGGTGCGCTCGCGCGGGGTACGCCCACCCAACTCGTTCGACAAAGGCGAAAGTGGCGAGGAGATGGCGGCTCCTGTCGCGGTGGCGGACTTGGCAGGCGACGGGGTCGACGACGAGCGCGCCGTGTGGTTGTTGCGAGGGTTGTCCTCTTCCTCCAGCTCTTTTCTCCGCTTTTTCTCCTCCTTTGCTTTGATCTGTTCCACCGTGAGCGCCTCTTCTGGCAACATGGCCGCGCGAAGGCCGGCAAAAGCTCGCCGTTGGCGTCGTCTGAGCCGGTGTCATCCGCCGTTCCCTTGGCGTGGAGGAGGAGGAGGGGGAAGATGTCGGTGGGTGCCCATTGGGCAGTGATGATGGAGGTGGGGACGTCAGGGAGGCTGGGCGAGACGCGATACGCGGCCGCACAAGGACCGGTAGAAATGGCAAAGCCTCGTTTTGCTCGGATGCTTGCGTGGTAACCGGCGCGGGGGTGGCTGTGGCCGACGAAATCTGCGGAATGATCATCTTGCTGCCGCTACGGTTGCTGTGAGGACTCCCATTGCTGCTGCCGTGGCAACCCTGTGAAGGCGGTGGACCACTGCCACTTGCAAACGATGCGGTGCTGTTGCTGAAATGATCGTCCACCTCCTCTCTCTGAGAGCCATCGTCGCCGCTGCTGTGGTTGTGTTGGGTTGTGGGAGAAGAGCTGGAGAGGGGGGAGGAGGAGACCCATCGTGCCGCTGGTGGCGAGGTTGACTTGGGAGTCGTCACCACCGTCGCCACCGTGATGGCTGGCGCGGGGACAGGGGACGTTGTCGAGGCCGCGGCGGCGGCGGTGTACTGCTGGTGCGTCATGGAGACCGAAGAGCCACGCGCGGTGACGTCTGTCACCATCAACGTGGACGACGACGACATGACGGGCGGAGTCGGAGTGGCCACCGTGGTCCCCACCATTGAAGCGTGGGAGGAGCCTAAAAGCTTGGTCGACGCCGCTGCGGCCACTCCCGTCTCACTGGCTGGCGCTTTTCTCGGTTTGCCATCGTCTTCATCGACCGCTTGTTCTTTGGCCTTCGCGATGCCGGTCGGAGGAGGCGGTTGCGTGTACGGCTGTGGTGTGCCATAGAGGTCGGGTGACAAGGCGCGCGTGCCCAGCGCCGCCCGTCGCATCTCGCGCCGCCGTGGGGCCGTCAGCAGCTGCGTGTGCTGTGTCAGCTCCTCATAGGTGAAGGGACTTGGGTGATAATATGTGACTTCTTCCGTCACATCGGCATTCGTGGTGTTTGTCGTCGCCGCACTGCAGTCGCTGACCGCGTCTGGCGACTTGAGTCGACCATTGTTGCCCTGTTTATCCTCATTCCCATTCCCATTGCCGTTGCCGTTGTTGCTTCTAGTGGCGGCGCACGGTGGATAAAGCTCCGCTACAACCCCCTCGGGCGTGTCGCCAAAGACACGCTGGTACTGGCCCACCCGCAGCTCAATGACCCCTTCCACGTACTCCAGCAGCGTGAGGCCCATGGTGCACAGCCGTGTCAGCGCGGCCGACGCGTACTCAGTGGGGTAGGCCTTGTTGCTGGTCTTGACGTGTGCAAAGATCTTCCGTTTTTGCATTTCCTTTTGCTTGTTGCCGCTACCTTTTCTACTCTTGGCCGACTTGCCTTGCGCGCCGTCCACGCCTCCACTCGCAAGACTGCTCATGCTCGTGTTGGCGAGATTGTTGATGTCATTCTCGAATGTGGCTGCGACGCGTTCTTGGTACTCCTGCTCCTCCTCCTCAAACTCCGTGAAACGCACCGCAATCGGACAGTCGCGGTGCTTCATCTGTGCCTTGAAGGACTGGCGCTGTTGCTGGCTGAGCAGCTCGCGAGACTCAGGGGTGCGATCGAGCAGGTGCATCGTCGGCCCATGCGTCGGACGTTCCCACCGCGGTGGCTGCGGCTGAGCTGGTGAGGTCAGCGACCCTGCTCCACTAGAGTAGAAGGGCACGGGAAAAGCTGGGCTGCCGTAGACCGCGGGGCTTGCGACCATGTCCTCGGGCGCTCGCCCGGCCCTGTCCAGCGCGTGCATCAGGTGCTGCACGTCGGGGTCGTTTTCGTGCCCATTGACGTCAGACAAGGCAAGCGCATTCGGGCTTGCTGGTGAGGTCGACATCCCTCCTCCTCCTCCGACGGAGCCCGGGGAGGTGAAGAGCTGGTGCGAGAGGCTAGAGCTCAGCGGGCTGCCCCATGCATCCCTCGCCGGACCACGCACCACCACCGGCTGCGGTGCAGAGGAGGAGAAGGACAGAAACTCACCACCACCACTACCGCTTCGTCCATCTGCTCCGAGCGCGTCCGCGGACTGTGGCTGGGACGAGGCGAAGGTTCTTTCCAGGTCGGGAGGGGGGTAGAGCTGGTCAATGTGCGGAGGCAGCACAATCGGGCGTTTCTTTGCCTTTTTGATGTACGTCTCGTCCTTCACTCCAGAGCGACGATACCAGTTCATTATTCCTAAAAACAACAACAAAGCAACAGCAACAAAAAACAGAGTTGTATTTTGCTTTTTGTTTCTTCTCCTTGAGGATGACGACTCTTCTCCTTCCTTGTTTTCCAACAAAACAAAACAGAAAAATAGAGTTACCGATTGCCAGAGGGCTACCTTTTTTTTTTTTTGCAAAGGAGACGTTTCTGAGTGCCGCCCACAAAAGCGCCACCGGAGTAGCTTCTTAGAAAGGAAAAGAAAGACGAGAAAAAGCTTTAAAAAGTTTTTATCTTTGCGAACCTCTAACCTCTGCAACTTTTCTTTGTTTGCAAGAAAAAGGACAAACCCGGAGAGGGGGAGGTGCTTTTAAAGGACAGGAAAAGGAGGGAAAAGAGAGTTTTTTTTTAAAAATGAAAGACACACCCCAAAAAGCAATAGTGCAGGTACGTTTTATGAGAACTCAAAGCGAAAAAGAAAAAAAAAGAAAGAAGACAATAATAGTTATTTTTGGAGAGGAAAAAAGGGAAAGAGATAATGTGAGGCGACTCACGTCAAGAGAAAAAAAAGAAAAGAAGAAGAAGATGGATTTGCGAAGTGTCACAGAAATCAGCCCAAGCCCTCCTTCGGGTCACTCTTTCCTTCCGTTTCTAGTCGCTAAAAATGCTCGTTCTTTTGTTCTTCAAGGTCAATGATAACAGAAAAAGGAAAAAGTCAAGTTGTGAAAAAAAAAGAAAGAAAAAAGCTAGCGATGTACGAGAGGCAAAGGAAAAAAGATAGATTCGCAGAGGCTGTTTTGCAGAAGATGAAAGAAGGCAAGAGACGAAACAAGTGGGGTGTGCACACAGAGCACTTTTTCAAATTCGTGCGATTCTCTGCTCGAACGTCTCGTTCTGTTTTTTCTTCGCACAGCAGACGTTGCCCTCTTCCGTTCTATCTTTTGACGCCTCTTCTCTCCTTTTTAATGTCATCAAGTCAACGACAGATTTGCTTGGCGCGCCATGGATGGAGATAGTTGGTAGGCCCTTCCTTCTTCTTTTTTTTCTTTGGTCTTTTCACCACAAGGATGTATTCCCCACACCACCAGCAGCAGCAGAGGCTGAAACAAACGAAGGTAACAACGAATACAATGAAAATAGAAATAGGAATGAAAAGGCGAATGAAAGACTGTCAGGTGAAGAAGGAGAAAAAGGAAAAAAAGCAAAATAAGGTGGGAGGAGAGAGAGAGCGGCATGCCGAATGACAGCTACCTCCTACCCCCATGAGAAGGGTGCGGAGGAGCTGAAGGCACCGCGAGTCGATGGAGGGGGAAAAAAGAAGAAGCGTCTTTCAAAGGAAAGGCGTGCCGCTGGACTGGCAGAGCAAGCTTTCATTAAAAAAAAAAAGCAAAACATATGAGGAGAAAAGGGAAGAGGGAAACGTAGGCAGACAGGTTCGACGCGACGAAGAGGGAAGAAGAGGGAGGAATGGGGGGTTGCGAAAAGAGTGATGAATGCTAAGAGAAGGAGCGTTTCGGTTTTCTTTTCGGGGGACCAAGGAAAACAAAAACAGCTGAAAAATAATAATAATAAAGTATCGAAGGATCTCGATGAGTGCTTGTCGCCGCAGCAAGAAGGGGAAAAAAAGAAAAAGGAAAAACAACGGCGAAGACGGACACGGGGAAAGCAGAGTAGCACACAGTAAAATGAGACGAATGACACTTCTCAAGGAGAAGGTAATGAAGGGGAGGGGAGGGAAGGAAGAAAACAAAAGTGACATGCTTCTTTGCCTGGGAAGAAGAGTGAACTGGTCACACGAGCCGCGTGAGCAGCAAAACAGAAACCGAAAAGCAGTGGAGAACTCTGATGACCAAAAGAATAGCTAAACGAAGCCTTGCCTTTGCAAATGAGCAAACAAACGAAAAGACAAAAAAGAGGAAAAAAAAGAAAAGATGCAGTAGATAGTTGACGGAGCGCTGAACGAGGCATCCACCGTGCTAGGCATTGTGCTCTTTACTCTTGAAGCCGACTACTTGACTAGTCCAGTTTACCATGCGGCCAGCTTCCAGGCCTCCCGTTGGCCTTCCACAGCACCATGTCCGGCTCCTCATCGCCAGGCGCTCGCGTTTCCTCAGCCCTCTTCACTTCACTGAGGTCACCCTGGTACAGTGTGTCCTTCCGCTTGCGACCGTAGATGAGGATGCGAATCACCATGTTGCTCATCAGCAAGAACCACCAAGAGTGCAGAGTCAGCAAACCAGAGGGCATCAAGTACACAAACGTCACGACAAGGTAGTTGCCGTGACGAATGTAGGGGCAGATGACGAGCGTGCGACACATCAGATAAGGGAGTATGTACACACGCAGGTAACCGAACACACCCGTCGCCAGTGTCATCACAAAGTTCACTGTGCGTCCCGTGATGATGTGCTTCAGCACAAAGGACCTCTGGTACTTCTTCCCGTCTGTCTTCGCGTGCTTGCGGTTGTAGCGCTCTTCGCGTGCGTCGTCCTCCTGCGCGATGAAGTGCATCACCTTCCACAGCGGCGTCAATATGTCAGAGACGTCATGGATAAGGAAACAATAGGCCCCCGCGCGGTACTCCCAGGTGCAGTGTGAGCCCACAAGCAGAGAGCAGGCCATGACATGATGTGCCATGTACTCGATGTACTCGACTTTCTTGATGGCCCTCTCAAAGAACAGCATCGAGATCATCAGCGCAGAGAAGAAGCCGAAGCCTTGCCAGTAGTAGATCATCAGCTTCAGCGGCGGGTTCCACGGGTAGTACACACACATGTCCGCCACCATGGGATCGGTCATGGGCACGATGAACCACGGCTCGTCCCACAGAGCGTAGAAACCAATCACACACGAAATGGTGTGAAACACGAATAGCCACACTTGGTTCTGGAACCGGAAGATCTTCATCTGGTTCTTCGCAGAAAGTGCATCCGTGCCGCGCTTACCCTCCGACAGCCGCTTGCGATGCTGCTGCGCGTTCTCCGTGACGGCACCCATGTACATGCCGAATCGCGAGAAAGGCTCACGGCAATAGCGGCGGAGCAGCATGAAAAGAATGGTGAAGCAAAAGCCGGGGATCAGTATGGACGGGAGGTTCCTAGTATCAAACCCACTGCCACTCATGCCATCACTGTGCTCGTCCAGAAAGGCATAGGGATGTGCTAGAATTGAGGGTAAGTCACGCGCGCGATGCGCCACCACACTGGACATGTTGAACACACTCTTGGTGGGGTCGACAGGGTCAGGACGGTAGAAGGACTCCGTGCTATTGTACAGTGAGTAGCAGCCAATGGAGCGGAGTCGCGCCACATCCATGTGAAGGGCCATTGTGTGAAGGTGAATGTGTCTGTCTGGGTGTGTCTCGGTGGATGAGATCGGTATCCTTTTGCGTGGTGAGTTGGGAAAAGTGCTATGCAGCAATGTGGTTTTCTTTGCTATGCGTTCTGACTTTGGCCCAAGCCACACAGTCGTATTTGGAGGGCCGCGTGGGAGGAGAACAAAAAAGAGAAAAAAAGACGAATGAATGATTGTGGAGGCGGCTAAAGTGTTGTACGGAAAGAAAAGAAAGAAAGCAAGAGTAAGGAGAAAAAAATAATAGGGTCAGCGATGAGATGCTGAAGAATGGGAAGAACGTGAAAAGCACACACTCACAAAAAAAGAGAGTTTTTTTCCGGCAAGGAATACGATGCAGACGGAGCAGAGCCAAGAAGAAAAACAAAACAGGAAAGAGGGCAAAGAGGGCGTTCAAAGGTGACTAAGATCGAAGAAGTAGGAGGGGAAAAAGAAAAGAAAACTTGTGTTTAAAAATACCAAACCAAACGTGCCTGCGAGAAAGAGGAAAAAGAAGGTCAACTATTGTATAGAAGCATACTTCTCTTATGTCGTGAGGAAGAAGTCGAAGGAATAGAATCGCCGTCTAGCGTGTCTGTTATCTAAGCATACGGCCCAATCAAAAAAGTCAGGAGAGAGAGAGAGGAAGGTATAGTGAGGGAAAGAGAGAGAGAGAGAGGGCGGAAGGACAGGAGTGGCAGAATGAGAAGCTTGGGAGGCGCTTCCGCTGCGGCAGTCTTCGCAGCACAAGCGATGAAATCACGCGGTGTTGAAAGAGAGTGGCAAACGGAGGCGGGGAGAGAGAGAAAAACAAAAACAAAGAAAACGCGTGTTCTCCAGCGAAGCAGCCATGGCGCCGCGGGACACGTCGACCGCCATGTTCTGATGTCTTCCGTGGAAAGACCGGAGAAAAAGGGCTTTCTCATCGGCAACTGTCACTCTTTGTTCTCAATAGCTTTCATGGTATCTTAGAGTTGCACGGGTCGGTTATGTAGGAAACGAGAAAGAAAACAGTTAGGGGTTGCCAAGTACCCCCTCCCACAGCAAAGCGGTGAAAACGAAGAAACAGCGCCACCACACCATCATCAAAAAAAAACAAGCAAAAAATAAGACAAACCATCACAGCATCGACCACACTAAAGCTTTGGTTGTGGCCAGGGACAGATTCAGAGTTCCCGTGCAGCCAATTCACACCCTTCCTGTCCTTTCCACTTCTTCCCTTTCTTTTCCTCCTCTGGCTCCTGCTGTGTTTCCGGTAAAGAAGGAAATCACAACTATTTTCCCATTCTTTTCTCCCTCCGCGTCTTTTTCAGTTCGTGACCAAAGAAGAAAAGAAAAGAAAAAAAGAAATGGCCTGAACCACGCCTTTCCTCCGTGAAACCAGGGGGAGTGCAAAGGGACACGTAGAGCGCCAAAGGAAAAAGAGGAGGACCACTAAGGAAGAAAACGGGAAAGGGAAAGAAAGTCCACCAAAGGAAACAGAAACCCAGCCACAACGAGTGCAAGCGGAAAACAAGCAAGCCAAGTTGTCGTTCGTGCTTCAGGACTCTACGCAATGAGAAAAAACACAGTAACAAATAGCAACGAATAGAAGTGAGAAAAGAAAACGAAGAGCAAACAAGCAAAAAAAAAAAGAAAGAAAGAAAGTGCCAAGACGGCACTTGCAAGAATTAGTAGCCAAAAGAGTCCGGAAACTATTGTTTCCCAACCCACTTCGCAGTTGTCCCCACCACAATCAGAACTCTAAAGTCGTTCCGAACAAACCGCGACATCGCCAGCGCAGCGAAAGGAAGAAGAGAAGAAAGAGAGTTCTTTAAAACAGAAGAAGCTGCAAGTAGAGTACAACGAGTAAATAGAAATCAAAGAACAGCCGAAAAGGCACGTGACAGCCACACTGGAAGAAGAGATGCTCAGAGCATAAAAGGGGAGGAAAACAGGGGATGGTCAGAGGGAGCGGGCAAAGAGCACAGCGATTCCCGTCTTGCCACTCCACCACCAGCAGCAGCCGCTTGCCCACTGTCGGCCAAGAGAAAGAGAGTGCTTTCCCACTACTCACAAACCCTGTTTTTGATTGATCGCTCTGTGGCACACATTCCTTTGCTTTCTTCTTCACGGTCTGTTCGTCCTCTTCTTCTTTCGGTCTCTCTCGCTGTTTGTCTTTTTATTTTTTCCCGTCACGTCGGCGCTTGCCCCGGACGCATCGTTGCTTCATGAGCTGCGCTGAGAGACACTCTCGTGAAAACGCACTTGCGTATCCTTCAGCGAGAGACAGCGAGAAAAAAAGCTAGAAAAAAAGAGAGGAGAATTAGAGAGAGTGTGTGAGAGAGAGAGAGAGAGAGCAAGCCAGCGAAGCTAGTCCCTCTTGAGCTCGGCTTCCCCTTCGTGCGCCGTAGGCTCCCCCCACAACGGGAAATCCGGCACCTCCTCCGTTTCATCCGATCCACTGCGCACATCGCGCCGATCCCCGCCCAGCAACAGCGACACCACCATGATGACAATGAGTGCCCCCCAGTACACGTGCAGGGATTGCAGCATGACATTTAGCAGAAACACGAGCATGTACATGTTCACGTTGCCGTGGCGCAACCGCGGCGACATGCGGAGCGTCGCCCGCGCCATCATGGGCAGGCAGTACAGCCGGAAAAAGAAGAAGATCCCAACGAAGCATGCAAACAACGAGTTCACAAAGTTCTCCGTCAGCAGGTAGCGAAAGATCCAGGGGGAGGTGTAGGGCTTCCTGTGCTTCTTGCACGCTGCACGCGCTCGACGTCCTCATTGACAATGTAGTGCATCACCTTGGCGAAGGAGAGCATGATGTCGGAGGCATCGTGGATGAACAGGACATAGGCGCCAAAGCGGTGCTCGAGCCCGACATGGGAGAAGACCATCAGCGCAATGGTGACAAAGTGGTGAAAGACGTACTCGAGAAAGTCTGATCGCTTCACGTCCTTCTCAAAAAAGGTCAGCGACACCAGCTCCGCAAAGTAGAAGGCTAGCCCGTATTGATAGTAGAAGATGATCTCCCGTGGCGGGTTGTACGGGTGAGGCACAAGCAGGTGCACACAGGCCTTATTCGTCAGCGGCAGCGAGAACCATGGCTTGCCACTCTGCACGTAGAAACCAAAGGCGGTGGAGATGACGTAGAAGAAGGTGAGCCAACGGTTCTGAAACTTGAAGATCTTCTTCTGGTTCTTGGCCGACAGGGCCTCCGTGCCACGCTTGCCTTGTGCCAGCCGCTTCCGATACCGTTGCGCGTTCTCGGTGACAACACCCATGTACATGCCAAACCGCGCGAACAAGTCCCTGCACCAGTACCGTAGGAGCATGAATCCGAGAAACCACAGAAGGCACGGGCCTAGCAGCGAGGACAGCAGCGAGACATCCACGCCAGACCCACTGCAGCCCACCCCGATTCGATCCTGATAGGCCACAATGTTGCGCAGGGCAAAGGGCATGTCCGCCAGTGGCACCGTGGTCCGACTTGTGTCGACAATGGTGAGCGAGTGGTTGGCGGGGTCCGCGATGAAGAGCTCCTCGGCGGTACGGTACGGGCTACCAATGCCGAAGCTGCGAGCTCGCTCTACATCAATCACAAGGGCCATTTTTCACTCTTCTCAGTCCTCTTTTTTCTATTTTGGGCGAAACGGAGGTTGCGAACCAAGCCAAATCGAGCAGAGAGTAGCTGATACGCTCACGAGGAGCAAACTGAAGGGGAAAAATAACACAAAAAGAGAAAACGAACGAACGAATGGAGGAGTGGCGCCACTGCAACGAACAAGGGGAGAAGGGAAGAGGGGAGGGGAGGGACAATTCTTGAAACGATGGCGGATCAGGTAGGGTTCAAGGTGGTGGACCCTCTCAATTAACGTTAAGAGTTAAGGCGGTTGTAGAGAAAAGGGAAAAGAGAGAAGAGAGACAAAAGAAAAGGGAATGGACAGAGAGGGAAGACACACCTCACTGGTTTCTGCTGCGCTAGCGTGTGCTCGTTGTAAACTGATACTGTTGAGCGCGAAGAGCGAAGCCAAACACCAAAAGCCTAGAGGAAAGACACACACAAAAGAGAAAGGAGCTGGTGGACCAATGTGCGAAAGGCCGACTGTGCTTGAACACTGTCTGAGAAAAGTGTAAGACAAGCAGCTGAGAAGGCGAGAAAAGAAAGAAAGAGAAGAAGAGTGAAAAGTGATACAGAAGGAAAAAGGAGGGAAAGCGCAAGAATAGTGACCTTGTGAACTAGTGTCAAGTGAACCACCTTGTTCTTTCTTGATTCTTTGTGTTGACTTGCAATGGGAGAAGAGAAGAGAGAATAAAAAAAGAAGAAAAAAGAAGACTCTAGTAATGATGAATAAATCAGTTGAATTTTGACTCTTTCCTTTTCACCTTTCTTGAAGCCAGAAAGCTAAGAAAAAAGAAAGGAGAAGAAAAAGGGTACAATTGTATCAAACAGAGAAAGCAACAACTACTAAATCCAGCAAAACCTGGGCCACTGAAGGGGGAAACAGAGGAAGGAGGAAGCGTGCCACAATTTGAACCACGAGAAAGCAAAAAACATGCCCATTCAAGAAAACAAGAACGGGGGGTTGTTGAGGATCCTGGTCTTCCCTGCGCATAGGTATGACGTGGATGGCCATGGGCTGTTCTTCGTCGCAGTTTTGCTTCCTTGCGGGGAAGAAAGAGAAAGAGAGTCTCGTATGTGTTCTTTTACCACGCAAGCAGAACGTAAAAGAAAAAAGCCAATCAGATGCAGCAACTGTTTGTCACAAGCACAAACGTGAGAATCAAAAAGAAAAAATGAAGGAAGAGAAACCGAGTGTGCATGCTCACTCGAAGCTCTGCCACCAGCCGTCGTCCGCGTAGGAAGCCAGCAGCGGCAGCGGGCGCGCACCCTCCTTGGCGTACTGCAGCCGATGGTCCGCCGTCAAGAGCAGCATCACACGTGGAGGGAGAGAGGAAGAAGTGGAAGACGATCGAGCATTCGCTTCTTTTCCTTTTCTTTCCGTCCGGTCTGTGCCGCCGTGTGCAGAAGGCGTGGGAGCCGTCGCCACCGTGAACGGCGCGGCCACCTCCGCTGCCAGCCGCGTCACGCTGTAGTACAGCCCATAGGAGGCAAGGATCGACTCCAGCAACGCTTCAATACTGCGGACAGGCCGGCTGCCTGCAGAGGCTGTCAGTGCGGCATCGCCACAAAAGCCTTTCCCAATGCGACCCTGAGCTGTTCGCTTGGCCGCGGTGGCGGTGGTGATGGTGGCCGCAGCGGTGACCCCGGCGGAGCCCGAACTCATCCGCTTCGTGCTTTCCAGCCTTTTCGCGAGCTCTGCTGCTTTTGGCAACGACGAAGAGGTTGGTGTTGCCGTGGTGCTGGGGCAGGGGATGCGTTCATCGTGAATGCTGTACCAGCGCACCATTCGTGCACTCAACGACCATGCTTGCGATTGTGATTGCGATGAGGATGGTGGTGGGGACCCTTGTGAAGCGGCCATTGAGGATACGTTCCAAGCGGGGAAGAAGAGATCCGGCATCTCCAGGTAGATCGCCCTCTGCGCGGATAGGGCTAGAAAGACCAACACCGCCTCGAACAGCTCCTGGCTTTCCAGCACGGCGGCCTGGCTCGCCAGGGTGGGCAGCGACGCCAAGGCCGAAGGAAGAGCGTGAAGCTTCTGGAGAAGATGGAAGCTCTGCGGATCCTCTGGTGCCCTCTTTCCTTCCTTCTCCTCACTTTCTTTCGCTCCCTTTTGCCTTTTGGCCGCTGCCAACATGGACCACTGAAACTGGCCGAAGAGAGAATCCAGTGAGGACACCAACAGCACATCCGTCAGTGGTGAGATTGCATTTGGGCGTTGCGGCCGCAGGAACGCTTTGGTCGGCGCGTGGCTGTTCTGGACCACGTTGGCCGCCGTGCTTTCCACTTCTACCTGCTTTCCCTTTTCCTTCTGCTCGGGATTCTGTGGGACAATCCGCGTGGCGGATTGAGCGTCGTCCTCCGCCGCCTCCCTCAGCGCCGCCCGAAGAGTCTGCTCCGGGGGCTCTCCCTCTCCTCCTTGTGGAGTTGGTTCCCTCGCCGGTAGCTTGCCTAGTGCGGGGAGAACCGTCCTCTTTCCCACTCCAAGTGCATCTTCAAAGGCGCCAGCTTCCGTCCCGTTCCCCTCCGCTTGCTTTCCTGGCACCTTGGAGGAGGCGACTTGCACGGTACGCAGCAGTGCCTCAATGGCCGAGGATGGCACGCTAGACAACGAGGAGGGTGCCGAGGCCAACCGTTCCGTTGCTGTCCTTGCACGTTGCCAGACAAACAAGGGCATCTCGACAGGAATGGTTTCCTTTTCGGATCCTTCTCCGTCCTCTCCACCGTGTCCGTGTCAAGGAGAAAGCGAGTCTTACTCGCCCACCCCGCCGCCCAAGCCCAACGATCTTCGCTGCTGTGCTCTGGTGTGCTTTTATGTGTTTCATTGGTGCCTACGCGAGGCCTCAAAAGTGGTGAGATGGCGATGGCAGATTCGGGGACCACGGGCCGAGCAAGGAAGCGATTCCAGAAGAACGGTGAGCCACAGCGGGGCATGGCTGGCGAGGAGGACGAGGAGGATGGCAACAAGGCCTCCCCTTCGTCCAGCGTGAGTGCGTGCACCCCACGGTACGGCTCGTTGAATGGGTAGAAGACCTGCAGCGGACGGCTAAGAAGTGGCATCAGCGACGGTGACGCACGTCGTTCTGCACGGCAGAAACCATCGATCCCTCGCGCCGAGGTCTCCGCTTGGGCTCCCTCCTTCGCCCGAAGCACGTCCCCACCGGCGCTGCAGCTACTGCTGCTGCTATGCGAAAGCTCCACAATGGTGAAGGGAAGCCGCTCGTGCTGCGTCACGTGCGTGGGAGCTGATTGATAGCGGGTGTAGTCATGCCCTGGAATCGTTCCTTTCATAAGACCGCGATGTGTATCATCGAGGAGAATCTGCACGCTACTGAAGACCGCCTTTGCGCGCGTGAGCTGGTAGGCAAGGTCCGCGCAAGAGCAGCTCGGCTCCAGTTTCCCACACTCCTTGCTCTTTTCCGCGTTACTTTCCCTTGCTGCGACGCCGTTGGTAGCCTCTGCAGTTGCGTCGGAGACTGCAGTACGAAAAAACCGGCGTAGCTTCTTCATGTCCAGCAGCGCCGCGAACGCCTCATCGACACTGACAAAGCGCCGCACAGAGCTCTGAAAGCGATTTCGTCTAATCCTCTTAAAGTATGATTCCTCCAAAACGCGGCGAAGATGCTTCGGCGAGCTAAGTCCGCCTTCTCCGTGCTCGTGCTGCAGGTGGTTCATTCGAAGTAGGCTACCTGTGTGCGTGCTACTGTCATTGACTCCCTTGCCACCAGGAGCAGCCGGTGCATACTCTTCTTTCCGCGCCTTCGTGAAGGGGAAAGTGAGAGAAGACGGAAGCGCATCGAAAGCGGAGAGCACAAGAAGAAGAAGGAGCGCGGCGACGGCGACGAGCCTCAGGCAGCGGACGGAAAGACCACCGCATGAGCCTTTGCCGCTGTTGCTGCTCGAGCGACGCATGAAAGCAAAGGGTGGGGGCAGCGGCGAGCGCTTCATGGCTGGGATAAGTATGTGTGTGCGTGTGTGCCTAGCTTTTACGACGAATGAGAGTAGAAAAAGCGGAGGAAAATGTGAGGGACCCTCACAGCTGTTGCTGAGGTTCGCACTTGTTTTCCCTCAGAAGTTGTGCACTTGTCGAGAATCGAAGAAGAAAAGAAAAGAGAAGGGTGAGGAGTAGTGGAGTGTTTAGCGTGGGGAAGAGCCTCATGGAAAAGACGAGGTGAGAGAGAATAAGCGAGAAGTCCTGATTCACCAAACTATCCGGAACGGACGTGTGAGGGCCTCCACACCCGCACCCACACACACATGTGCAGAGAAGTATCTTGCGCTCCTCAAGTGCGGCACACATACTGGCACATACGACTGCGACCTCACGGAGAGCTCTTCTTGTTTTTGCTCTTTAATTAAGACGATTGATCCGTCGCAAGAGAGACAAATACGAGAAGGGGAGGAAAGCTTAACAACAAAAAAAGGAAAACAAAAAAAGAAAGAACAATTGACCGTTCAGAGCGAAAAAGTAATTCTTAAGTGTCTCAATGCCGCAAAAAAAAGAAAAGAGCAGACACGCATCTCCAGATTTCTCCGTTTCCTTGTGCCATAAAGACCGCTGGAAAAGTGCGAGGGAAAATGGAGGAAAAAAAGAAGGGCCAGGGGAACTCCAACGAGTCTGCGAGACAGCAGCGCAAATAGAGACACGCATGTGACACAAAAGTGAAGCGAAGAAAAAGAGGGAGAAAAAAATAAATACACAAACAGCCGCGCCGTCAAACACCATTAGAAGAAGAAGAAAAAGGAAGAGAGAAGCGACTGCGGCGATTCACGTGTGCGTCGCGCAGGGGATGTACAACAAGTGCATCTTTCATCCGGGTGAAGCGACTGGGGAGAGTTAGATTTTGAACTCGGAAGTTGGACGAATTGAAAAAAAAAAAAGAAAGAAAACATGCACACAACACTAAGAAAAAAACAAAACAAGGAAAATAGAGAGAGAGAAAAAGAAGGGGAACACACTTAAACAGAAACCAAGCAGCGTAATACAACACTGAAGCAGAGTGCGTGGTTGGAATCGGTGCCGTGCCCGAAGAAAAATGAAAAAAAAAGATAGAAAAGAAGCCAATGCCAGTAGCAGAGGAGAATTAAGCAAAGGAACTTATGAGCAGGCAAAAAGGCTGCCCCCCCCCCCTCCTCCGCGTCTGTTCCGTTGAAGTGGGGGAATGCCTCCAGAGCTTTCTTGCAATTTGCAGGAAAGGAAGAGCATAAGAAGTAAAAAGATGACAAGTGAGCCGCTTCTCGACTGTTTTTCGTTGAAGTCAGAGAGCAAGGACAAGCAACCAATTCGACTTGGCACACATATGCACACACGACACAGGGAGGCGTAAGAAAAAGCAGC
Source organism: Drosophila seclusa (assembly GCA_035043575.1). Taxonomy (NCBI): domain Eukaryota; kingdom Metazoa; phylum Arthropoda; class Insecta; order Diptera; family Drosophilidae; genus Drosophila; species Drosophila seclusa. The sequence goes on from JAWNMX010000604.1 coordinate 173,436, forward strand.
AACGCAGCAAGCGTCAAGACAACAAAGAGAAACAGCGGTGAAGGAAGAGCAAAACGAGAATTTGGCCATTTGTTGGGCGCCAGCTGTTTACATGGATTGCTGTAACAACTCGGATTCCAACACCTTCCCTGCCCTCCTTTCCATCCATTTCCTCCTCTTTTCCTGCCTCAATTTGCTGTGCTTCCTTTCTTTCTTCCTTTCTTTCTTGTCTTGCCCCCTCGCACTGAGTTTAAAAAAGGTGCCGTCCACCCTCTTCCCCACGCGAGGATGAAACCAGCGACCGCACTTGAGCCAATGAAGAAAAGAAAAGAAAGAGCAGAAGGTTTTTCTCTTTCCCATCCTTTCCTCTCTCCAATCCTTCCTTGACGCGCATGGTGTGGATCGATCTGACCAAGCCTCGCTGTCTAGAGAGTGCCTGTTTGCGGTTTCGTCACTCTTTCATCTCTTGTGTTCTTCTTCTTCGTCTCCTTCTTCATGTTGTGTGCTTAGATCTGGTTGTAGATCGTGCCGCCAGTGCCAAAGACAATGCCGACGACACCCGTGATGAGCAGTGCGTAGGTGGAGAAGAAGTGGAAATAGCCCACCTGCTGTAGTGAAAAGCCCCCGGAGAACATGTAGTACAGCGCAGGGAACACAAACGCAATGAAGCCACCGGAGATCGCCCCTGCAAAGCCAAAGACCATGTTGATGGACGGGATGAAGAGGCCGCAGAGCAGCGACGCCACAGAGAGGACGAGGACCACGATGACGTGCTTCCAGAAGGGGATGTTGTCAATGTACGTGTTGTCCTCCTTGGAAACGTCGACCGTTTCGACATCGACCTCGAGGCGACCGGCCAGTTCAGGGGCGGCGGCCGGGCCCTTGCGCGTCCCCTCGTCCTGCGCATGCGCGCGCGCCTTGCCGAGGTCGTCGTCGAAGCTGCCGCGGCGCCCAAGGCCCTCCTCCAGCGCGCTGGGTTCGTTCTCGACCACGCCACCGCTCGCCTCCTGCAGCGGCTTGACGTTCTCCGTCTCGTTCCCGCCGTTGGCCGTCTTCTCCATTTCCTTCTCGACCATGTTCTGCGCCTTTGCGGCCGCGCTGCGATCCTCACGGGTGCTGTACTTGCGCTGCCACCCAATGATGTAGTAGATGGAGTTGCGCGCGGCAATCGTCAGCAGCGCGTACGCGACGCACAGCTTCACCATGACACCAATGTACGAGATGAGCACGTGGGGCTCGTTGAGCGGGTCGAAGAGCAGCAAAATGGACTGATTCATCAGCTTCTCCGAGCCAAAGTCAAAGTACCCAAAGAAGCAGACCAAAGCGTAGAGGATACTGCAGATGAAGACGCCAATGAAGGCGGCCCAGGTGTAGTTGCGCACCGTGCGGATGCTCGGCTGAAAATCGTTCCAGATCTCGACCGAGTTAAGTTGACACACGTACGCAAACATGAACACGCCGACGCTGTTCACGACGCTGTTGCCGGTGCGGAACAAGAAGACAACGTTCCCGTCGCGCGCCGCGTCGTACCCGCCATTGTCACTCAGCTTCACATTGCCGATGTTCTCCGGCAGGCCGTTCATGCAGCTGTGAATGATAATGACAATGACAAAGTACACCATAAAGGTCACCGCGAACGCCGACGCGTACCGCAGCGTGTCCACGTGCTTCGGGATGGCCAGAGGAAGCATGATGCACAGCCACACCAGCGACGTCAGCAGACGATTGCCGCTGGTCGTGTGGAGGTACTTGATGGCGGAGTTTTCCGGATCGCGCTTGTGGGCCGCGTCAAAGATTGGGCGAAAGCAGTTGCCAATGCTGATAATGTACGCGACGTTACCGGCAAAGGCGTGGAACCAGCGAATGAATGCGACCCAGTAGCTGAAGGCGTAGTTGCCATAGGGGAGCAGCCAGCGGCCCATCCCCTCAAAGGAGCGAATGCGTGTTTTCTGTGCGGTGATGGCGAGAATCTGCATGGAGAACACGGAGAAGTACGTGATGATGACCAGGTAGATCATTGCCAGGATGAGCCCGGCGGAGTCCGAGGCACCCGGCAGACCGAGGATACCCGCGCCGATGGAGCTGCTGGCCATGTTGAAGCCACTGGAGAGAATGCCACCGGGCGGGAGAACGGTGTAGAGAACACGCTTGAGGCAGTTCTTCGTCTTTCCCAAGCAGCCCTTTGGTGCGGCCTGCATGCTGTCTTCGCCGCTCGCACGACGACCACCACGACCGACATCGCCGGATGCCTCCGTGTTGGCCATGTCAAGGTCATCGACAGACCGGTTGGCGTTGCGGTGCTGGTGTTGCTTGCGCTGCTGTCGCTGCTCCTGCCGCTTCTTCTCATAGTCGTCGTAGCCGGCGGTGGTCATCACACGTGTGTTGCCGGTAGGGGCCGCCGCTGCCGCCGCAGGTGGCGCGGGTGTGCCAGTGCCGCCCGAGGAGGCACGATCGGAGCTCAACTCCCCAGCCCACTCTCGTGGGTGGGAGGCGACGTAAGGCTGATGGGCGTTCGTTTTGCTCATCACTTCTTTTACTTCTTTGGTTTTTGACTTATTTGTTAGCAGCTGCTTTTGACGAGGACGGCAACAACAAGAGCTAGCACGAAAGGAAAAGGAAAACAAGAAGAAAGAACAGGCACTCAAGGAATTCCCTTTGAGAACCAGTGCCAGTGATAAGAAAGGAGGAGAGCAAGAGAGAAAGAAAGGTGAGACGATCGATGTGGAAGCTACGGAGCTGAACGCGGAAACAACAATTCATTAACTTCTCGTCTCCACCGTCATCGTGAAGGAAATGACAAATGGTGCAAGGCAACAGGGGGCGACGATGCAGAGAGACACCGGACCGACTGTCCCTCTTCCCTTGACAACTGGTCTTTTGACTTTCTTCTGCTGATGTACAGGCTTCTCGATGTGTGCGTGTGGCAGTCAGAGGCCTTTGATGAGACTTGAGAAGGCGCAAGCACGAAGTGTTAAAAGAGAGAAAAAAAACAAAACGGAGGAAGCGAACCCAACTTGGAAGAACGGAAAACCGGGGAAAAAAGGAGGAAGTTATGGGTGCTTTTCATCGTTGCTTTTTTAAGTGTTTTAATCCACGTGCACCGTTCGCTTGCAGTTACAACTCAAAAGCAAAAAAATAACAACAGAAACAACAAACAAAAACAACAATTAACAAAAACAAGAAAGAAATAAAAAATACAAAACGAAGAAGAGGACAGATGAAGAATCGTTGCGGGCAAGGGGTAGGCGAATTATTGTTTTGATTGACGTATCAGTTTGATCTGGAAAGGGGGAAAAAAAAACAAGAAATGATAGTCGATGCACCAAACAGAGAATCATGGGAGCATGCAAGGCTAGAGAGAAAAAGAGAGCAGGGCAGCAAAAACTAGTTGACACACTGATGCTGAAGACTCCGACTTCCTCCCCGTGGACACTCCAGCTCCTCCTCCCTCTTTCTCTCTCCCCTCTCACACACACACACACACACACCCCATCCACTCGTTTGAGCCTACACTTCTCTCTCTCTCTCCATCAAACACAGAGGACATGGAAACAGAGGCCTGTAAGAGGCACTGATTGAGATCAGAGAAAAAGTGAGACGACGCTGAAAGGAAAGAAAGGAAAGAAAAAGAACAATTAAGAGAAAGAAAGAGAGGAAACATGACACCCTACCCCTTTGCTCATGCGATGCGATTCGCCTTCAAACCATCCTGCCACGAGATGTTGCTTGCAGCTTTACTGTCAAAGAGAAATTAAAGAGAGAGAAAAAGAAAAAAAGAAAAGAGTTGGGGGAGCGGAAAACAGCAGAAGAAAATAATCAAGAAACAAAAAAGGGGAGAGGAAGAGGGGGTAAGAGAGGTGAAAGAAAAAAAAACCCGGAGCAGTAAAAAGACAAAGAAGAAGGATTGTGTGCTTCCCTACTCTACACTCCACCCGCAAGGTCGTAGATGGTCGCGCCGGTGCCAAAGACCACACCGATGACACCCGCGATGAGCAGGGCGTAGGTGAGAAAGTAGACAAAGGGCCCCACCTTCTGTAGAGTGAAGTCGCCCGCGTACATGAAGAATAGCGCGGGGAAGATGAACGCGAGACAGCCACCAGAGATGGAGCCGGCGAAGCCAAAGACAATCTTGATGGCCGGAATGAACAGACCGCAGATGAGGCAGACCCCCGCGAGCGAGAGCACGACGACAAAGTGCTTCCAGAAGGGAATGTTGTCCACAAAGACGCTGTCGCCAATCGCCTTCTTGGCCGCCCGCCGCTTCGTCGGTGGTGGCTGCCGTCCACCGGCTCCGGCGGCGACGCTGCTGCTGTTGCGGTCGCCCTGCGGCTCATCCTCAATGGGGTTCGAATCGAAGGAGTCACCGGGCAGGTAGTCCTCCTCCTCGACCGCCTGGGTCCCTGGCGTCTCGTCCGCGACGGGGTTGCGCTTGTGTCGTGGCGTGCTGTACTTCTGCTGCCAGCCCAGGAAGTAGTAGATCGAGTTGCGCGCCGCGAGACTGAGAAGCGCGTAGGAAACGCACAGCTTCACCAGCACGCCAACGTACGCCACCATCATGTACGGCTCGGACAGTGGGTTGTACATGAGCAGGATCGAGTTGCTCTGCAGCTTGGCCGCGCCGAAATCGAAGTACCCGAAAGATGCAAACCATCGCGTACAGCGTGCCGCAGATGAGCATGCCCAGGAGAGCTGCCAGGGTGAAGTTCCGCGGCGTGCGCATGCTTGGTCTAAAGTCTGCCCAGACCTCTAGAGCATTAATTTGACAAACGTACGCAAACATGAACACACCAAGGCTGCTAATTGCCTTGTTGCCGGTGCGGAAAAGGTAGATGTTATCGCCCTCATCCGTGTTGCCGTGACGTCCGCTGACAAGGACGTTGTGTTGGTGCTTGGGGAGACCGTTGAGGCCACTGTGGACGATAATAACAATCACGAAGTATGTCATGAAAGACACGGCAAGCGCGGAAGCGTAGCGAAGCGAATCAATGTGTTTTGGAATAACGAGCGGTACCATGACGCAGATCCACACGAGGAAGATGAGAAGTCGCTTGCCATTTGTGGAATCAAAGTACTTCAGTGACTTGCTGTCCTCGTCACGTGTGTGCGCTTCCTTGAAGATTGGGTGGAAGCAGTCGCCGACGGAGATGACGTAGCCAACGCAGGCACCAAAGGAAAAAAACCAGCGAATGAAGGCGACGAAGTAGCTGAAGGCGTAGTGCCCGGAGGGGAAAAGGTAGCGACTGATCCCTTCAAAGGTCTTGATGTTCGTCTTGTCCGCGACCACGGCCAGCAGGTACATGGAGAAGACGGAGAAGAATGTGATGATGACCAGGTAGATCATCGCCATCGCAAGCCCCGCGGTATCGGACGCGCCAGGCAGGCCGAGGATACCCGCACCAAGCGAGCCACTGGCGAGACTCAAGGCGCTGGAGAGAATGCCACCAGGCGGCATGACCTTGTGCACCACGCGCGTCACGGCATTCATCGCGCGCTGGACGCAGTTGAGCGAGCTGTCATCCTCATCGTCGCTGGCAAGATCAGCAGAGGCGAAGGCTGACGCATCTTCATTGATCACTCCTTTTTTCTTGTGCAGGTCGTTGCCGAGCACTGGGCTGGCCACCACTTCTTCTTCCGCGGTGTTGCCCGATTGGGCAGCTATGGTCTCGCGGCTGGGGAAGGTTTCCTCTGCCGAGGGTTCGGCGAGGGTGTGCATCTCGTGCTCGAAGGCACTGTGATCAGAGATACGGTCTGCCATTGTTTTGTCTTTTCTTTTTGTTGGCTACTTGCAATGGTGTATCCCAAGAAAACAACAACCTGCTCCACTCGTCTGTCTGTGCTAGCGTGACGGGACGACTCCCGAATCGACAGTGTATCAATTTGTTTTTAAAGATGATGGAGTGTTTACCTTCTGAAAGGAAGAGTGGAGAGTGTGTGCTTTGCGCTCCGAAAGCTGTCCCTGCTATCTTTTGCAAAAAAGAGCCCAAGAGGACGAAGAGCGACCCCGGAAGAGTAGGAAGGAAAAGGGAAGAGGAAACAGAATGAGAAGAAAGAAATGAGGCTCTGGCAACCGCGTGAGTGTGCGATAGCTCCTCTCCACCTAGTTCACTTGAAAAAAGCAGGCCAAGACGGGCTCAAGAAGGAATGGAGCTTTGATGGTCACTCTGGTAAACACGATTGATGACGAACGTACATGCATATACACCGTTAATCGTGAAAGTAGCTCTCCAATTGCAGACGTGGACAGTCAAGAAGCTGATCCGCATCCTCGACGCTGGAGTGGCGAATGTCCAGTCTTCGCAGACTTGGCGCACCGGATAGGCCGAGGACCGACACGAGCTGCGCGCAGCTCGACGCGTCCAGCTCCTCTAGTCGTGGACAGTCCCCGAGGCCCTTGAGGCTGGTGATGGCGGTGTCGAAGAGCGTCAGCACCTTCAGCTGTGGTGCACCGCGCATGCCCGAAACATCAACGAGCTTCTCGCAGTCGTGCGCCTCGACATGGCGCAAGCACGGACACCGAGCGAGAGTGTCCAGACTGGCCACGTGGCTCCACTCAAGACACAAATCCGTCAGCTTGGGTGCCCCGGCCAGCCCCGCAACACTCGTCAGCTGCTCGCAGTAGCTGAGGTCGAGCTTGCGTAGGTTCACGCACTCCGCAAGCCCGTCGACGCTCGTGATGCTGGTGAAGTCCAAGTACAGCTCCCGAAGTTTTGGCGCGCCACGCAGCACGTCCACGCACGTCAGCTCCTCGCACGAGCTCAGTGTCAGGTCCGTCAGCTCGGGGCAGCTCGCCAGTCCGTCCAGGGCGGCGATTGAGCAGCCGGAAAGGTCCACTCGCTGAAGTCGTGGCAGATCACGGAGTGGGGAAAGATCCCGCACTGCAACACAGCCAAGCAGATCAAGCTCTTCAAGATACAGACACGAATGCAACGGCCCTAGGTCAGCCAGGAATTCATTGTGCAGCTTCACGACCCGCAGCCGCCGCAGCGCGGATAGCGGATCGAGCGAGAAGGTGTTCGCCGCACAGCCCAGGTCCAGGTGTTCCAGCCACGGACAGTGCGCGACCGCCTCCAGCGACGTCCCACGAAAATCCTGCAGCACCAGCACGCGAAGAGATGGCAGATGACACAGAAAGTCCAGACTGGCCACCGTGCCCGTCTGCAGTGTGTGCAGCGAGGGGCAGCCGCCGGCCATCCAGTCCCAGGCAGCCAAGCCGTCGAGTTCCAGTTGGAGAAGCTGCAGGGAGGGCAGCGTGGTCAAGTGTGCGAGGGACGCAAAACAAGCCGCGTTCCCCTTCAGTGAGACACGCCGCACGTTGCGCAGGAACATGAGGTAGTATGTGAGGTCAAGCACACCCCACGAGCGCAACGAGGCGGCGGAAGGGGAGCTAGGGGACGAAGGAAGAGATGACGGCGCGGAGTCCGCCGGCGCAGTGACGGAGAACGCGACCAGGTCATCCTTCAGCTGCATTGTGCGCGCGTGGATCTTGCGCTGTCGCTCGTGGTGCGGCTGCAGGGAAGGAAAGGGCGAGTCTTCAGCTTTCCCACACGGTTCACCTCCGCCATCCACGATCGACGGCGCAGCGTAAGAGCCAGCAACGACGTGACTGATGACCAGCGGAAGTCGCGTCCAGCGGCGACGAAGCCACCACTCAATCATCTCGACATCGTTTCGACTGACACTGCTACCTTCTTTGTTCTCCTTCACTTCCTCGACGACCTCCTCTGCCGCTTCGGACTCCCCAATGACCACCTCCCGAATGGTGAAGCCGCCGTAGTTGTAGCGGCGCTGCCAGGTTGCGGGCAATGGCGCGGAGAAGGAGTATGAGTCGGCGTACGTCTCACCTGCGCGGAGCTGCAGGGAGGCGACGACGGGCGCCGTGGAGGCAGCAGATCGTTTTCGCTGGAACACGATGCCGCTGGAGGTGTGCTCCGCGGCAGCCATGGCGAGCGGCGAGGCTGCAACAAAGGCCAGAGGAAGGGGACTGCCATCCTCCGCCGCGGGTGTGAAGCCCGCAACTGCCTTGAAGCAGTGCATGACTGTGAGAGAGAAAGCGAGAAAACAAAAGATACTTAATTAACCGGGGAAGGCTACTAAAGCAAAGTGGTGCTGGAGGAAAGAGAAAAAAAACAATGGTTCCAGCCTCACGCAAAGCAAGGTGCGTCGACGAAAAGAGAGAGAGAGAGGAAAAAAACGGAAGAAGTGAAGGAAAACGTTTCGTACGGGAAGACAAGATATGTTAAACTTAAGGACACAATCGACGGCGATGTCGAAGAGAGCGAGAGAGAGAGAGAGAGCCAAAGAGAAAAACAAGACAAAAGACTCGGCCTAATCGTCAAAAAACGAATAGTGAGGATGTGCGGAAAGAAAGGAAAGGAAAGGAAAGGGAAGGGAAGGAGATATCTAGCCACCCAAGTGAAAAGGAAAAGGTGCAGGAGAAAACTCGTGGAGGACAGGACTGTTCCGGCCACTCACAGAGTTGAAGTGATGTTGGCAGCATCAAATCGGACTGAGTCGCGCTCCGTCCCTTTTATCGTTTTCCCCTATTGCTAGAGCTTCAATGTCACAGGTCAGCCAACGGATCAAGAACGTGGAGGGCAGCAGAGTAGCTTCCCGTGGTCAGAGGATGTGGACTTCACTCGGGAGGAAATGGCTTCTGCTGACTGACGAGCGAGAACGTGATTCGCACACACCTTCGTGTCAAGGAAAGGCAGAACAGAGGGAACGTGGAAATGAAAAAAAAAATGTGCTCACAACACAAGGCCGTGAGTAGCTTAGGGGAAATCATCAACAAAGAAAAAAAAAGGTTGAGACGGTTTGAAAAGAGAGAGAGAAAAAAGAAGGAAACCACAAAAAGTAGTGGAAAAAAGAGAAACACATTTCGATGCAGCCCCGAAGCTTCTCAGGCAGGAAGAAGGCTATACTGAAGCTTGACATGAATACAACATGGGCGCTGCTCGAGGGGGAAGGGGGGGGGGGGGGAGGAGGAAAGAAAGGATGACCAGAAAAGAAACAACAAGCTTTCAAGATACCAAGGAAGATTCATACATTCACAACACAACGAGCAAAACAACTAGGGCACGATGCGGATGAAAAAAGCTGGAGCGCAAGAGTGCCTGCTTCGGATGAGCCACAGGCAATGAAGACAATGATCGTCATGCGATTTGATTGCGTCGTGCCACGCTATAACTCACCCCCATCTCACCGGAAACTTGCTTTCGTTTCCTCTCTTCCTTCCCTTTTCCGCCTCAAAGGGCGTTGACCGAATTAAAGTGTGTCAACACGTCTCGATGGCCTCACGGCAGCCTGCTCCACCACTTAAAAAAAAAATATATCAACAACCCTACAGCTGTTCCTTTGCCTACTTGCCACCGGCCAGATCGTAGATGGTTGCACCGGTGCCAAACACGAGGCCGACCACACCAGCGATCAGCAGCAAATACGTGAAAAAGTAGTTAAACGCGCCAACTTCCTTGATGGTGAAGTTCCCCGCGTACATGTAGAAGAGACTGGGTAGCAGGAAGCCAAGGAACGAGCCGGAGATGGAGCCGGCAAAGCCAAAGACGATCTTGATGGTCGGGATGAACAGACTCAGCACCAGGCAAATCGCAGCAAGAATGAAGACGACAAGGAAATGCTGCCAGAAGGGAATGTTGTCGACAAACACGTTGTCGTCAATCGCCTTCTTGGCCGCCCTCTTCCCCTTTTTCGCTTGCAGGGGTTGCTGAGGATGGGAAGGATGCTTCCGCGGCGCACCGTCGCTGTCGTGGTGGAAGTCGTCGTCGACGATCGGGTTCATGTCGAAGGAGTCACCGGGCAGGTAGCCCTCCTCCTCCGTCGCTTGCGTTCCCGGGGTGCGGTCCGCGACGGGGTTGCGCTTGTTGCGCGGGGTCCGGTACTTCTGCTGCCAGCCCAGGAAGTAGTAGATCGAGTTGCGCGCCGCCAGCGTCAGCAGCGCGTAGGAAACGCACAGCTTCACCAGCACGCCAACGTACGCCACCATCATGTACGGCTCCGCCACCGGGTTGTACATGAGCAGGATCGAGTTGCTCTGCAGCTTGGCGGCGCCGAAATCGAAGTACCCAAAGACGCAGACGAGCGCGTACAGCGTGCCGCAGATGAGCATGCCCACAAGAGCCGCCAGGGTGAAGTTCCGCGGCGTGCGCATGCTTGGTTTAAAGTCTGCCCAGACCTCCAACGCATTTACCTGACACACGTACGCAAACATGAACACGCCAAGGCTGCCAATTGCAGGATTGCCAGTTCGAAAGAGGAAGACGTTGTCGCCCTCCTCCCCTTGACCATGATGGCCGCTGACTAGGACGTTGTGTCGGTGCTTCGGGAGCCCATTGAGACAGCTGTGAATGACGATCACAATGCAGAAATAAGTCATGAGCGTCACGGCAAGCGCGGAAGCGTAGCGAAGCGAATCAATGTGTTTTGGAATAACGAGCGGTACCATGATGCAGATCCACACGAGGAAGATGAGAAGCTTGCTGCCACCGGGCGAGTCAAAGAACTTCAGCGCTTTACTGTCCTGGTTGCGTGCGTGCGCCTCCTTGAAGATTGGGTGGAAGCAGTCACCGACGGAGATGAGGTAGCCGATGCAGCAGCCAAAAGAGTAGAACCAGCGAATGAAGGCAACCCAGTAGCTGAAGGCGTAGTGCCCGGAGGGAAAGAGCCAGCGACCGATGCCTTCAAAGGTCTTGATGTTCGTCTTGTCCGCCACCACGGCCAGCAGGTACATGGAAAAAACAGAGAAGAACGTGATGATGACCAGGTAGATCATCGCCATGACCAGTCCGGCCGTGTCTGAGCCGCCCGGTAGCCCAAGGATACCCGCGCCGATGGAGCCGCTGGCAAGGGTGAAGGCGCTGGAGAGAATGCCACCAGGCGGCATGACCTTGTGCACCACGCGCGTCACGGCATCAAAGAACCGCTCAAAGCAGTTGCGCGAGGTGTCCTGCTCCTCTGCATCGACCGACTCTAGGGTGTCGGCCATCTGACTCGCGTGGATACCGTGGGCGTCCTCGGGGTCCACCTTGCCACCTAGTCCGCTGTTGTTTCCAACCTCGTCGTCCGACCCACCACCCGCCCCACCGCCACGGGCAGGAGAGCCGACCGGGGAGGCGGCGACCTCGACCGAATCCGTGTCACGCTCCCGTTCCGCTTCTCGTGGCTGCGCGGACGGTGAGAAGGCGATTGGCTGGGCGACGACATTGCCGCCGTGGTTCAGGCGGTGAGCAGCCGTGTCATGGTTGAGAATACTTCCCATGGACCCAAGCCCTCGCTCAAAGGACTGCGGCTCAGAGAAGTGATCGCTCATGGTGACCTGGAAGCTGCCGTTGGTGTGTGCGTGTGTGCGCTTGGAGTTCGTTCACCTTTTTGAGTGTGTTTTTGTAGTCGTAGGATGTGTATAAACTTACGTGACGTTTGATGTGGAAGCAGTCTCGGAGATAGAAACTGAAGTCCGCGAGCGTGACTAGCTGCACGAGGAAGACAAAGAAGAAGAAGAAGTACTATCGTCGAGAGAGCAAAACAACAAAAAAAAGAAGCTAAGAAAAAAACTTTTTTGAACACACACACACACACACACTAAAAGGGTTCCTTCCAGCACGGTTCTCTTTTTTGCGTCACACGTGCTCGCAGCGAAACAAAACGGAGAAGAGAGAGAGAGAGAAGAACAGCCGGAAAGAAAGAGGGCCGAAGGAACACTAAGAGAGAAAAACAAAGGGAGAGAGTAAAAAAAGCCGTTTTTTAATTTTGAGTTGGTAAACAATGGCCCCTGACGTGGACAGCTTCTTTTAGCGAGGCTGCCTACAGGAATGCTTAGAAAAAAACAAATGTGGCGAGGAAGAAGTCAGAAAGAAAGGAAACACAAAGTTGCGGGAAACAAAAGGAAAACACGCCAAAGAAAAGTGAGACAAAACAGATAAACTCAAATTGGTTCACGCTTACGTCCACAATGAAATGTGAGATGCAGAAGCGAGCCAAATGCTATCTGAGGAAAGGAAGAAGGAGGGAGGCAATCGGAGGAGAAATATGAAAGGAGTGCTTCAAAAGAAAAAGAAAGGAAAAGAGCGTCACCGAGTACAACAAGTAGAGAAGTGTGGTCCTAGTGTGGTACGAGTGAACTACCGAGCAGGAGAAGGAGTCAATGGGGACAGGCGCAGATAAAAGCACAGACACGTGCAGAATGCGGAAGAAAGGAGGCAGAAACAGACGAGGGATGCAAAAGCTTGCTCAGTTCCCTTCTTGTTCATTCGAACAGTGCGCCTGCGAGATCGAAACGATACGCCTCCTGATCCTCCGTTTGAATGCATGGCGACTTTTTGTCTCTGCTCTGTTTCGCTCACTGTCAGTTTGTTTTGCGTGTGTCGCAACGACTATCAGCCGGGATGGGTTGGGGGCGCGAGAGAAGTCAACTATTGAATCCTCACTTGTTTTCAAAAGGAAGCTGTGGAAGCAGGAGAAGAGAAGGAAAAAAGCGGATCCAAGCGCACACGTCTGAAGGAAAAGCGAATCAGAGAAAAAGAAACGTAGGAAAGAAAAATGAATACAAAAGAGGAAAATAGATGATCAGACAGAAGCCGATACAACAATGACTGCCCAATCAGGAAGGGGGGGGGGGTGAGGGGGAGCTAAAGCAACAAAGAGGGGTAGAGGAAAAAGGGGGAAACGGGAGAAGTGGACAAGGGATAGAAAACAACAAAGAAACGAAAGAGTTGAATCGAAAAGAAAAGAGTGGCATCGAGTGACGGTGATTCTTAAAAATGCTCACACTTTCCCAGTGTGCTATGAGAACAACATTAAACTTGCGGAGAAGGAAAAAAAGTCGATCAGGACAGAACATAGACTTGTCAAACATATGCGAACATGCCATCCGTGGCAGGCGAAACACGACTGTTGGCAGTTCTCGCTCTGAAAAGCCTCAGAAATGGAAAGACTTGTCAAACATATGCGAACATGCCATCCGTGGCAGGCGAAACACGACTGTTGGCAGTACTCCCTCTGAAAAGCCTCAGAAATGGAAAGACTTGTCAAACATATGCGAACATGCCATCCGTGGCAGGCGAAACACGACTGTTGGCAGTACTCCCTCTGAAAAGCCTCAGAAATGGAAAGACTTGTCAAACATATGCGAACATGCCATCCGTGGCAGGCGAAACACGACAGTTGGCAGTTCTCGCTCTGAAAAGCCTCAGAAATGGAAAGACTTGTCAAACATATGCGAACATGCCATCCGTGGCAGGCGAAACACGACTGTTGGCAGTTCTCGCTCTGAAAAGCCTCAGAAATGGAAAGACTTGTCAAACATATGCGAACATGCCATCCGTGGCAGGCGAAACACGACTGTTGGCAGTACTCCCTCTGAAAAGCCTCAGAAATGGAAAGACTTGTCAAACATATGCGAACATGCCATCCGTGGCAGGCGAAACACGACTGTTGGCAGTACTCCCTCTGAAAAGCCTCAGAAATGGAAAGACTTGTCAAACATATGCGAACATGCCATCCGTGGCAGGCGAAACACGACAGTTGGCAGTTCTCGCTCTGAAAAGCCTCAGAAATGGAAAGACTTGTCAAACATATGCGAACATGCCATCCGTGGCAGGCGAAACACGACTGTTGGCAGTTCTCGCTCTGAAAAGCCTCAGAAATGGAAAGACTTGTCAAACATAGGCGAACATGCCATCCGTGGCAGGCGAAACACGACAGTTGGCAGTTCTCGCTCTGAAAAGCCTCAGAAATGGAAAGACTTGTCAAACATATGCGAACATGCCATCCGTGGCAGGCGAAACACGACAGTTGGCAGTTCTCGCTCTGAAAAGCCTCAGAAATGGAAAGACTTGTCAAACATAGGCGAACATGCCATCCGTGGCAGGCGAAACACGACTGTTGGCAGTTCTCGCTCTGAAAAGCCTCAGAAATGGAAAGACTTGTCAAACATAGGCGAACATGCCATCCGTGGCAGGCGAAACACGACTGTTGGCAGTTCTCGCTCTGAAAAGCCTCAGAAATGGAAAGACTTGTCAAACATAGGCGAACATGCCATCCGTGGCAGGCGAAACACGACTGTTGGCAGTACTCCCTCTGAAAAGCCTCAGAAATGGAAAGACTTGTCAAACATATGCGAACATGCCATCCGTGGCAGGCGAAACACGACTGTTGGCAGTACTCCCTCTGAAAAGCCTCAGAAATGGAAAGACTTGTCAAACATATGCGAACATGCCATCCGTGGCAGGCGAAACACGACAGTTGGCAGTTCTCGCTCTGAAAAGCCTCAGAAATGGAAAGACTTGTCAAACATATGCGAACATGCCATCCGTGGCAGGCGAAACACGACTGTTGGCAGTACTCCCTCTGAAAAGCCTCAGAAATGGAAAGACTTGTCAAACATATGCGAACATGCCATCCGTGGCAGGCGAAACACGACTGTTGGCAGTACTCCCTCTGAAAAGCCTCAGAAATGGAAAGACTTGTCAAACATATGCGAACATGCCATCCGTGGCAGGCGAAACACGACAGTTGGCAGTTCTCGCTCTGAAAAGCCTCAGAAATGGAAAGACTTGTCAAACATATGCGAACATGCCATCCGTGGCAGGCGAAACACGACAGTTGGCAGTTCTCGCTCTGAAAAGCCTCAGAAATGGAAAGACTTGTCAAACATATGCGAACATGCCATCCGTGGCAGGCGAAACACGACTGTTGGCAGTACTCCCCTCTGAAAAGCTCACAAAAGTGACGAACTGTGAGCCAACTGGAAAGCAACGGCAAACCTTTAGCGAGAGCGGTGCGGGAGACGGGAGTCATCAGGTGAAACGGCCGCGCCAGTGCTCCCACCGAGTTCGGAGACTCAGCACAAAGGGGAACGTCTGGCCAACTTGCGGAGAAGCTGATGATCCACGCTGATGAGCAAAGCAACGAAACGGTCTGTGAGAAGGGAGGCGAGTGCACGGAGGCCGCCTCCCCTTCTTTTGCATTGGAACCTTTCTACTGCTCCCACACAAGACAACAAAATCCACTACAGTTTAGACGCGTTTCCTGGACAAGTGTAGTGCTTCACCAAGTCCAGCGTGAACTTTGTGCCTTTCTCCAGTTCAGAGACCTCGTTGTACTCATTGGCGAGATGACCAACGCCTTTAGGGCCGCCACCGACGATCACGGTAGGGATACCAAGGCCAACTTGAAAGAAGCCCGCCTCCGTGCCACCGCCAGTTTTGCGAATGGCGTTATCGTTGCACATGCGACGAACCAGTTTTGTCAACTGAGCGTCCTCGGACGCGCCAAAAGCGGGCATGCCAGCCACACGCACAATGTCCACCTTCGCACCCGCGAACTCCTTCTTCATCAGCGGCAGGACGGATGACTCGACGTAGTCGCGAATGCGTTTCTCCACGCCATCGGCGACTTTGGTGTCCGTCACACGGATATTGCAGGTGAAAGAGCAATCTTCCGGCACCGTGTTGACCGCGATACCTCCCTTGATGAGCCCAGTGGTGATGCAGGAGAACGGACACGCATAGTCCTTGTCGTGTTTCTCCGTTTTTTTGATTTCAAGAGCAATCTCGCGGATCTTCGTGATGATCTGGGCTGCGTACTCGATCGCGTTGCAGCTCGTGTTCATCAGCGCAAGCGAGGAGTGGATGGCCTGGCCCTTGACTGCGACGTCCCACGTCGCGTAGCCTTTGTTGCCCGTGACAACTTTCATGTTTGTCGGCTCGCCCACAAGGCAAGCATCTGCCTTGAAGCCCTTCTTCTTGAGGTACTCGATCAAGGACGGGATGCCCGTGCAACCCATCTCTTCGTCGTACGACCACGCAATGTGCACGGGCTTCGCGCGCTTCATCGACAGGAACGTCGGCACCAGCGCCATCACAACCGCCAGGAAGCCCTTCATGTCGCACGCGCCACGCCCGTACAGCTTGCCGTCGCGCTCCACCATCACGAACGGGTCGCTGTCCCACTTCTGCCCGTCCACGGGCACCACGTCGCTGTGCCCGGACAGCACGATGCCGCCCTGCGTCGCGCCGCCCTCGCCCGGCAGCGTGGCGAACAGGTTGGCGTGCGTGCGCGCGGCGTTGTGCACCAGCGCGATGTCCGTGACACCCACGGACTGCAGGTAGTCGCGCACGTAGTGGATGAGGCCGAGGTTGGAGTTGCGGCTGACGGTGTCGAAGCTGATGAGCTTGGCCAGCCACTGCTTGAAGTCGGAGGGGTAGGGGGCGGACATGGGCAACTGAGGGGAAAAACGAGACTTGGAGGGAAGAGGAAGATGAAAAGGAGAGGATCTTTGAACGCAGACGTGTTCAATAAGAAGCTCGTGCGAAAAAAGAAAGTAGAGAAAGAGAGGGAGCGAAGAAAGAAGTTGAATGACTGTCGCAAAGATATTGAGAAGATACGCCTTCCTTCATTGCCCAAGCATTTCTCCAAACCTGGCCATGGGCATGCTTTAAAAGGGGAGAACTGCGAAGTGACACCGTATCTTCGCTGCGTGTTGCCTAAGAAGCCGTGATCCATTTGGTAGCCGCATCTTTAACTGTTTCCTTTCTTTTTCGTTCCCCCATGACCTTTTGACGACCACGACCACCCTAGGTAGGCTGTGCCGACAAAAGAGAGTCAGGTGCTTTGATAGACGATGGAAAGCGCTAGAGGAAGAGAAAGGAAAGAAAGAAAAAACGAAGTTGGGAACAGTGAAAAGAAAGTGTGGGGGAAGGGAGGGCGGAAAAACGTAGGCGCTGAAGAAGAAAGGAAAGAAGAAGCCTACACTTTCAAAACAACAAAAGAAGAGAGGGAAATCAATATAGTAATTATGAGGTAGGGATCGACTTGCTTACACAGTCGATCACTCCTGTGCCAGATACAGACATCGGAATCGGAATTCTCCAATTAATGATAATAATGGCTAGTGCCGAGGGGGAAAAAAGGAAAAAGAGAAGAAAAAAGCACAAGTGAACTGAAAACAAATCAACAAACACTGGTTGCGAAGGAAGGAAGAAAGCCACTTCAACCTGCGGCTGACATATATCACACCAAGGCAGGGAAAGAGAGAGAGAGAAAAGGGGAAAAAGCCTCAGCACGCCGGTGCTTTATAGCACTCTGGTCTTCTCTGGGTATGCGACCGATACGAGCTCGGACGAGACGCGAAAGTAAGCGCGAAAGAGAGGAAAGAGGAGCTTCGTGAACAAAAACAAAAGAAAAGAAAAAGACTTTATGAAAAGTGAGAACAGAACAGAACAGAAATGTGTAACGAGAAAAGAAAACAAAAAGGAGGCTATCAAACGCGCCGACAAAAGTGACCGTTTTAGACTTTGAACATGCACACTTGCGCGTGCACCTGCCACGCTGTCGTTGCTCTGTTTCGCTTCCTTCTTTTCCTGTGTTAAGCTCGTTTTCATTGTCACTTTCCTCTCTGCTTTGCTCGCTGGCCGAACCAGTTCTCGCTTCGTGAGAGTGCCTCCCCGAGTGCGCATTCCCATCGTGTGTAGGAGAGGACGCACTCGACGGCTTCCGACTAAGAACGGAGACAGGTGAATTCACGCGAGAGTGAGAGAGAAAACAGGTAGATAGATGGGAAAGGGAGGCAAAGGTCGTTAAGAAACCAGTTAAAAAGTAGTTTTGAGACGTTCCTCAACGGCTTTGTGCCCCTCTTTTTCACCGTTCTATGTATCTGCTTTCCATTTTTCGTTTCACTTTTCTTTTCTTTTAGTTTCCACCCGCTAGGTCGTAGATGGTCGCGCCAGTGCCAAAGACCACGCCAATGACACCCGTGATGAGCAGTGCGTAGGTGCCAAGGAACGTGAAGAGGCTGACCTTCTTCAGCGAAAAGTCGCCCGCGTACATGAAGTACAGCGCCGGGAAGATGAAGGCGATGCAGCCACCGCAGATGGAGCCAGCAAAGTTGAAGACGATGTTGATGGACGGAATGAACAGACCGCAGATGAGGCAGATGGTGGCGAGCACGACCACGACGATGAGATGCTTCCAGAAGGGGATGTTGTCCACATAGAGGTTGTCATCGTGGAGGTTCATGCCAGGCTTCGTCGCGTCTGCGGCAATGTACTTCCGCTTCTCGTCCTCCTTCGACTTCTTCACGCGCTGCTGCTCCGGGTCGTTGTCAAGGTCTTCGTCGTGCGTCGTCGCAACGTGCTCGACCGGGTCGCCCGGCAGGTAGCCCTCAGCCAGGTCTCCGTCCGCGCCGTGCTTGCGGTCGGCGATCGGGTTGCGCTTGTTGCGCGGGGTCCGGTACTTCTGCTGCCAGCCAAAGAAGTAGTAGGTCGAGTTGCGGAACGCAAGGCCCATGAGCGCGTAGGAAACGCACAGCTTCACCAGCACGCCAATGTACGCCACCATCATGTACGGCTCCGCCACCGGGTTGTACATAAGCAGGATCGAGTTGTCCTGCAGCTTGGCCGCGCCAAAATCGAAGTACCCAAAGACGCAAACGAGCACGTAGAGTGTGCCGCAGATGAGCATGCCCAGGAGAGCCGCCCAGGTGTAGTTTACGGGCGTGCGGATGCGTGGATCGAAGTCTGCCCAGACCTCCAACGCATTTACCTGACAAACGTACGCAAACATGAACATACCCAGGCTACCAAAGGCGGTGTTGCCGGTGCGAAAAAGGAAGATGTTATCGCCGTCGTTGTTCTCGCTCCGGGGGCCGCTGAGAATGACGTTGTGGCGGTGCTTGGGAAGACCATTGAGGCAGCTGTGGACGACAATGACAATGACAAAGTAGATCATCATAAACACCGCAAACGCCGACGCGTAGCGGAGCGAGTCCACGCGCTTCGGAATAATGAGAGGAAGAATCACGACAATCCACAGCAGCGCAACCAGCAGGCGGTTGCCACTTCGGCTTTGGAAGTACTCTGAGAGAGGCGTTGTCCGGGTTTCGCGCGTACGCTTCGTCAAAGATGGGGCCAAAGCAGTTGCCGACGGAGATGAGGTAGCCGATGCAGCAGCCCAGTGTGTGGAACCAGCGAATGAGCGCGACGAAGTAACTGAAGGCGTAGTTGCCGGCGGGGAACAACCAGCGGCCAATCCCCTCGTACGTCCGGATGTTCGTCTTCTCGGCTACCACCGCCAGCAGGTACATGGAGAAGACGGAGAAGGACGTGATGACAATGAGGTAGATCATTGCCATGACCAGCCCCGCGGTATCGGACGCGCCAGGGAGGCCGAGGATACCCGCACCAAGCGAGCCACTGGCGAGGGTGCATGCACTGGAGAGAATGCCACCCGGCGGAATAATCGTCTTGATCATCGCTGAGGCGAAGTTGAGGAAGCGGCGGAAGCAGTTCGGCTCCTTTGCGGGGGCCTCTTCCGAGTCCACGGACCCGGCGGAGTCAGGCTCCCGGCTGCCATGTTGCCCATCTGAGCCGCCGCCTTTCACCGGATAGTCCTCCAACTTGGCCGTGTGGTGGCTATCATCGACAGCCGCGATGAGGTCGTCGTGCAACTCGGAGGACGGAAGGGTGTGGTCCACCGTTGAGCTGCTGGTGGGGATCGTCGCCTGCCGAACGAGTACTGCGCCATTGTCGTAGACAGGCTCGTGCTTTGCGCTTTTCTCCCGTGCAACTCGCACAGCGTTCGGGGTGGTGACGGGGACAGGAGCGACTGGCTGGAGCTCCCGCTCTCCAAAGACCTCCGGTTCGGAATAGCGACTTGACATTCTCGCTTTTGAGAGGTTTCTCTTTCTGCGCTTCACTCACTATCTGTTCAGGATCTTTTTTATAGTCTGGAGGCAGTGAGCTTTTCCTTCTTTTTTCTTCACCTGTTGCGTTTGGTGTCTTGCTTCAAGAACTTGAAAACTAGAATTCTGATAGTGCACGGTCTGTGATGCCTCGGTCTCTTGACGCTACGAGACTACTCTTCTCCGTGAAAAGGTCAGCGCAACGCGGACTTGGATATCTTCTGCTTCTTCCCTGAAGAAAGGTTGGATGGTGCGAATAACGTGAGAACAGAGCGATGTGCAAGAAAAAAAAATAAAAAAGAAAGGAGAAAGGAGAAAGATAGTTATAATCGCTTTCTTCTTCGTTTTTCTGTTCGCTCCCTTTTTCGTTGTGTGTGAATGAAGAGAAAGAGTAAAGTTAGAACGGAGAAACGAAAAAGAGAAGGTGAATTGCTTTTTTGTTGTTGTCTTGGCAAACTTCTTTCCAAGTGAAGAAAGAGTTCAACAAATGGAAAAATGAGAGTCTCCAAAGACGTCCACCTGTTCTTAACCGGCTAGGATACCCCACACCGAATGCTGAAAGGCAGGTTATGGAAAGAAAAAAGGAAAGAGGAAGAGAAGAGAGTGGAAACTAAAGAATTAGAAGGAGGTTGTTAACGAATGTGACGTCGATGTGGCAAGTTTACTGAGAGAAAAAAGAAGAGAGCAGTCAAGTAGAACGGGGGGAAGAAAAAAGAGAAAGATGGAAGGGAAAAAGAAGAAAAGAAGAGAAGAAAGGGGAGAAGTGCCTAGCTGTCTGAGTAGCAAAGAAGATGCCGAAGCAGACCATGATTTCTCTTCGCGCAGCACACGCGTGTGTGCAACAGACGTGCAACTATTTCAGTGCTTCAGAGCTCTAAACGGCTCGTTCGGTCTTTTTTCTGGATTCTTTTTCTTCGCTATCCTCTTCCCTCCTTCCGAGGGCCTCTTCCCACAAAAGTGCGCCGTCAGACCGAGAAGGTGCCGTGTCCCGTGAAAAGCGGGACGTGAGCGGGAGAATAGTCCTACCACTCAGCCAACAAGAGACAAATCAAAGAGGAAGCACCTCCAGCAGAACAAAAGAACAGAGAGGTGAGCGGTGTGAGGAGAGGTGGACAGAAAAGATGATTAGGTGAGCGCTCAAAACAGGTGAGAAAGAAGAAAGAACAAAGAGGAAAGAAAGGTGGTCGTGTGTCTGTGTGAGGAGGGGGGAGGGGGAGAGTTGGAACACGCGTTTGAGGGGTGTCTCAGGCGAAGGGGGAAAGCGTTGGTACAACAATGCCAGAGACGATTCGAAAAAGAGTAAGTGGAAGAAAAAAGAAGAAAACCGGAGGGACAGGGAGTGCGAAACAGGTACATGCCTTGACAGATCACGCTGAGAGGTTCGGAGACCTGAAAAGAATCATGAGAAGTCTGACTACTTGTTTCATAGTGCGACCCTGAAGGCGGAAAGCGGCTGACAAGGGAAACAATCTTGCAAAAAAAAAGAAGAGAAAAAAAAGAGTTGTGGAGTGAGCCTCACCCACTGTGCACCAACTAGAGCTTCTGCCCCATTGCAGACCTGGTGTAGAGCAGCACCATGTCCACCGTGAACTTGGTCGACTTTTCCATCTCTGAGACCAGCACGTATTCATTCGCCAGATGCGCCATCGCTCCTGGACCTGGGCCCACCACGACGGTCGGAATC
Organism: Drosophila seclusa; assembly: GCA_035043575.1. Lineage (NCBI taxonomy): Eukaryota > Metazoa > Arthropoda > Insecta > Diptera > Drosophilidae > Drosophila > Drosophila seclusa. Next base: position 194,789 of record JAWNMX010000604.1, read on the forward strand.
CCGAGACCTTCTTGGAAGAAGCCAGCCTCTGTGCCACCCCCGGCTTTGCGACTCTGTGGTCCTTGCACAAGTGTCGGCATGCTTGGTGACTCCAGCCTCTTCACTGGCACAGAAGGCAGGCATGCCAGCCACACGCACAATGTCCACCTTCGCACCCGCGAACTCCTTCTTCATCAGTGGCAGCACGGACGACTCGACGTAGTCGCGAAGCTTTTTCTCGACACCATCGGCGACTTTGGTGTCTGTCACACGGATGTTGCAGACGAAGCTACAGTCCTCGGGGACGGTGTTGACGGCAATGCCACCCTTGATCATTCCTGTGGTGATGCAGGAGAATGGACACGAGAAATCTTTGTCCTGAGGTCCATTGTTTTTGACATCCAACGCAATCTCGCGGATCTTCGTGATGATCTGCGCCGCGTACTCGATCGCATTGCAGCTCGTGTTCATCAGCGCAAGCGAGGAGTGGATGGCCTGGCCCTTCACCGCGACGTCCCACGTCGCATAGCCTTTGCATGCCAGTGTAAACCTTCATGTCGGTGGGCTCACCAATCAGACAGCAGTCAGCCTTGAAGCCTTTCTTCTTGAGGTACTCGATCAAAGAGGGCACATCCGGTGCAGCCCACTCTCCTCGTCGTACGACCACGCAATGTGCACGGGCTTCGCGCGCTTCATCGACAGGAACGTCGGCACCAGCGCCATCACAACCGCCAGGAAGCCCTTCATGTCGCACGCGCCACGCCCGTACAGCTTGCCGTCGCGCTCCACCATCACGAACGGGTCGCTGTCCCACTTCTGCCCGTCCACGGGCACCACGTCGCTGTGCCCGGACAGCACGATGCCGCCCTGCGTCGCGCCGCCCTCGCCCGGCAGCGTGGCGAACAGGTTGGCGTGCGTGCGCGCGGCGTTGTGCACCAGCGCGATGTCCGTGACACCCACGGACTGCAGGTAGTCGCGCACGTAGTGGATGAGGCCGAGGTTGGAGTTGCGGCTGACGGTGTCGAAGCTGATGAGCTTGGCCAGCCACTGCTTGAAGTCGGAGGGGTAGGGGGCGGACATGGGCAACTGAGGGGAAAAACGAGAATGGAAGGAGAAATGAAACTTGCGGCACGTGCGAGGAAAGCAACTATCTCAAGCGAGCGAAAAAGGGAGAAGAGGAGGATTTGAGTGTCGAGAGCTCTTTTCCTGTGGCTGACTGAAGGGCATTGTGTGACGAGAAAAAAGGTATTGATGCGTTTGGGCAGCTGCTACCAGTTGACTGTCATTCAACTTGTAGCAGCTTTGTGAAGACACGGAGACGTCGTCCTTGTGCACTGCGGCACGCTAAGGTGCCATGGATGAACAATGCAGTTTAACACAGAGAGGAACCCCTTTCGCTTTTGAAGTAGTTTGTGTTGGGAGAAAAAGCCCTGAAAGAATAACGTAGAAACGAGTGAATGAACGAGTGGGTCAAGGAAGGAACGTGTGTCCAGCGAAAAAAGAGGCTGACTGTGGACAACCGGTGGCGGAGGCAGGGAGGAAACCAATCACAACAAGGAGAAAAAGAGAAAGAAAAAAGAGTTTGAAACAAAAAGAAGCCACTTTTTGAAGTGTACAACACTGACTTCTGTTGCGTGCGTGTGATTTTTGAAGCGGCAAGGAGCGTGCCTTGTTCCACGCCTTTCAGGTTGAGATGGAATAGCTCGAGATGAGGAGCATGTGCAAAAGACGCAAAACAGTGCAACTTGTTTCCATAGGAAAAAACACGTGAGCATTTAGGAGATCAAAGAAAAAGCAGCACACTGTGTTTCAACAAACCAAGTGCACGAGAAGCACAACAGCCCTTCGCACACAGAAAACCGAAAGGCAACAACAGCACAAAGCTAGGCTAAGGAGACGGAGCTCAAGCGTAAAACAAGTCTCGGAAACGGTGCGACGCTGAAACGGATCCAGAGGGAAGATACGTTCTCGTCAGAAGACTCCTCACGAGTTCGAGCTCACGCTAGGAACTGGTGTACAGCTTCACCAAGTCCAGCGTGAACTTCGTGCCTTTCTCCAGTTCAGAGACTTCGTTGAACTCATTGGCAAGATGGCCAACGTCTTCTAGGGCCGCCACCGACGATCACGGTAGGGATACCAAGGCCAACTTGAAAGAAGCCCGCCTCCGTGCCACCACCACTTTTGCGAATGACGTGATCGTTGCACATGCGACGGGCATGCTTGACAAGAACGTCCTCCTCTCTGGCGGAGAAGGCAGGCATGCCGCAGGTGCGCACGATGTCCACCTTCGCACCCGCGAACTCTTTCTTCATCAGCGGCAACACGGACTCCTCCACGTAGGCCCGCAGTCTATTCTCAACGTCATCGGCCACTTTCGTGTCTGTCACACGGATGTGAAAGGTGAATTCGCAATCTTCTGGAACTGTGTTCACTGCAATACCACCTTTGATCAGTCCAGTGTTAATGCAGGAGAACGGACAGGCGTAGTCCTTGTCGTGTGTTCTCTCGTTTTTCTGATTTCAAGAGCAATCTCGCGGATCTTCGTGATGATCTGCGCCGCGTACTCGATCGCATTGCAGCTCGTGTTCATCAGCGCAAGCGAGGAGTGGATGGCCTGGCCCTTCACCTTCACTTCCCACGTCGCGTACCCTTTGTTGCCCGTGACAACTGTCATGTTTGTCGGTTCACCCACAAGGCAAGCATCTGCCTTGAAACCCTTCTTCTTGAGGTACTCGATCAAAGACGGGACACTCCGGTGCAGCCAACTTCCTCATCGTACGACCACGCAATGTGCACGGGCTTCGCGCGCTTCATCGACAGGAACGTCGGCACCAGCGCCATCACAACCGCCAGGAAGCCCTTCATGTCGCACGCGCCACGCCCGTACAGCTTGCCGTCGCGCTCCACCATCACGAACGGGTCGCTGTCCCACTTCTGCCCGTCCACGGGCACCACGTCGCTGTGCCCGGACAGCACGATGCCGCCCTGCGTCGCGCCGCCCTCGCCCGGCAGCGTGGCGAACAGGTTGGCGTGCGTGCGCGCGGCGTTGTGCACCAGCGCGATGTCCGTGACACCCACGGACTGCAGGTAGTCGCGCACGTAGTGGATGAGGCCGAGGTTGGAGTTGCGGCTGACGGTGTCGAAGCTGATGAGCTTGGCCAGCCACTGCTTGAAGTCGGAGGGGTAGGGGGCGGACATGGAGCAGCTGAGGGGATCAATAGTCTGAAGCGGGAGAAGAAAGCAAATGACCTTAGTGGATTCAAAAAAGGTGAATGAAGTATGTGTTTGTGTTGGGCAGGGGGGGGGGGGAGGGGTAGCTTGGCAAAGGTCAGATGAGGAGAAGCGGGATAGGCTCTCTGAAAGCAACAAGAGCAGAAACACCAGCAGAAGTGAAAGAACAAGAATGCAAGTGGAGGCAGTCACAGAAACACAGCGATGCACGGAAAGATCGGTGCTGAGGATGCTCCCCACACAATTCACTAGTCACGCTGACTTTGGCTGATTGCTGTGCGTTGATCAAAGTGAGGCAGGAGAAGCGGTTGACGTGGATGTTGAGAGTCCAACGAGTATGTTTTCATGTGTCTTTTGGATTCTTGCTCCTCCTCTGGAGGTAGAGCTCTGTGAGAAGGTGCTTCTCGACCAACATGGCAAAAGCTGTGGAAGGCGAAGGAGCGTGAGCAGAGAGAAGACGACAAGGTGGGGACAGGAAGAAAAAAAAGAATTACAGTTAGATGTGAGTGCAGCGGAGAGAGAACAAAGCACAGAAGGATCAGAGACACATTCAAAAGAATAGGGGGGGGGGGCAAAGAAAGGAAAGCACTATGAAAGTGCGGGAGAAGATAAAAAGCGTCCAGAGGCCCTCAAAAGCGGACAGTGTTTGATACAACAGTGTTCGAGAGCAACCGAACAAAAACAGAAAGGAAAGGAGAAGAGAGGAAGCCGCGAAACACATACACCCACACACACATACAGAAACCCTTCAGAGGCTCGGAGACCTGGAAAGGAAGAAGAGACTGACAATAGAATGTCATGGCTTCTTTGTTTGGGGGAAAATGGGTGGCGCGCAGGCTTAACTTTCAGAGAGAAATCAAAAAAACTCTTCGAATGTGAGTACTGCCGTCAGAGCTTCTGACTGACACCAGCACTTGTGTAGAGCACCACCATGTCCGTCGTTAGCTTTGTGGATGCTTCCATCTCTGAGACCAGCACGTACTCGTTGGCCAGATGCGCCATCGAGCCGGGCCCTGGCCCCACCACCACTGTCGGAATGCCAAGACCCTCCTGGAAGAAGCCGGCTTCTGTGCCACCACCGGATTTCTGGACTTTGTGGTCCTTGCACAAGTGTCTGGCATGCTTGGTGACTCCGGCTTCTTCACTGGCACAGAAGGCAGGCATCTGCTGCACTCGTTGGATCGTCACCTGTGCTTTGCTGTACTCCTTCCGCATGTTGGGTAGGATTGCCCTCTCCACATACTCTCGTACTTGCGCTTCAATATGGTCACCGACGGCCGTGTCGGTGAAACGCACGTTGAACGTGAAGGTGCAGTCCTCCGGCACCGTGTTCACGGCAATGCCTCCCTTGATAACACCTGTTGTGATGCAGGAGAACGGACATGAAAAGTCCTTGTCCTGCGCACCATTGCTCTTCAAGTCCAGCGCGATGTCACGGATCTTCGTGATGATCTGCGCCGCGTACTCGATCGCATTGCAGCTCGTGTTCATCAGCGCAAGCGAGGAGTGGATGGCCTGGCCCTTGACAGCGACATCCCACATTGCTGAGCCTTTGTTACCTGTGAATACTTTCATGTCGGTGGGCTCGCCCACAAGGCAGCAGTCAGCCTTGAAGCCTTTCTTCTTGAGGTACTCGATCAAAGAGGGCACTCCAGTGCAGCCAACTTCCTCATCGTACGACCACGCAATGTGCACGGGCTTCGCGCGCTTCATCGACAGGAACGTCGGCACCAGCGCCATCACAACCGCCAGGAAGCCCTTCATGTCGCACGCGCCACGCCCGTACAGCTTGCCGTCGCGCTCCACCATCACGAACGGGTCGCTGTCCCACTTCTGCCCGTCCACGGGCACCACGTCGCTGTGCCCGGACAGCACGATGCCGCCCTGCGTCGCGCCGCCCTCGCCCGGCAGCGTGGCGAACAGGTTGGCGTGCGTGCGCGCGGCGTTGTGCACCAGCGCGATGTCCGTGATGCCCACGGACTGCAGGTAGTCGCGCACGTAGTGGATGAGGCCGAGGTTGGAGTTGCGGCTGACGGTGTCGAAGCTGATGAGCTTGGCCAGCCACTGCTTGAAGTCGGAGGGGTAGGGGGCGGACATGATGGCCTGAACACTTGAAGTTTTAAAAACCTAGTTGTGAGAGGTAGAGGAAGGCTAAAAAGAAAAAGAACAGCCAATGAGCAACCGAACCTACGTTGCCTTGTTGTGCTTTCAAGCGATGCGACAGCTGCCAAAGTGGGGAGAAGAAGGAAAGCCTGTTTGATGTTTATGGTGGTAGTTTGAAGGCACGCCCTAGGGAACCTTGTTGCGTCAGGGCTGGAAACCTCCCAGAAAGATGGAGAGATCTCGCTTGTCGCCCTCGATCAAGGCGAACCATCACTCACAATGACACGGATAGCCCAGTGGCGGTCCCTCGTTAGGGAAGCTCTTGCAGAGAACTTGCCAGATTTGACCTTGCTGCCCCCGTCCCGCTCTTCTCTTCATAGTTCCTTTTGTTTTTCCAGAATGTGCTTCCGCTTGTCTCCGTCGTTGGGGTCCCTGAATCTGTCCGTGATGATCCCGGGAGATGAGGAGACCCGAAGGGCGAGCGCGACGACTTCAATGAGCTCTCGTATAGAATACAAACTAGCCAGCAAGGCCAAGAGACAAGAAATCAAGAGAGAAAGCGCAGGGAATGAATTGAAGTGAAACGGAATGGGAGGAAAAAGACGGATGGAAAGGAAAGAGAGGCATCATCAGAAAAGGAGTGTGGCAACATGTGATGGTGCAAAGCAGATGAAGAAAAGCAATCCTTGTTTAACACGAGAAGAGAAAGGAAAAACACAGAATTCCTCGTGATGAAGGAGTGGAGAAGTAGAGAAGCAAAAAGAAAGCTATACAACAATGGCTTCACGAAAGAACAAAGAACAACTGAATCCAAAAAGAAAAAGAAAAAGAGGAGAGTACCCTCGGAGAAAAGCGAAACTGATGGGCGAGTTCGTGCTGAGGCTTCAGCAACGCATGACCGAGTCGTTCAAAAAAGAGAGAAAAAAAGACGGAAACTGGAGAACAGGATCAGTGAGGACACACAGAAAGAGGGAAGAAAACAAAAACAATTACTACAAAAAAAACATAGAAAAAGCGGAGAACCCGGCCCGGGGGGTGATTTGCCAGTGTGACAGTGCTCTCAGATACTTGCTAGCACGCGCGAAGAAACAGGTGGCACACACACACTCCACAATTGTGAAGAGAGAACAAGTATTCTCATGAGTTCAGTCGATCCAAGGATAGACGTGCTGTCGAGGAAGGAGGAAGGCAGATCTCGGTGATGTGCGCCATCACTGAGGATCCTCTTTGGAAACTCATTGAGAAAATTCAGAGAAAACGGCGAGATTGTAAGAAGCCACACCACGAAACTGCGTCGTCACAGAGAAAGCTTTGGTGCGGAAACGAGGTTCCCGACTTTCCAACCAACACAAGCACAGCAAGGTTTATTCCAAAATGAGCCTGCGTGGTGTGAAAAGCGAAGCACTCCTCACAGTTTTGGGACGGTAGCGGAGCTTGTAAAAAGCTCGGAGAACTCTTGTGTGAACTTGGTGATCCTTTCAAGCTCAGAAACCAGCACATACTCGTTTGCCATGTGACCTGTCTTACCCGGACCAGGGCCAACAATGACCGTGGGAATACCAAGCACTTCCTCAAAAGTAGCCACCCTCCGTTCCCCCACCCGTTTTCCTGATCTTGCTGTCCTTGCACATTCGCCGTGCGTGCTTGGTGACAATACTTTCCTCTTTTGCGTTGAAGGCGGGCATGTTGACCACACGCGTAATGTCCACCTTGGCACCCGCGAACTCCTTCTTCATCAGCGGAAGCACGGACGACTCAACATACTCACGCACGCGCTTCTCCACGTCATCGCCAACTTTCGTGTCCGTCACACGAATGTTGAAGTAAAAGCCGCAGTCCTCCGGCACAGTGTTCACTGCGATACCACCCTTCACGAGCCCAGTGGTGATGCAGGAGAACGGACAATCGTAGTGCTTGTCGTGCACACCATTCTTCTTGATGTCCAACGCGATCTCGCGGATCTTCGTGATGATCTGCGCTGCGTACTCGATCGCATTGCAGCTCGTGTTCATCAGCGCAAGCGAGGAGTGGATGGCCTGGCCCTTCACCTTCACTTCCCAACCGATGTAGCCCTTGCTTCCCGTCAGAACAGTCATGCTTGTCGATTCTCCGACAAGACAGGCATCCGCCTTGAAGTTCTTCTTCTTCAGATAGTCTGCGAGCACGGCTGCACCGAAGCAGCCAACTTCCTCATCGTACGTGAAGGCAATGTGCACGGGCTTCGCGCGCTTCATCGACAGGAACGTCGGCACCAGCGCCATCACAACCGCCAGGAAGCCCTTCATATCAACAGCGCCACGCCCGTACAGCTTGCCGTCGCGCTCCACCATCACGAACGGGTCGCTGTCCCACTTCTGCCCGTCCACGGGCACCACGTCGCTGTGCCCGGACAGCACGATGCCGCCCTGCGTCGCGCCGCCCTCGCCCGGCAGCGTGGCGAACAGGTTGGCGTGCGTGCGCGCGGCGTTGTGCACCAGCGCGATGTCCGTGACACCCACGGACTGCAGGTAGTCGCGCACGTAGTGGATGAGGCCGAGGTTGGAGTTGCGGCTGACGGTGTCGAAGCTGATGAGCTTGGCCAGCCACTGCTTGAAGTCGGAGGGGTAGGGGGCGGACATGGGCAATTGAGAAGAAAGAAGGGATAAGAGAGAGAAGACGATACGTATTCTTTTTGAAGCGAGGAGTCGGGACTGGCTGACAAAAATCTAACTCATTCATCATGCAGAAGGCAGAAAAGGAGAAAAATCAGTGAGGAGGACAGATATAGAAGAGGGATGGCCAACGAACAAGCCAAACCAAAACGAGTGCGAGTGTTGGTGGGAAGAAATCAAAGGCACATGTGGCGAACTCTGATGCTGCTGAAGCAATCAAAAAACACGTGAGAATGATCTCCATTGTTCATATGCTGGCAAGGTGAGAATAAGAGGAGAGAATACTCTGAAAGCAAAACGCAGCTTCTGAGCAGAGCGTGGATGCATGAAGCAGGAAAGGCAGCAGATTGTGAAGTCGGAGGGAGTTCCTGCATGCAGAAATACCCACGAAAAACAAGTGTTGTTGTAAGTTGGAAACCTGCTCAACGCCATTGCTCATTCAAGAGAAGCGAGAAAGCGAACAAGAAAATAAAAAAGACTTGAGAGAAAAAGAAAGGTGACATGATAGCAGTAGTTGTGACGAAAAACAAGTTTCAGCACCTATTGATGTACAAAGACGCCAAAGCAGGATGTGACCGATCTCAACGAGGCAACTGCTCACACAGGCAGCTGCAGACGGAAACAGATTGCCAGTCCATTGCTCGCAACACCAGAGCAGGAAAGCAGAACAGCTCGTGACTACGAAAGCATCTACGAAATGGACTGCACAGAAGAAGAAGAGAAAACCTTTCAACAAGGAGAAACTTTCAAAAACGCTGGAGCGAAAGTCATTTTCATAGCTTCGAACGCTCAATCGCACTTGTGTACAGCGTGACCATATCCACGACAAACTTGCTAGACTTTTCCATCTCCGAGACGAGCACGTACTCATTCGCCAAGTGTCCCATGGAACCAGGTCCAGGGCCCACCACCACTGTTGGAATGCCAAGCCCCTCTTGAAAAAACCCAGCCTCGTTGCCTCCGCTCGTCTTGTGCACAACGTAGTCCTTGCAAAGACACTTCGCATGCTTCGTGAAAGCCGTCTCCTCCCGGCCACGGAAGGCAGGCATGCCGCAGGTGCGCACAATGTCCACCTTCGCACCCGCGAACTCCTTCTTCATCAGCGGAAGCACAAATGACTCCACGTAGGCACGAACGCGCTTTTCTACATCGTCGCACACTTTGGTGTCCGTTACACGAACGTGAAACGTGAAGCTACAGTCTTCCGGCACCGTGTTCACTGCGATGCCACCTTTGATCAGTCAAGTGTTAATGCAAGAGAACGGACAGTCGTATTGGGTATCATGAGGCCCATTTTGTCTGATATCTAGCGCAATCTCACGGATCTTCGTGATGATCTGCGCCGCGTACTCGATCGCGTTGCAGCTCGTGTTCATCAGCGCAAGCGAGGAGTGGATGGCCTGGCCCTTCACCTTCACTTCCCACGTCGCGTAGCCTTTGTTGCCCGTCTGCACGCGCATGTCTGTGGGCTCACCGACTATGCAGCCCTCTGCTTTGAATCCCTTGCATTTCAAGTATCCAATCAGCGACGGCACTCCGGTGCAGCCAACTTCCTCGTCGTACGACCACGCAATGTGCACGGGCTTCGCGCGCTTCATCGACAGGAACGTCGGCACCAGCGCCATCACAACCGCCAGGAAGCCCTTCATGTCGCACGCGCCACGCCCGTACAGCTTGCCGTCGCGCTCCACCATCACGAACGGGTCGCTGTCCCACTTCTGCCCGTCCACGGGCACCACGTCGCTGTGCCCGGACAGCACGATGCCGCCCTGCGTCGCGCCGCCCTCGCCCGGCAGCGTGGCGAACAGGTTGGCGTGCGTGCGCGCGGCGTTGTGCACCAGCGCGATGTCCGTGACACCCACGGACTGCAGGTAGTCGCGCACGTAGTGGATGAGGCCGAGGTTGGAGTTGCGGCTGACGGTGTCGAAGCTGATGAGCTTGGCCAGCCACTGCTTGAAGTCGGAGGGGTAGGGGGCGGACATGAGAGCAAGAGGAGGAAAAAAAGGGATGGTTGTGAGAGAGAAGGACACTGATGCTGTTCTTCGCTTTTCGAATAGCGCCAGCGAAAGGGTGCTTGGTGTTCTACGAACAAGGGACCAATAGAGCGGAAAGGAGAAGCGTGGAACTAGTGAAGGATGCATAGCATCGGAGGAGTCGTTCAACTCTATGCGTTGACAGTCACACTGTGTGGCAGACTTCTGCAATGGGGTTTCGCCATCGGTGGAAAGCAATTGCGTGCTTGTGGTGACTCCATTTGAGCCGGTTTTTCTGGCTTGTGAGTAGTAGGAAAACAAAGAGTCAAAGAACGGCACAGAAAACAAAAAAAGAAATGAGAAATAGACGGAAGGTAAACACGAGGTTTTGCGCACGGCCAGATGACAGGGAGACGGAGGCAGAAGACAGTTCTCAGGAAGGCCAGAAGGAAACGTGTACAACAAGGCTTCCGGTGTCATGGGCAAAAGACCATCTCCTCTTAAAAACTGAAAACGAGAGAGGGAAATAAAAGAAGACTCGGCTTCACGTGAAACAAGGCAACAACATAAGTGTGGAAGCGAGTTAGAAGAAGAAAAGAGAAGAAGAAAAAGGAGAAAGCAAAAAGCCAGAATGAATCCAACAGGGACGAGTGTAAAAAACAAGAGTACCATACTGGAGTTGGAAACCACTGGCAAATGAGGTGGAGCTGCTGTTTGACACGCTCGCCAGTATGAGCTAAGGAGGAACGCATCAAAGCAAAAACAACACAGAAATCAAAGATGACCCTCGTGTTGCTTAGAACACAGGCTGAGTGTAAAAACAAATAGAAGTGGAGAAACGTTACCAGCGGCCAAACCATGGAGAAGCAAGGCCAAAACAATAAATAGAGAAAACGAAAACGCTGATTAGAGTGAATGATAGAAAAGCTTGACTGTGGAACAGCCATGTCTTGGATGCAGTGCTGGTGTGTGAGAGAACCTTGAAGAGTAAGCGTGTGACCTTTTGTTCACCTTTTCCGCGAAGTCTGGAGCGGTGCCGCTTGCCTATCAAGCCGTCGCCGCTCAGAGCTTGGGGTGTGCTGCGGGGCTGGTGTACAGTTGCACCATATCAAAGGTGAACTTGCTGCTCTGCTCCATCTGTGACACGAGCACGTGCTCATTGGCCAGGTGCGCCAGTGCACATGGCCCCGGACCCACAATGATGGACGGAATGCCAAGAACATCTTCGAAGTAGCCGCCCTCCGTTCCAGCTCCCCATTTGATGACTTCCGAGTGCTGACACAGCTGTCGCGCGTGTTTTGTCACCGCACTCTCCTCCTTTGCGTTGAACACGGGTATATTGGCGACACGCGCAATGTCCACCTTCGCACCAGCAAACTCCTTCTTCATCAGCGGCAGCACGGATGACTCCACATAGGCACGCACCTTCGCTTCAATGCTGTCCGGCACAGAAGTCGCACAGGAGCGGATGCTAAATGTGAAACCGCAATCTTCCGGCACCGTGTTCACTGCGATGCCTCCTTTGATGAGCCCAGTGGTGATGCATGAAATAGGGCAGTTGTAGTCTTTGTCTTGGGCACCGTTGTCTCTCAGGTCCAGTGCAATCTCGCGGATCTTCGTGATGATCTGCGCCGCGTACTCGATCGCGTTGCAGCTCGTGTTCATCAGCGCAAGCGAGGAGTGGATGGCCTGACCCTTCACTTTCACTTCCCACACGGTGAACCCTTTACTACCCGTAAACACCTTCATGTCGGTGGGCTCGCCGATCAGACATCCGTCGGCCTTGAAGTTGTTCTTCTTCAGATAGTCGGCGAGCACGACCGCACCGAAGCATCCAACTTCCTCATCGTACGTGAAGGCAATGTGCACGGGCTTCGCGCGCTTCATCGACAGGAACGTCGGCACCAGCGCCATCACAACCGCCAGGAAGCCCTTCATATCAACAGCGCCACGCCCGTACAGCTTGCCGTCGCGCTCCACCATCACGAACGGGTCGCTGTCCCACTTCTGCCCGTCCACGGGCACCACGTCGCTGTGCCCGGACAGCACGATGCCGCCCTGCGTCGCGCCGCCCTCGCCCGGCAGCGTGGCGAACAGGTTGGCGTGCGTGCGCGCGGCGTTGTGCACCAGCGCGATGTCCGTGACACCCACGGACTGCAGGTAGTCGCGCACGTAGTGGATGAGGCCGAGGTTGGAGTTGCGGCTGACGGTGTCGAAGCTGATGAGCTTGGCCAGCCACTGCTTGAAGTCGGAGGGGTAGGGGGCGGACATCATCAGATAGGGAGGGAAGAAAGCTAAAAAAAAGAATGGAAAAAGAAGGGAACCCGAGTACCTATCTTTGTGCGTTGGCTGGACCTCTGCAGCGAGCATTGAGAGGAGACCGGTGGAAGTGATGATGCCATTCGAGAAAGCTCATTGGGGTCGGAGTCGAGAGTTGAGGCGGTCAACAGCCACATTGCGTCACAGTTGAGACGGGGTTCGAAAAAGAGAAAAAGGAAAACCAGGATGACTGACACACACGACAGAGATTGTGGTTCTATCAGGGCCCACTGCCGCTAGTTTCTGCGATCTCCTGACCTTTCTCAACTGATTTGGGGGGGGGGGGGTTCCCTCTCAGTTTTCGTTCTTAGAATCTGCGCAGTTGCTGCGAAGTCGAGTGGCACGTCGGTAGAAGGGAAGGAGAGCGGGGAAGAAACCGACCATGACTCCAACGCAGAGAGAGAGCTAAAGTAGAAAAAAGGAGAAAAGCGTGGAAAAAAGCGTCTGTTTTACGCAAGGTTGTACAACATAGAGCAGACTGATTAGGGAAAGAAGAAAGAGAGAGAAACGTGATTTCACCGAATGAAAATATGGAAAACTGAAGCTCTTTGAACAAACAAACAAATAAACGGGAGAAGCACTTCACTACCTCTCGTTGCACCTTTTGATAGTGTTTTCTCTTTTCCGATAGTGCCGCAGAAACACGCTAGACGAGAGCTCAGGCGGGTTTGTCCCCAAATTTCCTGTGCTGTGCCCGAAGTGTTTATAACAAGAGAAGAAGCTGTTATTTTTTGCAGAAATGACGATCAAACAGAGGAAAAACTGAAAGAGGAGGAGAAGACTGAAAAAACAATAAAAAGAGACGTGGTGTGAATCGAGAGAAGTGAAAAGTGGAGCAGTGACTGCCCTGCTGGCAGTGAGGGAGTCTGAGCGGGATCCACTTCACGGAAATGCAGGTAAGCTGGGGGGAAATACTTACAAAAGGAGAATCAAAAAGCGAGCCATGCCAATGTAGAAGACAGTAGTCTCGAAGAGAGAATCAAACGTGGAAAGCTTCAAAGAGAATGGACGAAAACAGCAACGAAAGATAGAGAGAAGCCGCAGCTAGTAGAGTGCGTTTTCACATTTCTCTTTCTTTTTGCCTGGCTACCATTTCATTATAGCTTCTGACTCAAACCAGCGCTGGTGTAGAGCAGCACCATATCCACCGTGAACTTGGTCGACTTTTCCATCTCTGAGACCAGCACGTACTCGTTGGCCAGGTGCCCCATCGAGCCCAGGTCCTGGCCCCACCACCACCGTCGGAATGCCGAGCTCCTCTTGGAAGAAGCCAGCCTCTGTACCACCACCACTCTTGTGCACGTCCCGGTCCTTGCACAGGTGCCGAGCATGCTTGGTCATGGCCGCCTCCTCCGCCGCATTGAAAGGCGGATAGTTCACTCCTTTGGTGATGGTCACCTTCGCATTCGCAAACTCCTCTTTCATCAGCGGAAGCACGGACGAGTCCACATAGGCACGCACTCGCCTTTCCACCTCATCTGCCACAGCGGTATCGGTGAGTCGAACACTGAAAATGAACTCACAGTCTTCCGGCACGGTGTTGATGGCGATGCCACCCTTGATCACACCCGTGCTGATGGGAGCAAACGGACAGTCATACTGGGCGTCACGGGGACCGTTCTTCTTGAGGTCTTGTGCAATCTCACGGATCTTTGTGATGATCTGGGCTGCGTACTCAATCGCATTGCAGCTCGTGTTCATCAGCGCAAGCGAGGAGTGGATGGCCTGGCCCTTGACTTCAACCTTCCACTCACTGAAGCCTTTGTTCCCCGTTTGCACAATCATGTCAGTGGGCTCACCAATGAGACATCCGTCCGCCTTGAAGCCCTTCTTCTTGAGGTACTCGATCAAGGACGGGCATGCCCGTGCAGCCCATCTCTTCGTCGTACGACCACGCAATGTGCACGGGCTTCGCGCGCTTCATCGACAGGAACGTCGGCACCAGCGCCATCACAACCGCCAGGAAGCCCTTCATGTCGCACGCGCCACGCCCGTACAGCTTGCCGTCGCGCTCCACCATCACGAACGGGTCGCTGTCCCACTTCTGCCCGTCCACGGGCACCACGTCGCTGTGCCCGGACAGCACGATGCCGCCCTGCGTCGCGCCGCCCTCGCCCGGCAGCGTGGCGAACAGGTTGGCGTGCGTGCGCGCGGCGTTGTGCACCAGCGCGATGTCCGTGACACCCACGGACTGCAGGTAGTCGCGCACGTAGTGGATGAGGCCGAGGTTGGAGTTGCGGCTGACGGTGTCGAAGCTGATGAGCTTGGCCAGCCACTGCTTGAAGTCGGAGGGGTAGGGGGCGGACATGAGCAGCCGAGGAGAAGAACGACAATGGGAGGAAAGGTGAAGTGAGCGAGACTGCAATGAAAACCGACTATTGAGAAAGTGAAGTCTGATGAAAAGCTAAGAGGAGCAGTAGCTTTGGGACAACAGGGTGTTCACAGAAGAGAAGCAGAGCATCCCGAGCGTGCTAGCGGCAATTTATCGCAACATGACATTGCTCGTTATACACACTCTCTCAATTCACGAAAAAGCAACTAACGCAATCCGCGCGCTGCGCGTTCTTGTGGAGCTTGCGCCACCGTTTCAAGGTGCTTGGCCACTTGATCCTGCACATGTGCTGGCGTTGGTTTCGGTTTTGGAAAGAGCTTGCTCCATTTCCCATCAAAGGCAAGCAAAACGTTGGAAGAAGTGCTCGAATAAATGCTTACAACAGAGACAGAAAGAACAACATAGTGAAAATGGAATGTAGGGCGGAATAAAACGTGTTAGGGGTAAAAAAACAGGTGAGAACGGAAAGTGAAAACAGAAAGTAGGAAAGCGCTGAAGTCCGCAAAGGTGTACAACACGGACTCCTTCTGTTTTGCTTCGACTACGTGGGCCTCACCGGCTGGGTGCACCGCTGCGTTTCGTTGACTCTCCGCCGTGGACACGAGAGGTGAGGGGCTGCGAGGAGCTGCATGAAGGCCACCTGGCCTGCCAATTCCACGTGAAAACACAGCACTTCGCACACCTACAACGCACGCAGTGCACCAGCGGAAAAGGGAAGAACTCCGCAACAGAAAAAATACGAAGAAAAGAGACTAGAAAAAGAAAAGAAAAAAGTACACACAAAATAGCACACGACAACAACAACTAATGGAGTGTGCTAAAGTGCAGTAGCTGAGGGAGCTGAGCCAAAGAAAACCCCATAGAGCAAAAAAG
This sequence comes from Drosophila seclusa, assembly GCA_035043575.1. NCBI lineage: Eukaryota > Metazoa > Arthropoda > Insecta > Diptera > Drosophilidae > Drosophila > Drosophila seclusa. Next base: position 210,250 of record JAWNMX010000604.1, read on the forward strand.
AAGAAAAAGAAGAAAAGACACATTGAAAGAAGAGAAAAAAGAGCTGAAATACTATGCGAGTAGGAGAACGATACAAGGAAGCCAAACTGACGAGTGACAGTCAGAAGAAAGAAACAGAGCGAATGCTCTCTACAGAGTAGTTTCAAAAAGAAAACGAACAAGTTGGCGAGTGCCCTCTTTTCCTCCGGCAGGGTAAGTTAGCTAACGATGCGTGCTTTCACAGCTTCGCCACGGTACTTCGACTGGTGTACAGCTGCACGAGGTCCGTGGTGAATTTCATGCTCTTCTTCATGTCCTCCACAAGCGTGTACTCGTTGGCCGTGTGGCCGACACCATTTGGTCCTGGGCCCACAATGACCGTGGGAATGCCAAGCACATCCTCGAAGAAGCCGCCTTCCGTCCCGCCGCCGGCTTTGCGGATGACTTTGTCATTTGCCAAACGCCGTGCGTGCTTCGTCATGGCACTCTCCTCCTTCGCATTGAACGCGGGCATGTTGGCGATCCTGGTGATGTCCACCTTCGCACCAGCAAACTCCTTCTTCATCAGCGGCAGCACGGACGACTCCACATAGGCACGCACCTTCGCTTCAATGCTGTCCGGCACAGAAGTCGCACAGGAGCGTACGTTGAAGGTGAAACCACAGTCCTCCGGCACCGTGTTCACTGCGATGCCACCCTTGACGAGCCCAGTGGTGATGCAGGAGAATGGGCAGGTGTAGTCCTTGATCCTGCGCGTCGTTGTCTCTCGAGGTCCAGTGCAATCTCGCGGATCTTCGTGATGATCTGCGCCGCGTACTCGATCGCATTGCAGCTCGTGTTCATCAGCGCAAGCGAGGAGTGGATGGCCTGGCCCTTCACTTTCACTTCCCACGCGGTGTACCCTTTGCTGCCCGTAAACACCTTCATGTCGGTCGGCTCGCCGATCAAGGCATCCGTCGGCCTTGAAGTTGTTCTTCTTCAGATAGTCCGCGAGCACGGCTGCACCGAAGCAGCCAACTTCCTCATCGTACGTGAAGGCAATGTGCACGGGCTTCGCGCGCTTCATCGACAGGAACGTCGGCACCAGCGCCATCACAACCGCCAGGAAGCCCTTCATGTCGCACGCGCCACGCCCGTACAGCTTGCCGTCGCGCTCCACCATCACGAACGGGTCGCTGTCCCACTTCTGCCCGTCCACGGGCACCACGTCGCTGTGCCCGGACAGCACGATGCCGCCCTGCGTCGCGCCGCCCTCGCCCGGCAGCGTGGCGAACAGGTTGGCGTGCGTGCGCGCGGCGTTGTGCACCAGCGCGATGTCCGTGACGCCCACGGACTGCAGGTAGTCGCGCACGTAGTGGATGAGGCCGAGGTTGGAGTTGCGGCTGACGGTGTCGAAGCTGATGAGCTTGGCCAGCCACTGCTTGAAGTCGGAGGGGTAGGGGGCGGACATGTTGGGGTGTGAGGTTCTGGAAAGAGGGATGGTGAACAGCTGGATTGACTAAATGAAGAGAAAGAGAATTTCTGAAGGACCAAACCAGCAAGAGCAGGTTTTCTACCGGAAAAAAGTTTGTATGCAGAAGGATACGAGTGCGAACAAAGAGTGAACGATCCAGTGTGGTCGGTGCGTAGGTGAATCGACAGCTGTCCCACACCCCCGTCGCGGTATGAACCTAGAGCAGATCCGTGCAATTTAGGCAACAAAGCGTCACACCTCAATGGGGTTGGTTTGATGTGTGTGGCAGTGCAAGGCGAAAGAAGTCATATAATCACAATAAACAGATTGGTGGAAGAAAAAGAAAGGAAAGGGAGAGCAGATAGCCTCCAGTGAAAAAGTGAATAAAAGCAATAGAAAAGGTTGTGTTTCACTGCTTTTCTTTCCCTGTACATTTTTGTTTGGTTGAATACATACATCGGTTTCCAAGAACACACATCTGTTCCATTGTCACGGACTCCGCGTCAACCTCCTTTCAGAATTCCCTGCGTGCACGACTCTCATTCTCCTCCTCTGCCTCCTCATCTGAGCTGCTGACCGCGTCAAGGACCCCGACCCCGACCTCGCACGCCATCTGCTGGGCCCTCTGTGCCTCCCAGGCGGCGGCCCACTGCTCGTAGTGCGCATCCCACACCTCGCGCTTGTCCTCGCAGACGTAGGCAATGTCAAACTGCGCTGGGTCGTGCAGCGCGTACCGCTGGGCATCGCGAGACACCGGGTCACTTCTCCAGAGCGCGGCGTCCATGCCAACCACATCTTTTTCGAAAAACGCCGTCGAGAAGCTTTCACGACCCAGACGGTAGAAGGGCAGCGGACTGTGCACCATCTGCAGGTAGCGCCGCAGCTGCACATTGTCCACCTCGAAGATGAAAGCGAGGTAGTTGAAGAAGTTGAAAACGTGCCGCTTGAGAGGGATGCAAAAGGCGGCGCTGTCGTGGTCCTGGCTCTCGTCCTGACGAGCGTCGGGGTCGGGGTCGTGGTCGCGAGAGTGCTGGGATTTCCGCGTTCTGTCTCCACGACCACCACTGTGGCTGTTGTTGCCGCCGTGGGGCCTTGTGCCATCCCGGTAGCTGTTGAAATGGTAGTCATACATAACATCAAAGTACTTAAAGTACATAAAGGGCGGGATTTGAAGGAGCTCCATCACCGCTGAGAGAAGAGCTGGCCTGCTCTGACCGGTTTGCTGCACCTTCGCCAGCGTGGACGACGACGACGGTGCTGCATGTAGGGATGGTGAAAACGGTGGTGACGACTGCGATGGCGCGCCGCGAACGGCTTCGGCCCCCGTGGCTGTGACGGATTGCCAGAAGCTTTGCAAGCGAGCAGTGGCGCTGTTTGTGTGGAACGTTGCGTCCACTTTCTTTTCTTCTCCACCAGGGCCTTGTACGCTTGGCACTAGTCCGGAGTCTGCAAGACCACCACTGCCACCGCCACCGCCATTCTCCGCTGCCATTGGTGAGTGACTAAAAAAGGAAAATGAAAAGATCGACCGCAGCTGTGAGAGCGGCGCGGCAAACTCCTTGACCTGCCCTGGAGGCGAGAAATGCTGGTGCACCGCGTCCAGCAACACTGCGGTCTCCTTGTAGTACGAGTCATCGACCCGAGCCAAGTTGAGCAGCAGACCAATGAGCTGGATGAATTCGACAAGGCCCCACTCCGTGATGGACCTGGACATGGCAAAGTCAATCTGGCTGACCTTGGCAATCACCACGATGAAGCCAAGCAGGCACGTGCAGAGCCACAGAAACAAGAGAAAGAGTCCTTTGCCAATGTCGACCATCGTCAGCGCGTTTTGAAAGATGGGCAGGATGCGGCGAAAGGCAAAGGATGGGGAGGTGAGCCCGAGAATGCGTAGAACCGAGAAGGTGCCGATGAGCGTCACAAGCGCAGCGACATCCTGTGCCAGTTCGGTGGTGCTGATGACCAGTCCGTTCTTTCCCGCGAGCACTAAGGGCGGGGATGGCTGGGCCAGCGACGGTCTCCGCGATGGCAGTGGCAACGGCGGCTTTGACGGCGGTGGGAGACCGGAGCTGCTGCTGCTGCGGCGGCGGCGGCGGCAAAGGGAAGGGAAGTGCTTGCCTCTATTCTCCATTCTGTCACTGCGAGGACGCCTCTCTTCACGCGCCTCGTGGGCGGTCTCGTCCTGGCGCGCGTGAGGGGCACCGCTCCTTTTCTCCTTCCTTTCTTTTCCATGAGGATCTGATCTGCCCTGCAAGGCCTTGATGGCCTTTGCAGAGGCCACATGGTTGACCACGACCGCGTGTAGAATCATGAGCAAGGCCAACAGCAGCATGACCGCGACCACCGCGAACTCAAGCGCGAAGATCACCTGGCGTAGTTCCCTCACCCACGGCAGCACCGTCGGCTGCGGCGAGTCGAAGAAAACATTCACAACGGTCATGGCAATGTTCATCAGCGCAAGGATGAACATCTGACACAGAAAGAAGAGTTGCAGTACCTCGAGCTTTCCTTGCCTTCGGGCGTTCAGGAAGAGATTAGGAAGTGTACTTAAAGCATGCTTGGTCGTACAGCGGGATGCGGTAGGGCGGGCAGGGTGGGAGATGGAAGCGATGCTGCTCCATGAGACGGCCAGCGAGCCGCCGTGGTGGGCGGCGCGTATCCTTCACATTTGCCTTTCCCTCTTCTCTTCCTTTTTTCCTTTGACTTCGTGGGCGCTGCTGGGCTGGTTGCGGTTGATTCCGTCTGTTTTCCTCCTCTTCCTCTCTGAGCCGGTCGAGATCGGCGTCAATAGAGGTGTAGTACGAGTGAGGCGGTGCAGCGTACACATGCACCTTGTCCGCGAACCGGCGCTTTAGCCGCTTTCCGCCGCGTCGGGTCGCCAAGCGGGCAGCGGCAGAAGCAGTGGCAGTGGTAGTGGTGGTGGTGGGGCGGTGGGGTGCAGCAGAGAAAGAACCCTCCCCTTCTCCTCCTTTTTCTTCTCCCGCCGAGTGAGACAGATGACGCTGCTGAGGATGCCTCTCATCTCTGACGACGCTGTGTTCGCTTTGGTGGTCTTGCACGATGATGACGTGCACGCTGGCAGGCGAGGACTCTCTGGCATCGGCGCGCGATTCGCGTCGGCACACGGGTGCGGATGGCTGTGCGGGAAGCGGTGGAGGAGAAAGTTCACATGGCAGGTGAGGAGCGTGCAAGTCGTCGTGAGCGTTGCTGGCTCCGCGTCGGGCTTCTGAGGCTTGCAGCATGTGTCGAAGGAGTGCTTTTGTGAGGAAACACAGAGAGCAAAAAGGAAAGTGAAAGGGAGAGGAGAAGAAAAGAGCTGCTCGAGAATGCTGTGACTGACACACCCACGATGCCAGACGAGAAAGCTGGATGAGGTGAAACACAACAGAACAACAGATCTAACAAAGAGGCAAAGGTGCACAGAGGCAAAACACAGCTTGAATGCATATAAACAAGATGAAAGCAAAGCAGTTTTCTAAAAAAAAGTGAGAATCTAAAAAGGTTGAGTACTTTTGCTTTTAGGCGAAGGGCATCCTGCGCCGACGGGAAAAGAGCTGCTGCCACGATACCGCCTATTCCTTCACTTCGTCGTGCGCCAGTCGAGCAAGGTATAGAGAAGAAGCTATGAGTCGGAGAGATATCGAGGTGATAGAAAGCGAGAGAGTAGCATCAATCAGCGATTCTCCTCTTTTCCCCCGCCGTGTGTGCGTGAGTGATAGTGACTCCCGGGCCACTGTTTTTCTCCCTTTTCCCACTTGAGAGCCGCATGTGACCATGCGCTTCTTCTTTTCTTTTCTATTCTGATTGCGTGGGGCGCCTCAAAACACTCTGGGAAGCAAGCAAAGAGAAAGAAAGCAAATGCAAAAGGAGAGCAACAAGAATAACAAAAAAAAGAAAGAGGGAAGAGAGGTCGATCATGATCGCATTCGCAGCTGCAGCGTCCCCTGACAGTTCGTGAGCACTTTTTTTGTGGGTTCGCAGCAGCTCCGCCGCAGCAGCAATGAGGCAACGCTAGCGGAGAAGAGAAGGAGCAAAGAAAGGAAGATGGGGGAGAGAGGGAGGGGGGTGGGGAAGTAGTCAGAAGAAGAGAAGGTGCTCTTGCTCACAAGGCGGTCACTCGTCGGAAAAGGAGGAAGAACCAGAAGTGTTTTACTGCCAAGAGAAATGAAAAACAAGACAAAACGAGTGAAGCAATGATAACAAGTCGAAAAAAACAAAACAAAGAGAAGCAAACAAACAAGCTTCTCCGTCAACTCCTTTTCAGGGGAAAAAAGGATCACAACACCTCCGGAAGGATATCGCGTTGGGTTCCGTGATATGGACTGGATCTGGCCGGAAGACGTGGGGGAAAAATGAGGCAGAGACAGAAACACGAAAAAAGAAAAAAAAAGAAAAGCAATCGTGCGCCAGGATTCAGTTTTCGTTTCAATCGCACAGCAACGCGTGCAAAAAAAAAGAAAAAAGAACAGAAACCAAAACACGCAAGAGTTGAAAAAAGAAAAAGAAAAAGAAAGAAAAAACTAAGTTCATCATCAAGCGTTCGTACATCGTGAGAAGTGATAGAGCATTTAACAAAAAAAATTGAAAAGAACATGAATGAATCGGCAAACAAAAGCTAGCGCAGAAACAGATGAAGAGGATGAAGTCTTCCGCTTTAGCCATCCAAGTGAGCAAAGCGATGGCACAGAGAGAACACACACACACACACACGCGCGCGCGCACGAAGACGGTGAGCTTCAGCTGCTCAAGCAAAAGAAAAAATGAACGAACCACTCGTTATAAAAAAAAAAGAAGACCCTCGCACAAATCTGCAAAGAGATGAAGCGCGTGTCAAGACGAAAATGGAGGACAAAGAACTAAAAAAAGAGGCACATAAGAAGGAGAAGAAACAAAATCGCAGACTAACGCAGTCAGAAGCAACGAAGAAGAAAAATACTCGATCCTCTTCTCCATCATTTCTCCCTTTCTTCCACTTCTCCGTTTCTGTCTGTGCATGCTCGTGTGTGTGTGTGTGCTTGTGCAAGCTTTACCTTCCCTTCTTTTTCTTCGATCCCGTCCTACCTTTATTCGCCGTCTCGTGAGCAGTCCCCTCGTTCTCCACGACGGTGAACGGCTCTGTCGAGACTGCCTCCCCTTTCTCCACGTTCACCTCAACGGCGGCATCGCACTCGTCGTCGCTGGCCGTCCTCTTCCCTACGCCCAGCGGATCGTCCGTGCTTCTTTCGGCGGGTGGCACTGTCGTGGCGGGCTCTCTCGGCAGGTAGCTCGCCTGCCCGTACGGGGAGCTCGCTGTCTGGGTCGGGTACAGGTGTCCCATGTAGGACTCGTAGTTGTTGCCCGCCGCGGGAAGGCCTGGCGGTGGAGCATACGGGCTATTAGGCCTCTCACCCTCTGTTCGTCCCGCAATTGGCTCGTGTGTCTCCGCCAGCACGACCGCATGCATGGTGGTGCGGTGGTGCCGCCGACTGCGCCGCGCCGTCTGCCGTATCTCCGTCGCGCCCTGCACCTCTGCGTGGCGCACTAGCTGGCCATTTGGCAGCATCACAAGGTCCCCGTCCGCCACAGCGGAGGTTGAGGTTTCGCTCATGTCGCTGCTGCCGCCGGCCGCGGTTTCACGAGTCCTGCTTCGCTTATGGCGCAAGCAGCAAGTCGTGACGATGGCGATGATGAAGCCAAGACCTGCGACTACACCGATTATGATGAAACCAATCACCAGCGGCTTCATGCTGGGACCATCGTGGTCTTCCCTCAACATGTCAGCCTATGATGCTATTCTCTCTGTGGTGCGAGGTGGAAGAGACTACTTGTTCTATTCTTTTTCTGTGAAAGTTCTTTTTTTTTCAGTACAGTGAAGTCTTTTCTTTTTTTTGGCCTTTTGCGTGCCAACTACGACAGTTTCAACGTGGATGGACTCGCACCGCAAGCTATTCCGCTGGTGTCCACTGAAAAGAGAGGGGGAGAAAAAAAAAGGCGTAAGACAAGCCAAACGTGAAGCGATGACATGATTGAGGGAGGAGGGAGAGCAGCGCTACGCTTTCCAACGCATTCACTCCTTCTGCTTTCTCTCCTTTGCAACCCGAGCAACGGCACGGTGCGTTCACTAAGTGGGGTGCACTGCTATCATTCTTCACGTTGTGGTCTCTTGTCTTTCGTCGTTGAGAGGAGGATAGCTTCACAAGCCCCCTCGCAACAAGAAAAAAGAAAAGACGGAGGAGTGGAGGAGGAAATCAATGCTCAGCCAACATATTTTTCTTCTTCTTTTGCTGTCTCCTGTTGTCGAGAAAACCCAGAGCAGGGGTCGTTGAAGGTGATCAGGAGGGAAGCAAGAGGACGGGGGGAGGAGGGGATGAAAAAGAAGTGGGAAGACAGTAGTGCATGAAACGGAACAGCATGCGTTTTGCTTCGAAGCAACAGCAAAAAAACAAAAACAAAAAAGGAAGAAAAATCATGAAAGAGAGTTGTAGTGTAGAACACACGCATCACGAAGAACGAGTAGCAGTGTGGTAACGTAAAAAGAAAGGAAGAAAAGAAGTAAAAAAAAAAGAGAAAGATAGTAAAAGCAGTGCAAACGACACTTGCGTAGTAGTCATCGTAACGAATGACAGCATGGCGTGAGAGAGAGAGAGAGAGAGAGTAGCCAACGGCTCGAGAAGTAAACGACCTCGGATACTTTTCTTTCTTAAGAAAAGAGGAGAAAAAAAAAAGCAGTGAAACAACCGTTCGCAATTGAAACAAAAACAACAGCAGAAAAACAAGGAAAAGGTGAGTATGTGAAACAGAAAAGTGAGAAACAAAGGACAACAAACATACGCGTTGAGAGTTAAGGTGGCGGCAGTGCGTTTCGAGTCGGAAGGAGTTGCCCAATGAAATCAGAAGATGTCAAAGTGGTGAGAGGAAAGACAACAGCACAACATGTGACAGAAAAAAAAGAGGAGGAGGAGCGAATAGAAACTAAAAGTGCAAAGAGAAACGGACAAATAGCTCGTGCTCCTCAAGCACGCACCCACGCCGCCTTGCCACGCCGTCTCTGATTCTCTCCTCCCCGTTGCGAAGGATAAGCCGAAACGCTCTCGATGAGCTGCTTCTACTCATCCTTCGCAACGGGGGCTGCTTCCATTACCCCCTTCTTCTTTTCTTTCATTCTCTGCCTTTCTCTTTGGTTTTCTCGCCTTCCCTCTCGGCCGTCTGTCTTCGTCCACCTCCTCCGCGGGACTGGCCTGACCTGCGGCGTCGCGCACGGTGACGCTTTCCACTTCTCCCTCTTCCGCCTTTTTCAACGCGCTCTTTACTCCCTCTCTTTCCTCGAGGGTCCTGTCCTCGGACGTCGTCGTCGTCGCCGTCGTGCTGGTGGTGCTGCTGGCTGCTGCCTTCTCCAGCGCATCCGCCGTGCACATTTCGACAAAACAGGAATTGCTGGCAGGCTCGCGGGGCAGATAGCTCGCCTGCCCGTACGGGGAACCTGCTGGGTGGGTCTGGTACGGGTGACCATAGTAGCGGACCTTGCTGCCCCGGCCCGTGGCTGCTGTTGCGGACCTCCTGGTCCCTCCCAGGCGATAATCCAGCGAGGACGACGACACCTCCACGAATGGGCTGGTGGCGGTCGGCTCATGTGCCTCCGTCAGGACCACCACTGCGGGTACTGCGGTGTGGCGGTGTCGTCGAGCGCGCTGCACAGCGCGTCGCATTCCGTCCTCTTGCGGCGCCGCGTAATACTGTGTGTGGTCGGCATTGTAGTAGCCAGAGTATGGGTCTGGACCTGCCCCTGCCGTTGCGCTCAGTAGTGGTGGTGGTCCATCAACCCAGTCGACCCCGTGTACAAGCTCGCCGTCCACAGGAGGGGCATTGCTGTCGCCGTCTCGAACCTCGTTCGCCTCCGCGGCGGTCTCTGCAGCTTTCTGTTTTGCCCGAGCACAGCAGCAGCAGACCAAGATGACGATTAACACTAAGCCAATAACTACACCGACGACAATAAACCCCAAGGTCATCGGGCTGATGGTCGGACCGTAGTAGTACTTCGCCATTACCGCTAGTTTCTGCGCAGGTGCACGACTGGGGAGAGAGGGTTTCGAGTCGGATGGGTCCAATTGGTCTTGCTTTGCTTTTGCTTGTTTGTGCCGCGTGTACGTTGCCTTCTCTGGTTTGTGTGGTGCTGCACGACAAAGTGATACTATGACAAAACACAACGACAACAACAACAGAGGAAATGCAGAGAGAAGGTGGAAAGAGAGAAGAGAATATGTGTCTCGTGGCACGAGGTGCTACGCAGCTGCTTTCCCCACTTGCTCTCCGTTTCTTCCGCACTTCCGGCCATCTTTCACGGACAGTCTTGGTGAGAGAGGGAGGGAGGGGAAGAGAGCATGTCGAGCCGAGCTACCAAGGAGAGCAGACCATTGCTATTCAAAGACACAGTCTCGCTTTTCTCATCGTGATGGGAGAGCACACAAGCACAGCAGCTGTCACGCGTAGCTGACAAGAAAGGGAAAAGAAAGAAAGAACGCAGAATAAAAAACAGAGCAAAACCGAAAAAGAGTGCAATGCAACGGATGAGTATCCGAAGCTGAAGTGGCGAATTGGTTGTGCTTTGACAAGCAGGAAAATTCCTGCAACGGTGATCGCGAGTTTATGCCGAAACGATGAGCGGGGTGATTGTAGAAAAAACAGAAATGAAAAGCAAAGACAAAAGGGCAAGGAGGTGCTGTGGAGGGAGGAAAGAAGCTGAACCGAAAAGGCGAGTCCGAACAAAGAAAGAAACAGCGCGGCGCACGGGAATGCCACGAGTCCGCGATGCTCCCTTGCCCGCTCCGGAGAGCAGTCCTGAGCATGACCCGCGGTGCTAAAAGAGGAGGAACAACACCTCCGGACTCCAGCAAAGGAGAAGAAGAAAAAACAGTGGAAGAGTATCAAGGAAGGAAGGAGGCCTGCATCGCATCGCAGATCAGCAAAAGAAAAAATAAAGAAAGAAAAGCGTAAAAGAAAAGGGAAAGGGAGAGAAGGGAGGGGGGAGCCGCCAGAGTGGCGCACCCACACTCCACCACAGATGTGGCAGAGCGCGCTTGTACAGAGAAGGCAGTGGATGCGCGAGGCGAACAGCTTCGGAGCCACTTGTCCTGAGCGCGCCGGCTGCGGTCACCGGTAGGCTAGCGTGAGGGGAAGAGACAAAGTGGAAACGGAGGAAAAACCACAACCATTGAGAGAGAGAGCAAAAGGAGTACAGGCGATCGTTGGAAGCCAATAGAGAAAAAGATACGAAGAGGTGTGAAAGAATGCAGGTAGGGAGAGAATGTGAGACGGTTGGAAGGCATTGAAGACAGAATGGCGCAAAAGAGAAAGACGACAAGAGAATCGCGTAGTCAAGTGACCAGGAGCCCAAAAGAGGGGAGAGTGGAACAAAGGGAATAAAAGGAAAGCAGGAGAAGTCGAGGACTAGCCGAGCAGTCCCGTGGGTACAGCTTCTGTCCATCTGGTGTAGCCAACATGGGATCTGCGATCCACGTGCGTGCGCGTCCCAGCCTCATCGAGGTGGGTACAGCCGCGCGCCAGCTTTTCTCTCCTCGTTCTCTGTTCCCTCACCCCCTCTCTTTCCTCGCACTTGAGCGCCGTGGCCACATCTCTTCGTCATTCGCTCTTTCGGTCCTTCGCAACACGCACCTTTTTCTCGTTCTCTGCTTTTCCTGCAGTGTGCGTGTCTACTCACTTTGCGGCGAACTCGGGGAATCCGCCGTGTGCGTCGTCCAAACTACAACTTCATCCTCTTCCCCTACCATCGCAACAGAGGTTGTCGTGTCCTCCGCCGCCCGCACCGGCGCACCATCTGCGCTCACATTAGTGGGATGCAGATCGCGAGGCAGCTCTCCTGGCAGGTAGCTCGCCTGACCATACGAGGAGCTTGTCGGGTGAGTCGGGGAAGGGCATCTGCTCACAACAGGAGGAGGCGGTAGTGGTGGTGGTGACACCAACGGGTTGCTTGACTTTTTTGCTGCTGTTTGTCCTGCGGTCGGCGCGTGTGGCCCCTCAAGCACGACAGCCGCAAGCACGGGGGTGGCGCCGTTGGGTTGCCAAGTGTGGCGCACTACGGCCTCTGGTGGCGCCGCGTAGTACTGTGTTTGATTCGCATTATAGTAGCCAGAGTGCGGGTCTGGACCTGCCCCCGCGGTTGCTCCTGGTGGCTGTGGTGGTGTATCAATCCCGTCGACCCCGAGGACAAGCTCGCCATCCGCAGGAGGGGCGTTTGTGTCACCGCCACTGGCCGCGTTCGCCGCGGGTCTTCCTTTTCCACCACAGCAGGCGGCGAGACAGCCTGCGAGCAAGACCAAGACAATGATCCCGCCAAATACAGCACCTATAGCAATGCCAGCACTGCGGTCTAAGCTACCATTGCTACTGGCGTCGGAGCCGCACTCGTAGTAGAAAAAGCCATTGTACCTTACTGCCATGACTGCTAGCTTCTGCGCAGGTGCACGAGTGGGAGAGAGGGTTTCGAGTCGGATGGGTCTAACTGGTCTTGCTTTGCTTTTGCTTGTTTGTGCCGCGTGTGCGTTGCCTTCTCTGGTTTGTGTGGTGCTGCACGACAAAGTGTTACTATGACAAAACACAACGCAACAACAACAACAGAGGAAATGCAGAGAGAAGGTGGAAAGAGAGAAGAGAATATGTGTCTCGTGGCACGAGGTGCTACGCAGCTGCTTTCCTCACTTGCTCTCCGTTTCTTCCGCACTTCCGGCCATCTTTCACGGACAGTCTTGGTGAGAGAGGGAGGGGGAGGAAGAGAGCATGTCGAGCCGAGCTACCAAGGAGAGCAGACCATCCGTAGTTTTCCTTTTTTTTCTCTTTGGAAGGACTTCAAAGGGGGGGGGGGGGTTCCATCAATTCACAACAGAGCAGCCCTTCATAGTTTTGGTGGAGAAAAAAAAAGAAAAGAAGGAGAAAAATGAAAGAAAAATCGAAATGACGAAAGAAGCAGAGTAGAATAAAGAAAAAAGAAGAGAAAAGTGGGAAAAGCTATTGAAGTGGGGTAAAAGCATGATCAGCAAACAGAGGGGAAAAAAAGGGAGTGGAGCAGAGGCAATCAAAAAGAAAGTCAATGAAAGACGCTGGAATACTAATGAGCAGTAGCCGTTCCTGATGCGCACGTGATGCATGTCCGCTGTTGTTCCAATTCTCAGAGAGGCTTTCGGATCTACGACGGAGAAAAAGGTGAGCAAACGAACGAACGAACAAACGAAAGAAACCCCAAACCTTTTCGCTGAGATGCCGTCTCACTCCTGTTGGCTCTCTAGTTTGCGCGTGCTCAAGAGGCATTCTGGCTGTAGAAGAACAGCTGGCACGGCAACACAAATGAAAAAGGGGAAATCACACACACAAACACACACACAACAAGAACAGAGCACACCGTCCGTGACCGACACGATCGGGCTGTCTTTTGCTTCTTTGCCTCACGTGGCACTTCGTTTCCTGTCCTATTGAGAGTATCAAGAAGGAAAGACGGGACGGGAAAAGGCAGGGAAAGAGGCGGAAAAAGTCATCATTCCAACAAGCACAAAAAAAGAGAGAGGTGTGTATTTTGTAAAACAGTACGGTGTAGGCTGCAAAGGAGAAGAAACAAAGGGGAAGCATGGGAAAGCGTAGCCGTCCGCGAAAGGTGAAAAAAAAGAAACTAAAAAAGACAGAGCAAAAAAAAAGGGGAGGGGAGGGGAGGGAATGTGTGTATAGAAATGGGAAGTGGAAGAAGAGAAGAAGAAACAAGAACTATGCAGTCTTCGGGTTTCGTTGCCGGACAGATTGCATGTTTAGAAAAAAACAACAACCGCAACGAGAGAAGAGCGAAGCAATGAGGCTATTCCTCGTCATCTTCGGATGGCGCCTGGCGTGGATGCGGGACGTCAATTTCAAACGTGCTTGCCTCTCCCTTGTTGCTGCTACTGCTCTCGCTGCTGCTGCTGCTCTTTGCATTCTTCCGCAGCCACCTTTCCTTTTCGGTCTCGTCATGGTCGAACGGGGCACTGGACAGCGCAATGACAGTCCTCGTGTCGCCGTCGTCGTTGCCGTCTTTCTCCGTCTTTCTCTCCTTCGCGAAGACGGCCTCCTCGGCGATGGGCTCACGGCGCGCGTAGGTGGCTCGGCCATAGGGAGAGTTCACATCACCGGCCACTCCCGTTTCGCTCTTTTTCATCCTCGCCACCATCGCTGCCGTTTCCGGAGAGAAGGTGGCGGGCGGCACGGCGGTTGCCTGGACCATTGCGGGCAGTGGATAAGGATGACCTTGCGATTGCGGATACTGCTGCTGCTGCTGCTGCTGCAATTGTGGTGCCCAGGCCTCTCCCATCACGACCGCACCCGTTCGGTGGTCACTTGGGATGGCGGGCGTGTCGGCCACCACTCCATCGCGGATGGGATGGTGGTAGGCATCCGCGGCACCGCTGGCAACAATCACTTCCCCTCCTCCGTTCCCTGCTGCGGTGGCTTCCTGCGCTTTCTGCTCCTGGCGACGGCGCACGGATACGATGATGATGGCAAGGAGGAAAGGCAGCAGGATCGCACCAGCGACGGTGACACCAATGATGAATGCAGGGGACTTATACCAGATATACTTCTTCGGTTGTGCCATGGAGTGAAGGCTTCTCTTTCCTCTGCCAAGTGTCTCTTCAATTGGCTCCCTGTTTGGCGCTTGTGTGTGCGTATAGAAAAAAGAAGAATATCGCTTGATTTAGTTTCGACTTGCCTTGCTGGATTCGACAAGGAAGGAAGGGAAAGAAAAAGAAAAAGCAGCGAAACAGTCAACATGAAAATGTGTTGAACACGGGTGAAAACGGCACGAGTGGGAAAAACAGATTGATTGTAAGCGCGTGAATTCCAACAAGCAATCGTGGTTCATCTCCAGTGAATCCTTGTGGCAGAACCAAAGAGGATGAGGAGGCGACATCTCGGCCTCTCTTTCACCTCCGAGATCACCATAGCTGTCCTTCTTTTACGAACTCCTCTCATACTGTGAGAAGAGATTCACTGAATATCAGTCAACAAGCAAAAACGAACAACGAAAAAAAAGAAAAAAAAGACAGAAGACGAGAAGAGAAGGAAAGAAAAGAGAAAGCCATAGCAACAAAAGCATTTACATTTCACATTGAGCCACATCTAAAAAGAGAGGGAGGGAGAGCGGAAATGAAAAGAAGAAGAAGAAGAAGTGCGGCGTGCAAGCTGCAGCAAAAGAGCGCGGGAGAAGGGAAGCACGCTTTCACACATAGAGAGCGAAAGAGAAATAGAACAACAAAAAAAGAAGAAAAAGACGGCAAATAATACGACGCTTTTTCTTGCTTTGCTGGGAAGGCAACCACCAAAGGAAACCATGAAAAAAAAAGAAGAAGGCAAGAAAACAACAAAACTGATTGTGTGTGTGTGTGTGCTCAATCCGGAAAAAAAAAAGAAAAAGAAAAGGACGACAGAAGAGGAGAGATTGAAAGCGAGGAGCAATAGAGAAAGAAAAGAGGGAAATCCGTTCACCAGAGGCAGGTGTTAGAAAAAAAGGGGAAAAAAGAAGAAAAAAAATGAAAATGGATTTTGATCAAAGACAGGAAAGCACGCACTCGCACTAGCGTCAGAAGAATCGTTCGATGTACTGGTGTGGATTTCCTTCCCGGAGCAAGATAAGCTCAGTTTCGCTCGCTGCATCACTCCTCTTCATCGTTTTGAAATATGCATCCTCCTCACAACTGCTCCTTTGGCTTTTCCAACTTGTCGTCCGTCTCCTCGTCCACCTCGCTGCCTTGGTTGCTGATCGTGACCGCGGAGGTCTCCGCCGCCAGCCCTCCTCGCGCATTGGGCCGTCGAGGCGGCGACATTCTTTGTCCCGCCCCACCATCACCGCCACTCTTCCCTAGCCCCCCTTTCAATGGGGACTTTGCCACCGCCGCACCAGACGATGCCGTCACATAGTTGTTTTCATAGTGGCAGCTGCCCCTACCTTTCGGCTGGAACGGCTCGACTTCACAGTCGGAGGAGCCGGAGGCGAAGGGGGAGTTGGCGGACTTTTGCGCACTCTTTACGGGTGTGGTGGTGGTGGTGGCCATTGGGAGTGGCAGCGGAGGCGGCGGTGACGGTGGCCGCGGCAGGTACTCGGCAGAGCCGTACGCCCCGGCTTTCCCCGCTCCGTCCGTCGCGGCACCGGCGTCGCTACCCCCGACTGCTCCGCCTCCGCTGCTGCAGCCGCTGGAGTTCTGCTTGGGCATCAGCTGCGGTGGCAAATTGCCGTTGTACATGCTGTTGGTGTAGTAGTTGTTGTTGCTGCTACTCGTGGTGTTCCGAGGACTGACGGGTTGGAGCGAGATAAGCTCCGCACGAGGGAAGAACTGGGCGATTGGAACCGCTTCTCCTCCGTTGCTATTGCCATTCACATTTGCATCTCCGTCAACGACCATATCCACGCCGTTGGCACCGTTGGTGGTGAAGGCAATGTGCTGGGCGTCCTCTTGCGTCATGAGCACCGTGCCCTGCTCCATCCGCGCCGCTCCCATGTTGATCGTTGTCCCTGGCCCGCCCGTGTACGCGTAGGGGCCACTGTAGTAGGGCACCTGGCTAACTGCCCCGCCCTGCACCTCGCCGCCAGAGTAGTAGTAGAGTATGCTTTGCTCAATGGCGGTGTTGTTGTTCTGCTCCGCCTCAAGCTGCTCACGGCGCACTTGTGCGGCGCGACGCTGGGCGGCCACTCTGCAGCGCACGAAGCAAGAGACGAAGATGATGACAAGTGCAAGCACGATGAAAAAGAAAAAGAAGTAGGAATAGTACATTTGGAAAGAATCTGCCCGAGTCGTTCCCTTCCTTCTTTTCGCCTTTTCTTGCTCGCAGTCGGCGAGTATCACTGGACACAAAGAAGAGAAAAAAACAAAACGAAAGCAGATGAAAGAGGAAAAAAGTGGGCTTCCGCAGTAGTCACACGAAAGCAGGGGAAAAGAGCAAAAAAGAGTAAAAAACAGAAGAAACCAAAAGGATGGAGACAGTGCCGGCAAGTGTTCACTTGTGCTGGATAGCGGAGAGAAGAAAAACAAAAACAAAAAAGCAGCACTCGTACCGTAGAGTCAGCTAATGAAAGCAAATGCAATGTACGTCAGCAAACGAAGAAAACAGAAGAAGACAAAATGAGTAGATCAAAAAACAGAGGTAAAGAAGAACAAGCTTGCGTTGCAAAGCATGCCTTGCACGATAGAGATAAAATAATCAAGAAAAAGCGGAGAGCGAGGAAATAACGAGGAGGAGAGAGGATGGCTCATTCACTGAAAAAAGGCACAAGATCAGATTTGCATTCAGCGACAGGTCATGCCAACAGCGGACAGGCATGACAGAGAGAGAAGTGGGAAGCAGTTCAGAGACGATGGGCAAGTCTTCTCTTTCGCAGCAAAGAGGAAGTTGGCTGGGGGCCTGGATGCTTCCTTGGGTTCTTGTGCTTTGCAATTGGTGACAGAGCGGAGAGACGGCCAACCATGGCGTAGGCGGCTCAAAACCACACTGGAGACGGCTGGAGAGAAGGGGAGTGGTGGAAAAGCGCCAAAGCGTTAATACACAACTACACGACTATCAGAGAGAGAGAGAAGGGAGAGAGGAATCGCGACCGGCCGATGATGCACTAAATGGAGGAGGAGGAGGAGAGAGAGTGAGCGATGCAAAGGCGAACGGGCAGGGGAAGGGAGTGAGTACACACGCACTTTATCCGAGCAAAGCAATATCGAGATTGAAGAGATGAAAAAAAAAACGAAAGCGAGAAGAGAAGCACGGTTAAAAGAGACCTTTAACCCTAGAACAAACAAAACAAAAACTGATAGCCCTGATGAAGGAATGCGAGTGCAGAGCCGCGTGACACCTGCGCGCAGGCACGCACGCACGCATGGGGAGAAATGAGGTCGACCGACAAGAAAAGGCGACACACGGAAAAGGGAGGAAAAGTGCAAGAAGAAGATATAGCAAAAGGAAAAAAGAGAGAAAGAAAAGAAAAAGAAGAAACAGTAGGAAGAAGCTAAGGAGAGGAGGCATGTCGCAGTTCATGAGAATAAAAACGGAAAAGCAAAAGGGAGAGACGGAAAATAAAGAGAGGAACAGAACAGAAATCAGTCAAGGTTGAATGGGGATCTGACAAAGTCACATATCTTCTTCGCTAGAGGGAATACACCGGATGAACAAGCGAACATACACGAAAAGCAAAAAACAGGGTCGTGACACGGAGAAAGCAAGGAAGAAGGCGGGAGAGAAAGGCAGCTGCATGAACGCGAAACTGAGAAAAAAATAAGAGTTTGCTGCCGTGGACGAAGACACGACACCCAACGAGAAGGAAAGTGAGAGAATGTGAAGCAAAAAGAGGAAAGCACAGCAAAAGTGAGAAACTTAGTGGCCAACGGTGAACAACAGCTCTTCACGGAAGAGCTGACCCAAACGCAGAATCGCTATGTAGAGAAACAAACCGAAGCAGAGAACAGCACTGAAGTGACTGCAAGAAAAAAAAAAGGGAAAAAATTCAGGTGGAAAAACAGTAGCAAAGAAGTGGAGAAAAAAGAATAAAGTGGGCATCATATCGACAGGAAGAAACAGCAACAAAAACAACCAATATCAAGGATAGGGTTGCGCATGAGTGGAGTACTAGCTATCTGTGGAAGCCATCTGCATCAAAGGTCGAGCTTGCACCACTGTCACTTCGGCCCAGGAAGCTGCGGTGCCCACCATCGTCCTCCTCTGCATCGCTGTGGTTGTCGCGGATTGCTCGAAGGCTTCCGGAGCTGCTGTTGCTACTAGTCCTGCCTCCACGACCGTGGTCCACATGGTTGTCTTCTCGACTTCGGTCCATTGGTTGCCCGAGAACACTACCGAAGCCGTAGCGAGGCAGCGAAGAACCTTCGCTTTGTGCCACGCTGAACAGGCTGGTGCTGCTGCCGTTGCGACTGCTCCCCCCACTCGTACTGCTGAGGCTGCGGGTTGGAGGACGTCCCGCTCGGTGTCCATCCTGCACTGGCTGTGGGTGCTGCTGCTGTGGTCGCGAGCGGACAGGGTTGTCATCGTTGTTGTTTGGGTGGAGAATGTGATTGTTGTGCGCAGGTCCTCGAGTGCACAGAGCCATGGATTGGCCGCCTCCTCCCCCTCCTTCTCCCCATCCGGCCACCCCATTGCGAGGATATTGAGGATGGTGCGAACTGCGAGATGGATGGTGTTGCTGCAGTGGTCGAGGGAGCAGCGGGTTCTCACTTTGCCTTAGCGCTCCCTTTCCTCTGCTGTCCTCTTCAATGTGGATGGCCACTGCCCAATGACCAGTATCACTATTCCTATAGTTCCCACTGTGCTCGACAGCTGCAGCGTCCACGTCGTCGTCATTGTCCAGGTCGCGAAAGATAGCGTCCTCATCCTCGTCGTACACGCCCTTCAGCATCCCATTGCTGCTGCTCGTGCCGTGCACAGTCAAGCCACGACCGTCGTCGTCATCGCCTTCCTTGCCGCGTGGCAGGTACTCCGCCCGTCCATACTCTAACACGGAGTCGGAAAGGGATGACGATGACCGGCGATTCCCACCACCTCCACTACCTTCTTCCTCGCTCTGTCGATCACGATGGTGGGGTTGACGGCTGTTGTCCTCCCGGCGCCAGACGACCGCGGCCGCTCGGGGAGACTGAAATGGATTCAGCTGCTGCTGCTGTAGTTCGTGTGAGTTGCTATCAGCGTAGCGGGTGAGGAGCCCTGGCAACGTGAGCGCGATGGAGCCAACCGGCGCGACCACGTCCAACTCGGTCAGCTCCACAACACCATTCATGTGATACGGTGAGGGCGGGATAGGTGTGTGGGAGCCCGCTACCGCAGAAGGAGAGGAAGTTGAGAGACGGCGCTGGCGTTGGGGCGATGCGCGATGGGCAGATGGCACCGCAGGATCTTGCCAGCGGCGATCGCCACCGCCACCATGTTGACCGCCGCTGCTAGCGCCGCCGTCTTCCTCGTCCTGCGCGGCCCTCGACTCGGCTGTGCTCCAACGATGGTGTCGGCTCTGGTGGCGGTGCTCTTCTTGTGAGGAGACGGCTGCTGCTGCTGCGGCGGAAGGCGATGACAATGCCGGGGATGAGAGACGGCGTTCCTGCGACTGGCTGGGGGGCGGATGGTCCGCAGTTGTTTCATTGCTGTGCCGCCGGCTCGTGCGGCTGCGGTGGGTGCCGCGTCGATTCCTATTTCGTGGAGCTCGCATTTCAAGCACGATGCCAGCAACAATGATGCCCGTATTGAGCGTCCCGGCGGAGGCGAGAAGCCGTTCGCGTGTCCGACGCGCCATCGCCTCTGCAGACAGCGCACGCCGCTCCTCGGCCAAGTTGTGGCGACTGCTGCTGTGGCTGCTGCTGCTGCCGTTCGCACTCGTGCTGTCAAACACCACCCGGCTACTGCTTGGCTGGATTCTCGCATTGTCCTCACCACCGCCTTCCACATCGCCCGCTGGGTCACTGTCACTACTGTGCTGTCTTCTTCGGGCACCACGTCTACTCCTGGAAAACGGCTTTGCACAGCCACACCACCCTCTCAAGCAGCAAACCAGCACTCCTCCAAAGACGAGCACTACTACGACCGCCCAGACGATGAGAGCGATAGCCCTTCTATCAAGGCCCATTGATTATTCTTTTCCGCCCGTTCCTCTTCTTTTCGAAAAAAGGGGGAAACTCACTGTGATGACGTATTGCTAGAGATTTCCGTGGTCGGCAAGAAAAGCAAAAAGGAGAAAAAGTGTTGACAAACAGCCGAGTACACAAGCAGGAAAGCGTGCATGGAAAGAAAGAAAGTAGAATGTGGTTGTGATTGGAGCAAGTGCAAATGAAGTGGCAACCCCATTGGGAGTTTGCATGTGCGCAAGCTAAAAGGTGACTTCTCTCCGCTCACTATTGGCCGAGTTGGACTCCGCACTCAACGGCACAAAAGATGACGCTGCAGGAATGAAAGCCGACAGAGGATGCCGACAATAAAGAGGGCGGCTGCTTCTGGTGACTGAAACATCTTTTTCCGAGGTTGAGGGAGGAAGACAAGAACTGAATGACCCTACGTAGATGTCGTTTCGTGTATTGCAACAACGGCAACAAAGCAAAACGATGGAAACAAACACCTCGTCCTGTTGTATAATGGCCGCCACTAGCGCAAAGCACTGCGTAAGCCACGGAGAGAAGAGCGGAAGAGAAGAGCGGAAGAGAAGAGAAAGAAAAGTAAGGAGGACGATAAAACGTTCGCTCAAGGTTTTTCCAGCACCTTTTCAAACGCAACGAGATACCGAATGCGCACTTGTGAAACGTCGTACACAATGAACTCGTTGTGCAGGAGGCTCAGCTCGTCCGCAACCACCTGTCGGACAAATTCTTGTGCAAGTGGTGGCCGTGACGGTAGCTGAGAAGGTGCCACCCCTCTTGCACCTGCCTGCCTCGTCGTCGCTGTCCTCGTGGCTGTCGCGGTCGAGGCTTCTTGCCCCGCTCTACGTCTTTGCCCCTCATTCTTGGCCCACCGTGCTTCCACCCACCGGTCAATGTCCGCTTGAACTCTCCCGTAAGGCGGCTGCTGCCACGTGGCGGTTGCGTGGCCCGCCGCGGTGCCTTGCAGGTACAGCGCGTGGAGTGGCGTGAGCTTGCCACTGGGCAGAATTGCCCCGCTGTCCACGAGCAGCTCCTCCGCGGGCATGACTAGCTGACCCACACCCAGCGTTGCGAAGTTGTTTTCGAGCCCATTGGCACCCTGAGGAAAAGCCGGTGGCGCTCGAGGTCTGCTGCCCGGGGCCCGGCTCCCCCCACCAGCACCACCACCACGGCGACGGTTGCTTGCGGTTGCCACGCGAGATGTCACCCCCCTCCCCGCCATCGTCAAAGCGGAGGCGGCTGCGGTGTTTCCGCTCCTCCCTGTGCGACCTTGTTCGCACACCGCATCCTCGGGTGGGAAGGCCTGTGCCAGAGGCGGGTTGTTGTTGGCACTATAGCAGACTAGCGGGGTCGCACCTGCTGCGACCTCGCACAAGGCAACGACCGCCACGTAGGGCTTGCTCTTGCGCTCTTTCCCTTGTTGACGCTGTTGTTGCTGGCGGCTATTGCTATCGCTTGTCTGCGGTGAGGAGGAAAGCGGCGGAGAACGCATCAAGGGGTCAAACATGGTACTGTAGGCAGCGGCTTTACTGGCGCAGTCGGCGAAGTACAGCCCTTTGCCGAACATGCTACCGGTGGCCATCGCGGTGGGTGGGGCGATTCGGAGGCCTTGTGCGCAGATGCGGACCCAGTTGCTGGGTCGGCTCCCGTGCCACAGCATCACCCTCTTGACAGCTTGCTTGCTGAAGTACAGGTTGCGGTCGCCCGCAAAGTCGCCGTCGCCTCCACTCACAGCAGTGGCTTTTGTTGCGACTTGCTGTGGCTCTAGAGCTGTTGGACTCGTTCCGCCGCGGTGGCGGCGAGTACCGATTGACTTCGCGGTAGTTGCGGCACCACTGCTGTCCAACTGGTTTCCTTTTCTAGCCAGAGAGTCCTGCGATGCTCGAGAGAGCATATCCATGGGAATCGTCACGACTTCTGCCTCCGGTGAAAGCGACGAGGGTGCCGATTTGTGGTGGCCGGTTGCCTTTCCCTTCTGGGCGGCGCTCGTGACGGCTGTGGCGGAGAGCGGAAGGTAGTCGCGATGGCTCTCAAGAAAAGTCTGGAAGGCGACTTTTTCCGCTTCGTCATGACGTGCAACCTCCCAGACCCCGTCACGGCCAGGGCGGCATGCTCGGGGCTCTGGCTCTCCTCAAAATACCGCACAATGCGCTTGTAGGTAAGCGCACTGTCAAAGGACCTTGAAGTCTCCGGTGGGAATGGTGCGGCCTCTGCAGCTTTGGCCTCCTTCGCCTGCCGGCCAGCCCACTGACTCAGTGGCCCGTGGGGGCCAAGGTACGTGAGTCGTGCCCCCAGCTCTCCGTAGTGGTGCCAGATGACATCGTGTGCAGCACCACCTTCGCGAGCCGCGCGCTCCGCGGACAAGTCGACCAGTCGACGTGTGCTCAGCACATCTCGCAGATCCTCGAGCGTTTGCTGTTTCTCCCCGAGCTTCTGCGTCGAGTCGATCAGCCACTCTGAGGACAGCAAAATGGACGACGGTGATGCGGATCCCTTCCCCTGCGCTCCATCTCCGATACTGCCTATATTGCTACTGCGGCTGCTGCGACGACGATGGCTGCTGTTGCCACGGTTGTTCGGCAGCACGTGGGGAATCAGAGAGTAAAACTGGTTGGAGAGGGAAAGCAGCTGCCTCTCCATGGCTTTGGGCACTTTCACTTGCGCTCGAACCCGTGCACAATGCACTTTTCGACTGGCGGCTGAGGATGACACCGCCGAGGTGCCTCCGTGGGCTGTTGTCCTACTGGCTGCTTGCCCTCTTCTCCCTTCTTGCTGTTGCTGCCGCTTCTGCTCACGTTTCACTATTTCCTCAACTCTCGCCTCCAGGCGGCGAACCAGCGGGGTGAGGCGGGCCAGCACTTTCTCCGCGTGTTCCAGCGCTGTTGTGTTCAGGCTACCCAGTGGCAACTTGTGCAGGTCAATCTTCATCGAGTACATCTGCTGCTCAAGACCCCGTCGACTGAACAGGTCTTGTATCAACGCGCGAGTCTCCGGGTGCAGCGCACGCACGCTGTGAAACGAGGATGATGACAACGGCTGAGCGGTGTCGAGCTTGACCGTGCCCACCTCGCCGCCGCTGCCGCTACTATTCTGCTCCTTTTCAGAGATGGAAGAATAGGGGGAAGGGGAGGACACGGCAAAGGCGCTGAGTTTCTCTGCTTGTATGTAGTTGAAAAGCCCGGGCTTTTTCCGAAAGATCCGCCGCCCAAACATGGTGCTCGATGGGTTGCCCGTTTTGTCCTCAAAAAGGTCCATGAAGAGCTTCCAGGCGTCGTGACGGTGCTCGCATCGGCCCCGTCAACACGTGGTCAGACTGCATCTCTTCCCCGACCCTGCCCCAGCGACGAAAGACAAACCACTGGGGTGGGATCGGGTCCGATGGACTCTGCGGCCGGCGGTGCAAAAGCTGCATGACGTAGAAAGAGTTCTTCCCCCGCGCCAGATCCGTCAGCGCGAGGGAGACGGAGACGGGGGTGAGACCGTCCCCGTGGATCACCACCTCGTACTGATCTGCGTTTGGGCATAGGTAGTCAACCGGATAGCGTCCTTGGAATCTCACCTCTGCCGCCTCCGCCGCCGACGATTCCGTCGTTTTCCGCGCCTTTTTCCCGTCGGCCGGATTCTTCGATTCGTTCCCTATTTTTCCATCTTCATCAATCTCCTCCTCCTCGTGTTTCCTTGCTCCATCTGCAGCCGCAGCTACGGCTACTTCGGCTGCTTTCTTCTGCCGATCTCGCTTTGCCTTGAAGCTTGCCTGGCGCGCTTGTTGCGTTGCGGTGAGAGCGGGCTTGTTCAGAGTGTAGAGGTCTCCGACTGGGGCGTCGTGCAAGAACGGCGGACGATGCCCAAGAGCCGCACACAGCTCCAGATACACGGGGGAGAAGAAGGGGAAATGTCCGCGAAAGCGCTGCAATAGTGTTTGGAGCAGCGCATTCTCCTGTGCGTTGCTGTTGTTGCCGTCATCCCTCTTTCCTTTCTTCTTCTTCTTTCCTCGCTGCTGTGGTTGCTGATCTGAGCACTCTGGTGATTGAGCCATGCCAGACGGAGAGCCTGCTCCACATGATCCAGGAACGCATTCGCCTCCTTGCTCGTCTTGGCCACCCCAATCCACTTGTGAGCAGGGAGAAAGTACCCTAGTGGGTCGTTGCTTGGCTGGCGGAGCTGGCCATCTGGGCCCCAACTTGGCGCGGTGTAGAAGTCGTACTGCACCGTGGAAAGAGAGGTGGGAAAGGAGGAAGGAGAAGAAGCGGCCACCAAAGCCGCGTGATCGTGCGCGATGGTGGCCGCTACGGCGTGAGCGTGTGCTTGCTCTTCTCGAAAGACGGCCCCCAGAAGAGCCGCAATCGCATCAGGGTTCGGTTGCATCAGATTCTGTAGCGCTTCGACGCCATCTGCGCGGCGGCGCTGGTGATGGCGAACAAACCGATGAAGGGTGGGCTGCTGTGCGCGAGAACAGCAAAGGCGAAGCTCGTGAAGCATGTTGTCAAGGCCGATGGGGCACTGCACGTATGGGGAAGCAAGCGCGGAGGACGATGCTGAGGAGAAAGGCACGGAGAAAGCGGCTGGCGTCCGAGACGGCAGCAAAGACGCAGAATCAATAGGAAGGGGAGGAGAAGACCCAGGGACGGCAGGGGCGGCGACTAGCGGCACCTGCAGCTGAACAAAATCGCCGTGATAGGGCGAGAGCGTGAAGGATGCAATGCCGCCGAGCTTCGCCTGTTCCTCGACTGGGATGTACACGACACGCTTCCCATCATTGTTCCGTTGCATCCCTGCCTTGGCCGCTGTTTTTCCTGCGTTGTCCGCGCCATTCTTGCTTCCCAGAAACAGCTTCCAGGCCTTCCGCTTCACTTCATCCGCAGGGAACTCGCGCTGGCAGGCGGTGAACGCATCGAGCGCACCCGTGCACGTCGCGCCGCCTCGCGAGCTGACCCTCAGCAGACCACCACCACATCGCGAGCAAGTCGCACAAATGGCGCCAAACGCTCTTCCGTCCGCCACAAAGGGCACGAGGCGCTGGCGCAGCTGAGCCTCCTTGTCCGATGCCTTCATCAAGGTGCTGAGCTGCTCTTTGCGCAGCTTTTGGATGGCGGCGTGCCCATAGTTGAGCTCCAACTCCTCGAGAAGATCCGCGGAGGACATGTAGTGAAAAGACTCATCTCTTTTGCTCTTTGCGTGTCCACCACTACGTATTGGTGAGCGGGCGGAAGGCCTTGACGAGGAGGAGGAAAGGGGAGACGGGGCCTTGAGAGACGCCGTCGCCAGTCGCACTCGACGCGCGACATCATTGACCTCACACCACTGCTCCTGGGTAAGGGTGAAGCGGTAGTTCCCCGTGATGGCACGCACACTGGCCAACAGCTCCACCGCACCCAGCGCTAGATCCCGCGACAGCGTCTGCGACGTGTCGAACACAGGTGGACACGGCAACAGCAGCAGCTCCTGCGGCGGCGGCCGTGACTGCCGAGACTTGCTCGTTGCCTGGTGTCGGGATGCGGCCAGCCCGGGGAAACCGGAGAGGGAGCATAGTAGCACGGAGCATAGAACGGCATGTGAATCGTCTCAAAGCAAAAGAGGTGGTGCCAAGAGGGAATACGAAAGTCTCCGCTGACGCTGGCGTTCAGCACGCCAACCCGCAAGTCCCCCTCAGCAATGGCAAGGCCACAGCTCCGACAGCGCGCGATGCCGCTGGGAGCCGTGCCGACTGTGAAAGGCTGCTCTAGAATGGGCAGCGGGGCGGTGTCGTCTCGGTACTCGTCTAACTGGGCAATCAGACAGGCGAGCTGGCGCGATCCAGCTTGCCTCGTCCCACGTGAGGACAATGACGCGGAGAAAGAGGAGGCCCAGCGAAGTGGCGTGCATAGTGCGGCGCTCCACGTCACAGCGGTACAGGGCGAAAGACGCGAACGGCGCAGGTGGGCCTTTGGTTCCTGCGAGACCTGTTTGAAGTGGCAAAACTGCGAATGGCTAAGCCGACGGGGAAGACAGCAGCCTCGCAGAATATCGAGGCTCAGCACAACAGCAGAGATGGTGGTGGTTGTGGTGGGTGCTGCTGTTTCGACGATGGAATGCTTGAGAGATAGCGGTCGCACCGCGCATCTTCGCTGCATCTGCCACACGTGACGCGCCAACAAAAGGGAGAAGCTGAAACTACAAAGAGCGCAGAGAAAAACTCAGCATCTGGAACACAAAAAGAGAGAGAGAGAGAAGAGAGAGAGTAGAGAGTTGCAAAACCAGATCAAGTGAGAGTGAACAAACGTGCCACGCACACCACACTGTCAACAGGGAAGACAGGGAAAGTCAAGCCGAACGCAGGAACAGACAGAGGCTTGAGCGACAAGACAGCGGTTGGAGAAACCGTGCACCAGCGCAACTGCCGGAGAAGAGGTAGCGCAGTTAAAAGTGACAGTGTTTCTTTCTCTTTGACATCCAGGTGTCAGCAATCGACCAAGTGTCAGCAAGGTGCATTCTGCAGTAGATAGTGATGGCAGTCGGCACATTTTTTTCTTCTGTTTTAGTGATGAGATGAACAAAAGAAGGGAAGAGAGAAAAAGAGAGAAGAAATAAGGAAAAGTGAAAGAAGGTAGTTACGTGCTTTAACAACAGAGAACGATAAGTGTGGAAGTAGTGGCGGAGAAGAAAACTAACGAAAGAAGTGGAAGCAGAGATTTGCGAAGCCGTCAAGACATTCTTTGTCCCTTGGCTTTTTCTTTTTCTGCTCTTCACCCTCCCTTCCACTTTAGGCCTTCGGGGTGTTGTGGAAGTGCGCCGCAATGATGCAGCTTACGGCGAAGGTGATGTCCTTTGGCATACTTGATGTGCAGGAACTCGTTCGGGCCGTGAGCGTTGCTTTTCGGGCCGAGCACGCCAGTCACAACAAACTGCGCCTGCGGGTACGTCTTCACCAGCGTCGCGATGAAGGGGATGGCACCACCCATGCCCTGGGAAGCGAAGGGTTTGCCGTAGGCGAGCTGCGCTGCCGTCGTTCAGAGCCTTGGCCAGCCACGGCTTGATCTCGGGCGTCGCGCATCCGTCGCCGTCCTCATCGGGAGAAAAGGAAACCTTGGCGCCATATGGCGGGCTCGCCAGCAGCACCTTGCTCAGAGCTTTCGTCACTTTGCCAGAGTCGACCAGAGGTGGCAGGCGCAGCGACAGCTTCACCGCCGTCTCCGTGCGGATCACGTTGCCGGCCACCGCTGGGTCGGGCAAGTTGGCTCCAACAACGGTCAGGCTGGGTTTCCAGAAGTTGCGAAGGGCGAGCTCCACGTTGTCACCTGGCTCATAGCGAACACGCCTGGCAGCGTTGCGAACTGCTCCTTTGAAGGGGACCGTCTTCATCACATCGAGGGACTGGCCATCGCATGTAGTCCGGGATCGGTCGCACTTGAACGCCTCAGGACATCTTGACCTCGCCAGTCTTGCTGTCCTCAACGCGGTCGAGCAGCTCACGTACGATGCGGAAGGTGTCAGGCACGACGCCGCCCGCGATGCCGCTGTGCATGCCCTCCGCCAGCGTCGACACGTGCAGCGTGCCACACGCCACTCCACGCAGCGATGTGGTCAGCCAGACCTGGTCGTAGTTGAGGCTGCCGCTGTCGAGGCACACCATCAGGTCAACGTTGCCGATCTTCTCCTTGAAGCGCTCCATGAAGTGGTCCAGGTCGGGGCTGCCGCTCTCCTCGCCAGCCTCGATCGTGACGATGATGCGGCCGTGCGGGATCTGGTGGCGCTGCAGCGTGACGACGCTCTCAATGGCCGCGAACAGCGCGTAGCCGTCGTCGGCGCCACCGCGGCCGTACAGCTTGCCGTCGCGGATGACCGCCTTGTGCGGGTCCAGGCCCTCTGCCCACGGCCGCAGCGGCGGCTGCTTGTCCATGTGACCGTACATGAGGACGGTGTT
Source organism: Drosophila seclusa (assembly GCA_035043575.1). Taxonomy (NCBI): domain Eukaryota; kingdom Metazoa; phylum Arthropoda; class Insecta; order Diptera; family Drosophilidae; genus Drosophila; species Drosophila seclusa. Next base: position 238,196 of record JAWNMX010000604.1, read on the forward strand.
CTTGGTCGGCTCCGTCGCCGCGATCTCAACAATGAGGAACGGCGTGCGACCTTTTTCCTGCACGTACTCGTAGGTAAGCCCCTTGACGTTCTGCGCCTTCATCCACTGGATGAGGATGTCGAAGGCCTTCTCCATGAGGCCGTTGGTCTGCCACGCGGGGTCGTAGGCGGGGCTCTGGTTGGGTACCTCGATGTACGCGGAGATGGCGGGCACGATGGTCTTGTCCCAGTCGCTCGCCACGGCCGCCTTCACTGCGTTCCAGTCAACAGACATGAGGAGGTAGGGAAGAGAGGCGGAGGAAGACAGTGAGAGAATAGAGTTAGAAGAGAAAACAAAAAACTGTTGAAAATGTGGCGACAACAAAAGTGAATCGACCGAAATAGTGGAAGACGATAACTTTTCTTAAAGTGAATCGAATGAAGCGTTGAGTCAGAGTGACGGCAATCCATGGTAGGTGAACGGACGACTCAGTCCATTGCAGAAATGTCGGTGATATTTCAGAGCACTATGACAAATCGATCTGTGTAGTTGCCCAAGTGAACACAGTGTGCTTCAATGCCCGAATAAGGAACGAAGCGTTGGGGCTCACAAGAATTGATCCCTCCAACTTGCTGTTTGCTTAATTTGTTTTCGGAATGAATCAAAAGTGAAAAAAGAAGACCAATCGTTGGAACTAAATCATCGGCTTACAGGCAGCAACGTCGCTCGACATGCGCCGAGCCATCTTGCGTGGAGCCTGTTTCGCTCTGCATCTGTTTCCTGCGTGCAGGACGGACTCTCGTCTCGCTTTATTTGAGTTTCTTCTTCATGCGGAGGTTGGAGCAATGGCCGCAGGCTTTCTTGCGGCAGTTGGTCGCGCGCAACGGCAGGCGGGCGTAGCAGCGGCGGCACACCTTCTTCTCCCAGTTGTACTTGCGAGCAAGGGCGACCAGGGTCGGCTCCATGACACCACCGCGGAGGCGGAGCACCAGGTGGAGGGTAGACTCCTTCTGGATGTTGTAGTCCGCCAGCGTGCGGCCCTCCTCGAGCTGCTTGCCGGCGAAGATCAGGCGCTGCTGGTCCGGAGGAATGCCCTCCTTGTCCTGAATCTTGGCCTTCACATTCTCGATGGTGTCGCTGGCCTCGACCTCAAGGGCGATCGTCTTGCCCGTCAGAGTCTTGACGAAAATCTGCATTTGTGGGACGCACAAAAGATGCTAAGCTAGGTTCAACATGACAGACAGATAGTAGGTGGAAAAAAGGAGAGGGAGAGAGTAAAGTGAGCAACGGAGCATTGCGGGCATCAACACAGCTTCATTGTGTGAGAGAGAGAGAGTGAATGACGAGGACCATGTCTGCCCTGTCAAGCAACCAAAGAATAGAAAAAATGTCCAAGCTTCTTCTCCCTTTCCTCCCGTTTTGTTTTCTGTTTCTGTTGGGCTGTGTGCTCAAGACTCGTCTGGAAGAAATCACATGAACTGTATAATGTGAGTGCGCGTGTGCTCACGCATCCATGAAAGGGGATGCTATTCTGCAAGGTGACACAGGAAAGAGAGAGAGGGGGAGAAAGTGAGGAGGAGAGCAAAAAGTAAAGAAAAGCTGACAAGTCAGCGAGAGTACAAGGAAAAAAAACCAAGTTCCATTGTTGATCTACATGTGCATGACAGAAAGATGGAAGAGAGAGGGGGAGAGGGAAATACAAACGCAAGTGAATCGTGAGACTGGAAAAAGAGTGCGAAAGAAGAAAAAAAAGGGAAAAAATCAGATACGTTCAGCGTCGCTCTGTTTCCCCCCAGAAGCCATGTCGATTGAGAAGGTGCGCGAAAGGATCGTCCTCGACCACGTAGCTCCCCACCGCCTCCGCCGACCTCTTCTTCCGGCTCCTGGCTGCTGCGCCTGCAGCCCCTGTTTTGTTCTTGCTTCGTGCGTTGCTCTTCTTCCCTCATCGCCTCTCCCTCCTCGCCCCGGCGCGAGAGCAGGGGGCCGGTACGTGTACAGTTCCGGAACAGCTGCGTACGGGGAGTAGGGCATCAGGTGCCTCCGAGGGCGGCGTGGGGCTGGTGGGTGGCGAGGCGGACGTTTCGCTTCCTCGTGCGGGTAGCGGATCCCGTCCTCCCGGCGTTGTTGCTGTTCCGAGGCGGCAACGCCATGAGGCGTTGCCTTTTGTCTGTGGTTGCCGTTGCCGTTACCCTCTCGGTTGTCGTTGTTGTTGTCGTTCTCTTTCTTGTGGGCACCACTCCTTTCTTTCCGGTCTCTGTGATGGCCGCCCTCCTTCTCCGGCGATTGACCCGGAGTCGTCGGGGTGCGAGGGGACGCCGCCCTTGTCCTCACCTTTTGCCGAGGGGCAAAGTGAATGGCCGTCTCGTTCACCAGCGGCTGGAATTGTTCAAGGACACTCGCCTGCAGGGACTGGCGGCGCGTGCGGCCACCGGTTCCGCGGCGTTGACGCGTATTCGGTGGTGGTGGTGCTGGCTCATCGTGTGCCTGGCGAGTTGATGAAGAGGGTGTCCTCAGCACGGCGGCGGTGTTGCCCACAAGGGTGCGTGGCAAGGAGGAGTGGCCATCGTAGCCACGGTCGTGCGCCGCAAAGTCTGTTTTGTTGTTGCTCTGGCCGTCAGGTTCCACTTCTCCATCCTGACTCACGCGGGTGCCTTGTGCTTTCCTGCTCAGCTGTGGCAGCAGTAGGCCTTCCGAGGGCTGCCGTTGCTGCGGTTGAGAGGCCCCTAAAAGATGCAGTGACGGTGGCTTGTATGGTGAGGAGGAGGCTGACACAACGACCCGTGAGCCGCCACCACCACCACCTGCACCAGTGCCGTACTTGGACAGCACATCATCGACGGAGCGGGAGAAGTTGCTAGGGTCATAGCGGCTGTGGGCTTCACTTCCCCCTTGGGTGCCGTGGCGCACCGAATCCTGCGAGCCACGGTGACTGGTGAAGGACAAGGAGGGATACTGAGACGATGCGTGCCCTCTCTGGCTTTGGCTCTCTCCCTGTCGCGGTTGTTGCGGTTGTTGTGGCTGCTGAGAAGAAGGGACCGGCTGGGAGACGGGCAAGATACGCACGAGCGCGACGCTGCCGGTCAAGGCCCCGAAGTTCTCACTTCTGCTTGCGCTTGTGGCGGAGGCCGGCACAGGATCTTTCTCCGATTTTGACTCCTCGGGTCTATCTGTCCTTCTCTTTGCTTTTATCGGTTGCTTCTGACTTCTGTAGCGTCCACCGTCACGATCTTCGTCGTCGTCTGCCTTTTCCTCTTCTCCGCCTAGCGCCTGCTGCCGCCCTCGTGGCGGCTGTGAGTGAACAGAGGGAGGAGTGGGCCTCTTTCGGATCTCCCGAGTCGGTGGCGGCACCCAGATCAGCCCACCTTCTCCGGCAACCGAGGCCTTGCGGAAGGAGGCGGCCCTCTTCCTTGCGGATCCTCGAGCACTTTCCTTCCGACTGAGTGGCAGAGAATCGCCATCGGCATCGGTCTGGTCACCGGGCGGACACACGACCTTGGCACTTCTGCCCAAAGCGACGCCGTTGCGGTCGACGTTTCTTTCTTGAGTTGCAGAAGCGCCAATGGAGCCTAGGCTGGGGAGCACACCCGCACCGCTGGTCGGCCGACCACCATGGAGGCCATCTTCGCCAGGGTACAGCACTTCGGGCGAACGCAGGGCGGGAAGGGAGACGTCATTGTCAACCGCGCCACCCACGACGACAGGAAGGACGCCGCCCACTCTGTCTCCATCACTTTCCACGTGGTAAAATACCTTTCCATCACCTGAGACGTAACCTTCCACGTCTTGAGACGGCCGCTGCTGGTGCTGGTGCTTCGCCTTTGAAGAGAAACTGCTGTTGCCGCTGCTGTTGTAGCTGATGTAGCTCGCGTTCTCGTTTTTCTTGCTTGCGTCGCTTTTGCCCTTGTACAGTTGCGCTTCGGCGTTGGCAATGGCCGAGTTGCGTGCGCGCACCATTCTCATTGGGTGGTTGTCATGAAGATGACGGTTCTTCGTGCTGCTTTCCAGAAAAGATGTGCCAGACTCGTGGAAGCGCTGTTGGGTGGCGGGCCAGGCGGACGGGGACTCAGGCTGGCGCATCGCAGCGACCGCCGCAACCGTATCTCCATCCATGGCGGAACTGGGGAGACAGAAACGATTGCCCTCGTCGCTGTTGCTGTTGTTGGCAACTGCTTGCGCTTTCCAAAGCGACAGGACGGCGTGAAAACAAAACGTGAAAAGACTAGACGGAGAAAACTGCTGTGCAGATAGGAAAAGAAAAGAAAAGAGAGAGAAACGCTCAGCTTTTCTGAGTATCAGAGCGAGAGGAAAAATAGTGTCCAATCAGAAAACGTGCAGCAGCAAATGCGGAGTAGAGTGAGACAGAGAGCGAGAGAGAGAGATAGAGCAGCTGCATTTGTGCAAGCAGCAAGCCACGTTGGCGCATTGAGTGTTGCAAGTAGTTGTGCTTCACTTTGCTTCCCAATGGGAAAAGCACAAGAAGCTGTGAGAAGTCTCATTGTTTTTGTTATGCTTCGAACAAGGGTAGGCTCACGCACACACACATGGCCCTTTGGAGAAGAGTGAGAAATAGGGGAGGAGCGGGAAAAAGAGAAGCGAAGCAAAGAAAAAGAAAAAGAAAGATCCCCCTTCTCAAAAAAAAAAAAAGCAATGTCAAAACGGAAAGCACAGGAAAATGCAACCAATGCTCAAAAAGAAAAGAAAACGCCAGAAGCAGATGGAGCACATAGAGGAAAGCAAGACAAAAAGAAAGTGAATTGTTGCCCACGGAAAGACGAACAAACACTTCCAGGTCAGTGAAAAGAAGAAGAAGAAGAAAAAAGAGTTGTGGTATCAAGGCGAGAATAGCCCCGCCCTGAGTGGAACCCCTAAGAAGCACCCACACGTAAAAGCACACGAACACACAGGCAAAGCCAAACCGTGCTCCGTATCAGCCGAAGCTTCGGTCGGGCACTAAAACTCTCTTATCGTTCGGTGCGGCGGGCAATACTCGAACGCGCGAATGACACGTTCCTCCGGAGGGATCGCAAACTGCTGAGTGTAGTCCTCATCCCCCGCCTGACCTGGTCGTGGGCGGTGTGACCCCCGTCACCCATTCTCTGCGCTGCTTCATCATCGGCCCTTGTACTGTTGTTCGCAGTGTTGCGATCGGGCGGGCTGCGGTGGGAGTTGATCCCTTGACGACCGCCAGAGCCTGCAGGGTCCCGGTTCGGATTGCTATCGCTGCCACTGTCACCACCGCTGCCACTGATGGAGTTGGAGAAGCTGTCCTCGCTGTCATTGGCGGCCCTGCCGCCGTCGTTGCCGGGCGCTGTGCCTGAGGAAGGCAGAGTGGGTGCTGGGTCGCTTTGGCGGCGGCGGCTGAGACGCGGATGCGAGCGCGGGCTCATCACGCCAGCTCAGCTCACGGTTGCTGTTATTGGGCCGACTGTGTCGGCTTCCCGGTGCGCTCGGACCGCTGGCCGGTCGCCGCGTGCGAGTCACGAAAGACTCTGTGCTTTCCTCATCTCCTTTCTCCTCAACCAGATTCGCACCTGCTTCTGCCGCCGCGGCGTGTCTGTTCCTGTTCTCTGTCCCATCGTCACTGGTGCGGCGTTGGCTCGTCGTGGTGGGAGAGGGGCTCGCTCTCTCGTCTTGTAGACTGGCACCGTCTGCGTCGCCAGGCTCCACGGTGACAGACGAGGATGAGGCCCCATGCCTAGGCCGATGCCGGCGTTGGCGACGGCGCCGCTCTCGAAGAACTCCTGCCGTCGCTTCTTCTTCTTCTCTATGGCCCTGCCTGACGCCACCGCCGCTGGGACGACCATTTCGACTGCTGCTGGTGTTGTTGTCGCCGATCCCAGGCTGACTCGGTCCCACACGTTCACCTCCAGTCTCCTCCGTCCCGTTTTCTACGACCACCTCTGACGCCGCTCCCAGTCTTTCTCGCCTCTGTGCTAAGACGCTTCTCAGCCAGCTGCTGAGCCCAAGGAGCCACGTCAGGATGGACATGAGCACCAATCCTCCAAGCAGCGGGCTAATCTCCCAGTTCCAGACAGTGTTCGACGTCGTGTAGAAGAACATCTTGATGAGGTAGCCCATCGAGATCCCCTGGAAAAGGAGGACAAAGCACACAATCGTGATGAGAATCGCATTGCGCTGAGTCATGAAAGGCGGCATCATGTGCACCTCATTGATGTAGGCCTCTACGTCCGACCGCGTACGGAACCAGCTGTACACGACAAGGTAGGCGAACATGACCAGCATCAGGCAGAGCACGTAGAGAAAGATGGAGATGGTGAGACCTTCGAAGCTGTACATGGTCGTGTAGGACACCTGGTGATAGCTGGCGACGCAGGACAGTTCCCCAAAGACCGCATGCGAAAGGGTCGCAATCAGGAAAATGGTCAGCAAGATCGTGAGGAAGAGGAGCACGCCGTTGATGACTTGCTTGGAGCCTTGCCATACCAGCGTTGCGCGGCTGATGCCGACGTTGAACTCCTTCTTGCAGATTTCACAACGGTTGACGTTGCTCATGTTTCGCTTCGCGCTCTCCAGTCTCCAACGGTCGAGGCAACTGCGGTGGACCCAGCGAACGGACCCGGTGCAGGAGCACGGGGCGATGAGAGACTCCTCCGAGCCATCTTCGCGGCAAATGCGGCAGAAACGCTCATCCTCGTCGTCGTCGCCATTGCCGTCGACCTTGCCGGCGGTCAAAGCCTCTCTGTGTTGCTTCACTATCTTGCACGTGGTCGGGGAAGTGACTTCGACTTCGGCCTCTTTTCCTTTGTCTGGCACGTCGATGTCACTCTCCTCCCGCGCTCTCGCCACAGACGAGGACTGTGCAGCGGCGATCGCAGAGCCTCGGTCCCCTTCGCGCCCGTTGCTCTCACCGTCGCCGTCGTCGACGGTGGACGTGAAGAGGAATTGCCGGCCACCACCCGCGGGCTTCAGCAGCGGCAGCGAAGGGAATGACCGGTCTGGGCCTTTCACGGGGGAGTTTCTCTTTGTTTCCACCCCTTCGCAGTGATCCTCCTCCTCCCTTGTCGGTTCATTTCGTTCCGCGTGCGCGTGCGAAGATGCCTGAGCCTCACGAGCCTCGCGGGAAAGAGAGGTGGCGGAGTCCCCAGCCAAAGGAACGAACTGGTTTGCCTCCGTGGTGGCGGCGGCCGCCGCAGCCGGAGGAGGTGGCGGCGGCGGAGACGAGGACGGCGTCACAGCAACCGGCGTCGGCAGGGTACTGCCTTGCCTGGAGTGCGCCAGCGCGGATGGCACATTGCGAAGGCTGCTGTCAGCTGAACGACGCCCGAGAGCAGCGGAGACGGTGGCGTTGGTGACGGCCTCCGCGGGCTCGGCGGCTCTCATGAGGAGATGCTCCATCGCCATTATTGACACAGCGGAAGATGGCTCAGCAGACTCCCTCCTCCCCATCCCTCGCGTGCGCCGTCGCCACTTCTGCTGGCAGGTCGGTGTCGGCCAAGATTGGTGCTACTGGTGTCTGCGATGTCGTACAGCGGCCTGCTCACCGCCGTCCCTCCGACCAGTGCAGAGACGGGTGGGGTGGAGAGGATGGCCGCGCCACTACGCAGCTGCGGCGCATCGAAACTACTGCTTCGGTGCTTGCGATCTTCCACCTTGGAGGAGACGGTCTCCTTGGTCGTAGACGCTGCGGCTGCGGCGTTGCTCTCCGAGACGGCGGCAGGCGGACCTTGGGCGGGCATGGGCGGACGCTGTCCCCACCCACCCCACCCCCCACCACCACTGACCGCCGCACGAGCACTAGCGCCACTTCTAGGCACGCCTTCAGGCCCATGCTCATCGATCGTAGTCTCCGCCGTTTTGCCCGTCACCCACGCCGGCGGTGGCGCGTGCGGAGGCGGCCCAAACATCGCCACACCTGACATAGGCTGCAGTTGCTGGTCGGCTGACTGCGTAGACGACTGTGGGTGGCGGGAGAGCATCTGGCTGAACTGCATCTCCATCTCCCCCGCGAGCTCGCGCTGCCGTGCGGCCAGCTGCTCTTGTTGCAGTCGCGCACGCCGCGCGGTGCGACAGGTACGCAGATAGCGGTACAGGCTTGAGCATCCATGGATGATCTTGCGGCGCATCAGATACGGTGGGAACCAGAACCATGCGGCGATGTCAACGTTGATGATGGTGGACTGAATGATGTCGGCGCGCCAGACTTCAAAGGGAATCGGCACAATCAAAACCACCAGCGGCAGTACAACGGAGAAGATGAGCTGAAGCGTGTACAGCCGCTTCGCAGAGGTTTGATCCACGTAGACGTACAGCTCACAGGAAGGCTCAGCCGACTCGGGTTGGTAGGTCGAAAGGGGGATAAAAGTTGGCATTTCCGTTGTTGTTGTCGTCGTAGTTGTTGTTGTTGTAGAGGTGGAGAGGTCGTGCTCAGGAGCAGATGACACTTCTGAGGACGATGAAGTGAGACTAGCATCCTCCGCGGACGCCTGTGACCAGTCCGGAACCGCCTCTTGCTCCGCTGCTGTCGAAATGTAATACGGCCTGTTCGACTTCTGCGAAGTGAGGACCACATAGTAAGGCCGTGAGCGAACCACCTTGTGAATGCGCATGCCATACGAGGCACGGACTTCGCAGAAAGCAGACGTGTCAAACATCTGCGCTAGGGAAGTCCAGAATTCACCAAAAGAGTTGTCGCTTTCGTCGTCGTCGGAAGCCGCGGCCCGTGCAGTTCGCCGTTCCGTATTGAACATGGTGTTTGCATTCCACTTTTCGGGCGGCTCATGCTTCGGCTCCATCGTCGTGCGGTCGAGCTTGGGCTCGCCGTAGACGGTGCCTGCCATGGCGGTGACATCATTGTTCTCTGACGGTGACGCACTTCCCTTTCCCTTTTTGTCCGCGACAGCCGCGGCGGAGGAGGAGCTAAAAGACAACATTTTTGACACCTTCCTCCACAACCCCGTTGCGGCAGCGGTTTCCGCGTTCTCGGCTGCCTCATCCTCACCTGCTGCGCGCATCGCGCTACGGGAAGAGAAGAAGGAGGTCTGTGATGGCCGATCTGACCGCAGCTGCAAGTTGAAGCGCATGCCATAGCAGTTGCTGGACGGTACATCGCTGTCGTACCGTCTGTCTTTGAACTGAACGACGACATTCACGGTGTTACCTTCTTGCGCGTCAAAAGCGATGATGGTGGTTCCCTCGCCTACCATTCGCACAGGCACACGTGCCTTCCGCTGATTGACCTCAATCACCTCTTCCCCAACGACGTAGTTCACGCGCGTGGCGGTTCTTGCGGATGCCGGCATGGCCAACGCTTCCGCCGCCCGCCGTGCGCGCTGAAGCAGCGATGGCGGCCGTGATTGAGACTGGGCAGATTGTGGTGGTTGTCGTGGGAAGCTCAAAGGCTGACTAGCCTCTGTGCTCCCGACCACCGTAGAGGGGGAGGAAGGGGTGTTCGCCCCCGTCTGTTGTTGCTGTTGGTTTTGGTAGTCCTTGGCTTCAGGCACGGCTGACGCGCTGAGTGCGGTGGAGGATGGGATGGAGGAGGAGGAGGAGAGAGGGGTCACTTGAAGCTGCTTCAGAAGTAGACTCGCCCGGGCCTCGTTGAGGATGGAGATGGACGACAGCGTTTCCCGCACGTCCGGCGTCTCTGCCGTTGCGGGTGCCTTGTGTTCACTCTCTTCTTCTCCACCTTCAACAGCTTTCATTTCCTCGCTCGCATCCACCCCGTGAAAGTCCTCCGAGTGAGCGCCAGGATGACTAGAACTGCTTTCTGCAATACTGCTTTTGCTGCTCTTCTTCGCGACGGTGGCGACAGCAGAAGAGGCCTTGATGGACCTTGCGTAGATGATGTTCAGCGTCGGTGCGGTTTCAGCAGCCTTTGACGGGGTTTGAAAAGGCGAGGAAGTCTCCTCCTTTTGGCCATCGCTGACATTGCCGACACTCTTTGCCTTGTGGTGCGAGATGTCCTTGCTGGGTGACAAGGGGTCGTAGCCCCCGGCCGACTGCGGGGTTGGCGCGCTCACGGGGCTGAGGGAGCCAGTCGCGATGGGCGGACCAAAGAAGGTGTCGAGAAACGCATCCTGCTCCTCCAAGGTCTGCCACTGTGCGGTGGTCAAGACAGACGCCGCGGAGGCCACGACACGCGGGGGTGGAACGGCTGCCGCTGCAGGAATGTAGCTTTCCTCTGGAGCCGCGTGTGCACTAGGCTTATTCGCCTCTTTCCCCTCTTGTGGTTGCTCTTGCCGGTCTCCGTTTTCTTCCGGTGGCGCTGGCGGCGAGAAGATGGCCACCGCCGAGGCAAAGGAGGGGAAGGCAGACAGAAGAAGAGAGACGAACAGGAGAAGGGCGAGCAGGGTCGTGAGGCCGCGACCTCTTGGGATACGCGCCAGCCTATTCCGCTGCCTTCTGTGTCCTGGAGTGTGGATCATTGGCTTTGTATTGATAATATTTCAAAAAGTGAAGCACCAAATCGAAAAAGAAGAGAAACAGAAAGGAACAAGAAAAGAAAAAAGAGAAGCTTCGAAAGAGAGTGCCTCGAACGTTCAGCCTTTTTTTTTTGCTCTGACAAGAGCTTCAGAATGACTGGAAGAGAAAGCAGATGATGATAGCTATTCAAAAAAAGGGGAGGAAAACTGAAAAACAGCAACCGGGGACCGAAGCAGGAGCAGCAAGAAAAAAAGAAAAAAGTGGAACGACACAGCAGTCAAGGTAAGAAGAAAGAAAGAGATAGACAGAGAGAAAAAACAAACGAAAGGGCAAAGGTGTGAGGAGAGGTCAGTCTCTTCAGCCCCAGGCAGAGAGAGAGAGAAAGCAAAAAAAGAAACTTGCCCTCAAGCCGGACCTCGGAAAGAGGTGAGTAAAGTCTCCTTCAGAGAGAAAGCTATTGAGGCGAGACGGGAACAAACGCCGTAAAATGATGAATTAAAAACTACTTCGAGCAGTGGAAGTGGCGCAGAGGCAGTTTAGTGAACACGAATAGAATAGGCTAACGTTTTCATTGCACATCTCACACTTTTGAATGCGGCTCAGTGTAGTTTTGTTTTTCTATAGAATTTTTTGGCAGTCTTTTAAGCAGGAGGCATAGCCTGTTAATCGTGTTACAAAGTGAAAACAAAACAAAACAACAAAAGACTCTACATCCGAAACTGTTGTGTCACAACAATGAGGAACGCAGTGAAAAAAAAAAGAGAACAAAACGCTTCTCCTTTTGAGCGGTCAGCCTTAAAAATCAATGCACAGGCCACCTTCCTCCTCGAAAACATCAATGAGCTCAGCCTTCGCAGCCTTCTTCTCTGCTTGGGCCGTTTTCGGCTGCTCCCCGACAATGTCCGATGCCTCTTCCGCGGCAAGCAACAGGTTCAACTGCTCCTCGATCGAGTTCAGCTGCTGCGTAAAGAGGGAGAAAGAGGGAGAGGATGACGAGCAGGTGTCTGCTCGTCGCACGTGGCTTGGGTCTCTGAAACTGCGCTTTTTACTGGCTCTCCTTCCCCTTTTGTTCGTGTTCGAGTTCATTTTCCTCTACTGTCGTCGCGGTCACATCCCCATCGCAGCCGTTCAGTGCTTCCCGAAAGCTCGTGTGCAGTTCCAAGCTGTGGAAACACATCTTGAACAGGTGGGCCTTCACAAAGCCGATGTTCACCGGGTACTTGCGCACCCATCCAACGTACGCCAGAGCCACTTGAAGTGCGGACAGGCGAGCAGCCTTGACGGCCCCTTGCGGCAAGCGACCTGACAGAACGGGATATGTTGGATTTGCAAAGAGTGCCGGGTCCCACAGCAGTGGCTCGGCACACATGTGGCCCTCGCTCTGCGTCTCGCTCAGTGCCGCCAAGACGTCGGGAAATGCCAGCACATTGCCGTTGCTCAGCACGGGAATCGTGCCCTGCAAGCGGCGGCGTATCTCCGCGATCAGGGCTAAGTTCGCAAGGCCGCTCTGCTGTCCTTTCATCTCGCGGGTGCGGCCGTGTACAGTGAGCAGCTGCGCACCAGCGTCACGCACCATCTGCGCATAGTAGACAGAGAGCACCTCATCGAACACCTTGCCCGGGAAGGACGGTGTGTCCGTGCGGAGAGGAGGAACAGGACGAATACGGCTCTTCTCTCTATCAGCGGCTTCACCCGGCAAAGACGGCGATGAGGATGCTGTCGCGGAAGAGGAGATGGCATCCATGTCAAACACGCGAATCTTCACCGTCACCGGCACCTCGAGCTCCACATGAAGGGTGTGGATGAGGGTGTGGATGAGACTCCAGTCCTCCATGAGGAAGGACCCGTAGTGGCCGCGCTTGGCAATCCCTTGCGGACATCCCAAGTTCAGATCCACCGCATCGCAGTAGTAGTAGAAAGGCTCCTCCCTTTCGGTATTGCTGGCTTGTGCGACGGACCTTGGGTCGCTGGGGCCATCCTGGTCAAGACCGGTCCTTGGTGAGCGCGGCCGTGGGGTCGGAGAATCACGGACGGCGTCGGTGTTGGTGGAGTTCGTGTACTCCCCTCTCACGGCGTAGCGAGCGGCCTGAAGCACCGTGTCGGGGTCGTGTCCGCAGAACTGCACAATACATGGCCGATCCACCAAGTGCTCGGCTTCACTCTCTGTCTCCTCCTTTCCGTTCCCTCTCCGGCTCTGGGTCTTGCACGCTGCCTCTTCCACACACTGCTTCACCGTTGCAAGCGGGGTCGTGGTGAAGAAGTGCTTCCGGTACGCAGCGCCATCGGCAAAGCTCTTGGCGTGCAGCATCGGCGTGTACGCCAGCGTCGCACCGTACTGTCGGCACAGCATGCGGAAGGGCAACTCACTCTGATCCACCATGGGACCGACCACAAAGTGCTTCTCCGTGTGGCTTTCCTCTCTCTCGTGCTTTCCTGCATGAGCACGCCCGTCGTCATCAGCGGCTGCTGCCGATGCGGTTGCTGTTGCGCTGGCAGCTTTTTGCTGTAGCTGCTGCTGAGAAGAAGCATCAGAAGCTGAAAAAATGCATCGAGCAAGGTTCTCAGTGGCGGCGGCGGACTGAACTGATCGGTACTTGTCACCGAGAACATGATGGAAGAAATCCCACGGGTTGGCGGGTTTGGTGGACGGGTGCACGTGCTTCACAGTGGCATCTCGGGTTCCATTGCAGTATGGGCAGGTTGCGCACTTGAAGGGACGTCCCGCCAGCGCATCCTCGCGGTACTTGTCTAGTAGCTTCTGATTGTACGCCATCCAGCGTCGCCTCTAGAGCGGAAGAAAGCGAAGTAGAAGTGGTGCAAGTGCACCTGTTCTTCCGGGAAGGGAAACAACACCAATAAACAAAAGGTAGAAGAAGAGACGACTCAAGAAGGCGAGAGCCAGAGTGAATTCTGGAGGAGTACAATGGGCGAAGAGCATCTACTGGCAGTTCGGCAATGATGACGCAGTGGAATAGTTCCTCTTCCGTAAGAAAACAACTCACGTTCTCTCCAAGCATCATGTTTTCTGCTTAGCTCGTTTGAAAGACGCTTTGGAACTTTTCTTCTCTCTGCTTGTTTCTACGTGTCTCATCTCTTTATCCCCCCCCCTTGCAACAGTGCAGGAGTACTTCACCATTGCACAAGAGGAAGGAATGAATGAAAGGGGGCCCCAGGGGAGCAGCCACCTTTCAAAGAGGAGGAGGAGGAGGAGGTTGGGGGAATGCGACATGAACGTAACGATCTCCTTCGTCACGAGAGGCACTCTGTGTGCAGAGCCCACAAAGAAGCAAATGAACAACAAACAAAGAGAGACAATCAGGCAATTAGTAGTCAGATACTCCAGTTAAAAAGAGAGAGAGAGAGAGAGAGTGAGTAGCACGCGCAAAGATAGGCGCGCCGTAGGTCAACAGTGGCATTCGCTGTAAAATGAGAAACAAAGAAAAGAAAAAAAGAAAAATAAACAGTGGCTTAAACGCTTAGATCAACACACTGCGTGCTCTACTCAATCACGAATAGACAATGACTGAAGGAGAAAAGAAAAGAAAAACTGAAAAAAAAACAAACGGTTACAGACTTTTGAGACAACAGTGAAACAAGAAAGCAACCCCTTTCTATGCAGCAGAACCGTCCCTTGACAGCGGTCTCTCAAGTGCTCGCTCCTGCTTCATGGACCCTGTTCTCGGTCTTGATAGCCAGCAGGGCTGTTGGATCGGTTGCTCGTCGACGAGTTCCTCCTCCCCTCCTTCGGCTCCAGGGCATGCTGGGTCGGCGAGGAAGGCTCCGAAGGCGGCAGCACCAGCGCGATCCCCCGCTTCTTAATGCCCTCCTCATTCACCTTGGCAGCCAGTGCTGCCTGCGTGAGTGCGGGGGGTGGAGGCAGCGGGTAGGCGGGGCCGCCGTCCGCGTAGAGTGACGTGTCATGAGGGGAGAAGAAGCCACTCATGGCGGCATTCGCGGACACATCCTTCTGGGTCCACTTCTTCTTCTTGTAGCCCTTCTGCGTGGGCACTGTCGCGTTCCCGTACGCGTCCACGTGACGTTGCTGCTGCTGTTGTGGCAAGGAAGATGACGGCAAAGGGATACTGCTCGCATCAAAGTTGCTATTGTTGTTGCCGTTGCCAAGTTGGACACTATTCCCTGCCGTCCGCATGGGAACTTGACCTGGGTGATGGTTGACAAAGTCATCATCTTCTTCCTCCTCTTCTTCCTCTTCCACTGGAGGCGGCGGTGGCTTCTGGGCCTTCTTGCCATTCGCCTTTGCGGCGGCTGCTGCCAACACTTCCTCTGGTGGGCGAGCAACCGAGCTGACGCGGCTGCTCGCGCTGTGCTCACCACTCGACGAGCTGCGGCGTGCTGCATCACCTCCACCACCCTTCCTCACTAGCGGTTTCGAACCTTTCTTTCCATCCATTGGCAATACTTTCCGACCACTTCCCTTGGGGTTTTGGCCGCCCTTGCTTGCTTGAGGACTGGCACGGACGACCACCTCCACCGCGGCTTCTTCCTCTTCTTCCATTTCCGCTTCGTCGGCTGCCTCCGCGGCCCGTGAGCTATCCGAGCTGGAAGGAGAGGACGACAAGGAAGACGACGACGAAGAAGAAGACAAGTCCTCGTCGCTCGCCCACTGGTTGAAAAGGCCCTCCGCCGCGTTGGGGTGTCGGCGGCGCTGTCGACGTCGGCGCTCCTTGTGTGGATCCTTTGGCGGCCGAATCGCCCCCTTTGTCCCACGGCTCGACTGGGAGGCAACACCAACGGAGATGACATCCGCCCCGTCGTCGTGCTGCTTGCTACGATTGGCGTTCTTGTGCTCCTCGTCGTTGTCGTCGTCGTCGCCCTGGCCAACGTATGCCCCTCGCCCGTAAATCGCACGTGAGCTAGCCACCGTCGGGGCAGCCGTCGTGACCGTCGTGTTCGTGACAAAGGTGCTTGACGTGCCCACGCTTACCGCATCGTCGTCATTGTTGGCATTCGTGTTGTCGTTCATCAAGCCAGCGGGATTGCCGCCCTCCTGCTGCTGGCCTTCGATTTCCTCTCGGCTGAGTCCACGCTTGCCAGCTTGGTCGTCCTTCGTAGCTGCTCCAGTCTGCTGCTGCTGCTGCTGCTGTCTCCGTTTCTCCTCTCGAGCCTGTCGCACCGCTTCATGCTCTTTTCGCCGCTGCTCCCTTGCTAGCCGCCGCCGGTACTTGGCCAGGGACTTTTGCTTTGCAAGCTTTTCCTCCTCCGTCAGTTTCGGCACCTGTGTGTTGAGCGTGATGCCTTTGAACGGCTTCTGAAGCTCGACCCCGTCCTCATCGCTGCCGTGCCCTCCTTGCCCACCACCACGGCGGCTGCCACGTCCCCGCCGACGGGACTGCCGCCCGCCCTGCACCATCACTCCATTCTCGTCCAACACGTTTTGGCCATTCTCCTCGCTCTCGCTGTCTGCGCGACAGCAGAAGCAGAAGCCCATGACACCGAGAAGGATGCCGAAGAGAGTGCAGACAATCAGAGCAAAGGTGAAGGCGAAGGTGCTCACGGGATCGTCCTCTCGCATTCAGAAACCACCTCTAAAAAAGAAATAGAAAAGAGAGAATGATGAAGAGCGGAAGAGGAACGGAGCACGAGAGAAAAAAGAATGAGGACAACAAAGAGAAAAAAAAGAGGATAGGATAGGGCTACCACGTATTGCCTATGGCTGTTGTTACTCGTACTGCGTCGAGAAAAAAAAACAAAAGAAAGAAAGCGAGAGCGGGTTGAAAAGGGATAGATGAAGAATATGCAATTCAGAGGAAGAAGGAGTGTGAAAAGGCAAGTTTTTTTTTTGTTGGCCCGGCAGATTCACCGGATCCTTTTTGGAAATCTCCAAGTTGGCTTCGTGAAGTGTGGTGCCCATTTCAGATCACGCCACAGCACAAACAGTCTAAAAACCTAGAAGCAATTCTTGCTTTAAGCCGCGAGAAAGCGTTTGCCAACAAACTAACAGTCAGGAACAGAAGCATTATATTAGTGAACAATAATCACACAAAGCAACAGCAACAATAAAAAAAAACGAGGGAGGAACAGGCAAATACAAGGAAGCTTTGGATGCCAGTCAAGAGCTGTGAGCAGCAACAACAGAAGCAAGCGCAGCTTCACTTTTAAAAAAATAAACACAAAAAAACACAAGAACTGAGCATGGACCGAAAGCTACTTGTGTTCACACAGAGAGCAAGCAAGGCTAAAAGAGCAAGAGGAAAGCAAGAAGGAGGAAAGAAGGGGGAAGGAGGGTAGGAGATAGTCGTCCGAAAATACGGGCAAAGAGTCGAGCGGGTGCTCAAAACAGCTCAACTGCTAAAGTACTGGTCCAGGGGACTGCTTGCCGAGGCAGCCGCGGAAGAAGCTGGCCTTCCCGTGGAGTTTGCGGTGGCGGCTGCGGCTGCGGCTGCGGATGGCAGACCACCAAAGCTCCAGCCGTCAGCCGCTGTGGGCGACGTGTTCGACTGCTGCTGCTGCTGCGGTGGCGATGGCGAGGAGGAGGCAAAGGAGGGATGCAAAGAGGAATGGTGACTGCTCAGGGCGGCTTGCCTATCCGCTCCCCCTGGCTGCTGTGGCTGCGTGGGTGAATAGGGCAAGGAGAAGCCCGCCGCAGTAAACTCCACGGTTGGTGGAGGAGGCAGCATCGGCGCGTCTGCCGTGACGGGGGCCGGGGCTGGTGTTGGGTGTGCCAGCGGCGGCGGCGGCGATGACCGAGTCGGTCGCTGCACAGGAGGAGGAGAGGCATTGTAGTCGACCCCCGTCGCGTGGGGAAGCGACACAAACGGCGCCGGCGCAGGAGGCAGGGAGGAGGCGTGGTGAGCCGATGGTTGGTCACCGACGGCCGCACGGGCACCACCTCCGCCGGTGGAGAAGGACGAGGCGGCGGCGGCAGGTGTGGTGAGGCCCGCTGGCCGCAGGTCAGGCGTGAGAGGCGGGAAGGCCGCCCTGAGCGATGGTGCGGTCGACGCGGAAGAGGAACGACTGCTCCCACGACTGCCGTAGCCCACCATGCTGGCTACCGAGTGCGGAGGCGGTGGAGCTTGAAGGTGGCCCGAATAGCCATTGCGAGCTGCTTCTGTGCCCTCACCATTCCCGCTGCCACCGCCGTGACGCTGCTGCGGGTGGCCTGGGATCAAGGGGATGCTTCCGTTGAAGTTCACATGCTCGTGCTCCACGTTGGCACCCGCGACGGGCGTTGTGGTGCTGCCGCCTGGGTTCGTGTTGTAGAAGCTGATCCCAAGAAACGCGCTTGGCGTGGCCGCGCCGTCAGAGGTCACACTGGCCGCTTTGTTGCTTGCCTGCCCTGAGTTGGGCTGAAATGAAGCATAGAGAGGCTGCTGCTGCTGCTGCTGCGCTGCATAGGCAGACGGTGGTCGGTACTCCTGGCTGTTCCTACCATTGGCTGGGCGAAGGCGGGCACGCAGGGTGTTCGGTGTGCTGCTGCTGCTGCTGCCGCCGTCCACAAACCCACCTCCACCACCACCACCGGTGCGGAAGCTGTTGTTGAATCTGCTGTTTCGGCCGAAAGGATCCTGGTGGCGCGAGGAGGGTGGCTCCGGTCCCTCGGCGTCCTCAAACTCATCAGAGGTGCTTTCCATGCTATCGACCCAGCCACCCTGGTCACTCTTGTTGAGCTTGTTCTTCTTTTTATTCTGCCTCTTTTCCTTTCTTCGGTCTTGTTCACCTTGCCGCGACTGCTCCATCATGGCCTTGCGTGGTGCGCCGCCTCCCTGCACACTTGCGCTGCCGGAAGTGCTATCATGGCGAGAGTACGCTTCAACACTGCCTCGACCACCCATACCAGTCGCACTCGCCATCCCACCACCATGCAGCGAGCCGGCTCCAGGACTCGGTGGCGGCTGCGGGAACAGATTCAGGCTGGCCACACTTCCCGTGCTGGTGGCGTACGCAGCAGCCGCCCCACGCAGCGCGGACGGGCTAAGCCGCTCCGAAAGGTGCCGTACCGAGGAGAAGGAGTTGCCGTAGAACTCCACGGGGGAGGCGGGCGCCGAGGCAGGTCGGTCCGCGTACTCGGCGCGGCCATAGAACTCCGGCGAGGCGACTCGATCGCGCTCCCACTCGAGCTGCGCGAGCTCTTCGGCGGTCAGCGGGGGCGGCTCGGCCTCTGGGATGTCCGCCAGCCGGTTGAAGTTGATGCGCACCTGCCGGTCCTCGTAGCGCACCACCACGGTGCCCTTTGGTGGGCGGTTCCGTGGCCGAATCCGATTCTCAATGGGCACACCAGAGAGTGTTTGCCCTTCTTGTTCTTCTCCTTCTTCCCCTGCACCACCTGGTGCTGCTGCTGGTTCAGCGGCTGCTGTGGTGCCGCCCGCATCCTCCGCGTCCCTTCTCTGGGTTGCGGGGCCCCAGAGGAGGAATTGTACGCGAACGGCGCGAGCCCTTCGGTCCCGCGGTGGGTTCGGAAGAGTTGGCTCTGCAGGCGACTCGGCGGAACAGAGCAGTACCCGCCACCACTACCGGCTGCCGAGCTCGCGGCATTCGTCGGTCCTCCTGCGGCCACTGTGCTTTCTTCTCCCGGCTGCTGCTGTGCATGCAGGCCGCCATCCTTCTCACCGCCACCACGATTGCGGTTGCTATCACTGGCACCGGTGGGAAGATCATCAAGGGCGATTTCATCCGCGTTGTTGAAGTGCGCCGCCGCTGCGCGCCGCACGTTGCGCCGCTGCCGCCAGACAATGACCCCTAAAACCACGCCCACCGCGGCAAACACGACCACAATCGCCACCACGATGCCCGCGACGTGTCCGGCGGCTAGGTCACCGGCTGCCACGGGGGTGCACGGCGTGTCGTGCAGACCGCAGAGAAGAAAGAGCAACAGGCAAAACAAAAATGACGAGGAAAGGGAGGAGGTGCAGCAGAGGGAGCGCCGCCGTCTTCTCTCGGCTCTGTGCGGCCCTCTTCCTTGGTCTGCGCTAGGGCACATTTCTAAAGGAATTGACAAAAGCATGGGAAAAGTATAAAAGAATAAGGTGTGCCTGAAACAAACCAAAGCACACCACTACACGCAGCGGAATCTTTGAGAAGCCGTGTGAACGCGGCCGGAAAAGGATGAGCAGATGCAGAGGAAGAAACGGAGAAAAATGGTTTGTGCAGTCATAAAGCAGAGGGGAGTGCTGCACATTGGGCACCTCCCAGATGTTTTCCGTTGTGAGCGCGTGCGTGTGTGTTTAGTGACACACTTCTCACATGGCCCAGATGCGAATGATCGTATGTGCTAGTTTGCAATATGGAAGGAGATAAGCATCGAATGAAATGCACGCAAAAGCGAACGGACAGTTGTACGGCCCAGTGCAAGCGTGAAAAGAGAGAAAAAAAAGAAGATGGGAGAAGGCTAAAAACATTGGTAAAAAAGTTAAAAAAGAAGAAAAGACAAAGACACTCTGTGAACATGCAGTAGTGTCAAGAAAAGAGAGAGAAAGAGAAAGAGGAAGCAGCAACAAAAAGCCATTCACGTTTGGAATATGATTGATTTGTGAAATATGATTTTCACACCAAGCGAAGGAAAACAAGCAAGAAAGAACGAAAGTCAAGGTTGCAGAAAAAATAATGATAGTCGCACTGTATTGTCCAATGTCTAGCTTTTGAAACAGAACGCCCAGACAAGAGAAAACTGTAACAAGGCACAAGAATCACAATATCAAAGAATCTTTTTACTTCTTTTCACCAGTGCCACGCTACACATCGAACAGAACGCGCTGCAGATGCGGGTCGTACCGCTCCAGATCCGCATCCCGCAGGGCCACGGGCACCGCCTCGCCACTGATGGGGCAGTGGAGCAGCGGCGGAGCCCCATGGCAATCGAAGGAAAGCGGGGTGCCGGAGAGAGTCTCAGGTCTCACAGCTGAAGAAGATGCGGAGAAAGACAAAGAAGGGAACAGATGGCAGCTTGCTTGACCAAACGAAGAAAGCAATCGCGAGAGGGCGGACCGCTGCGTCGGAGTGCACGGCGCTTGTTGCTGCCGTTGCTGTTGCTGTTGAAGGGAGAGTTCGTGACGGAGCACGACTACGTGCCGTAGTTGGCGCCACTCCTCATGGCGTCGTCGAGCTTGGCGCAAGAGGTGCGCCTGTGCGACCTCCGCCAGCATGGCGCGCTGAGCGGTGCTCTCTGAATAAGTGAAAGCAGCCAGCTCCGAGCCCTGTGGCGGTGGTGGCGGTGAGGACGGCGGTTGCTGCTCTCCTTCTCTGTGTGCGTAGGGGCGACCATCTTCGTTGCCGTCGACCCGTCGGATTGCGTCATGATTCGCACGATCGGCCGTCCCCGCCTCCCTGTCAGCTTGGATGCGTGCTTGTGGTCGTGACGGTGCCGTTGCTCGTTCGTCTGCTGTCCTCCTCGAAGGAGGAGCAGCCGGCGCCGCGGACAACGGGCTGTCGAGGCACACGACAGCAGCATTGGTGGCGCGTGGGATGGACACGTGCGACAGCAGCCACGGCAGCCCACGGACGGACTGGAGGAGGAGGAGGAGAGGAGAGAAAGACGCAAAGAAGCCGGCCGCGGTCTCGCCCACTGCATTCGCTGCGTTGAAGGGGCTGCTTTGTGTGCCTTCACCGTCCTCGTGACCTCTGCTTGGACTCTCCCCAGACCTGCTTGGATGATCCGAATGATCAGGGCTCGTGCTCGGTGCCGATGCACGTGCCTCGCTGCTGCTCTCAACTTCACCGTCATTGTCGCGAACGACTCGACCGAGCACCGCGCAGCGCCGAAGCACATCTGTCAGGTCGTCCCCGGTGCCCATCACTTGATCCTCCTGCGGAGGCAGTCGCCCACAGCTCGAGAACATGCGTTGCACCACCGTGATGAGCAGACAGACACATGTCAGGATGAGCGTGGCATGTGGCTGCCACTGCGGGTGTGCCAACTCGGTGTGAGGGCCGAGTGCTGACGGCTGCGTGCTGTTCATCATTCTTCCAAAATGCTGTATGGGTGTGTGGAGCGGGGAAAAAAAAACGGAAAGGAGAGGAGTGGGGCTTTGCGGCTATTCAGAACCTTCGGACAGCTAACCTGAAGAAACACGTGGGAGAAAAAAAAACAATAAAACTATCAACACCAGCAACAAAAGAGGGGGGGGGGAAGACGAATGCCAGAGGGTACTTGCTCTGGCTTCCGACACGTGTTCGCCCTTCCTAGCACAGCAAGAAAAAGGCAGAGGAATAGAAGAGGAATAGAAGAGGAATAGAAGAACACAAGGTGACGGATAAGGAGACGGACGGAAGTAGGGGGGGGGGGAGAGAGCCAAACACCACGAAAGAAAACGCAAAGGGAAAGGGACCCAGAGTAAACCAAACCTGCACTCATAGTCGCGGAGGAGACAAGTGGATGAGCGTGTGCGCTGTTGCTGTGGTTGGTGTACATGCCAGCAACGCACCTGCAGTACGCATAGAACGCTCCTTCTCTGCGGCTCTCCTTTAAAATTTGGCTCGAGGCCATTCTCATTCCAGAAGTGAAATGCACCACATGCTCGGGGAGAAGGGAGGCAAGCCGGAGGGCTGAAAGAAACTATTTCGGTGAAAAAAAACAGAAAAAGAAAGAGCAAGAGTTTTTCGGTGAACAACGACTTGAAATCGTGAAGGATCTTGGAGAAAAAAAGCATTTGAAGGAATCTGAAAATATGAGAGAGTTACCAACGTTTCCTTTTTTGAAAAGAAGACGCTTTCGCCGCCCTTTGTCTCCCATGCACGAACAAAAAACCAAACAACTCTAGTTTCTCTTCGCTCGAAAGATTGCTAAGCTACAGTTCAACCACAAGAACTAGCTAGCACAGGTGATACTGGCTTAAAAACACTCATGAACCAAAAGATGAAGATAGTACATCCAGCAAGTGCGATTGTCTTGTTGAAAGAGGAAAAAACAAAAAACAAATGAGCATAATCCTTGGGAAATATTTTTGCCTCTTTTCCGCGGGCAATGAAACACACAGGCACGCACACACACAAACACTCCGCCAAGCTCGCCATTGAGGATCTGCTTTTTCACCCATTCACTAGGTGATCCTTCCTCCACAAAAAAAAAAGAAAAAAGCACACAAGGTGCCTGTAGGAGAGAAGCCTATCCGCCACAAACGCTTCTGCTTTTGCGCTGAATGATGCCAGCCACCTTGAAGCAGGAAAGCAGAGCGGGAAAGGGCCGCGCTCACGCTGGATTTGTCACCGTGATGACAGAAATGGCAAGAAGGAGAAGGAGAAGGAGAAGGAGAGGAGAAGGAGCGCAAGAAGGAGAGAGAGAGAGAGAGAGAGGGGGGAGGGCGGTAGGGGGAAGGAGAAAGCAAAAGACAGACTAACACATTGGCAATCTCGTCGCTTTTGGATGCTGCGAACTGCGCCAATTGAGAGCAATGCATCCAGTGCTGCGCACGAGTACGCTGCGGTGAAGTTGGGGCAACAAAAGGAAAAAGGAATATTGAAGAACTGCAGCACTATGACCGCACTAGCAAAGGTTTAACTAATATGTAGAAATATGAAAAGGCAAAGCAGTACATACGCTTTCGATGGATGCCTGAATTGGGCAATATGAGTTTCTGCAAAAAAGAAAAAAAGAAAAAAAGAAAAAAAGAGACTGAAACAGAAAAGTGCTGTGAGGAAGAAGGGAAACAACCGCCGTGCACTGTCAAAACACCAAGAACGCGGCAAAAGAAGAAAGCGAGAAAAAAGAGAAAGAAAGGAAAGAGAAAGCAATGGATAAACAATCACACTGCGTATGCGCATGTTTGCGTGCGACTTAGCGAGGCCAAAACCTGCAGAAATGAGAATCTGTTGAAAAAATTGAGTTTATTTCCCTTTTTAGATCTCGAACAGGACGCGCTGCAGATGCGGGTCGTACCGCTCCAGATCCGCATCCCGCAGGGCCACGGGCACCGCCTCGCCACTGATGGGGCAGTGGAGCAGCGGCGGAGCCCCATGGCAATCGAAGGAAAGCGGGGTGCCGGAGACCATCTCCTGTTGCTCGGTCCCAGAATCAGAAGAGGGGGAAGGAGTGCAAAGAGCCGCGAAGAAAGAAAAGAAGAAGACGACTCCTGGTGAGACGGTGGACCTTGACGGCAGAGCGCACTGCGGCTGCGGCGGAGGACCGATGACTGAAGGATTCCACACAAGCTTTCGGTGAATTTGATGCCACGTCTCGTGACGTCGCTGTGCTTGACGGAGCAGATGAGCTTGCGCGAGTTCAGTTAGCACGACCAGCTGTGCAGGGTTCTCCTCGGTTGGTGCTAGGTTGTCATTGTTGCGGATATTGCTGTGGTGCATCTGCTGACCCGCGTCACTGGTGACGTCAGCGGCGGTTTCCCTCTCTCCTCCACTTCCCAGAGGTCCTTCGCTCAGTGAGGATCTTTTGCTAAGTGCAGCTCTTGGTGCCTCGTCATTCACAGGGAGAGAGGGCGAGGCAGGACCGCCATCCGACTTGACAGAGTGCGAGCTAGATGTGACCTTCATGGAAGCGCGCTGGCCACAAGCTTCTTCGCTGCTGTCTGTGTGTTTCACCAGCAATGCTCTATCCGTGTCGTCTCTCTCTTTGCCTTCGCGGTTCGTGCCCCGGACGACCCACCCCGGCACGGCGCACCGCTGAAACACATCGCGCAGGTTCGTGTTCAGAGAGTCCCTGCTGCGCTCCTGTTGTGGTGGCTGCTGCGCATAGATGGACAACACCCATTGGACGAGGGCGACAAGGAAACCGGCGAAGAGGAGGTCTGAGATGGTGTAGTTCGGCAGCTGCGGGCTTTCTGGCATCCCTGTCGAATGGGGTTTGAGCAATGCGCTGACGACCATTGCTAGTGGAGGTTGAGGAGCAGCGAGGACGGGGGGTGGGGTGGGGTGGGTGAGGAAAAAGGAGAAAGCAAGGTGGAAAGAGGAACTGCACACAAAGAAAGAAAAGAAAACAATTTGGCTTTGGTTTGAAGGAGGGGGAAAAAACAAGAGATGAGTGTGGCACACACACACACACACACACACACACACACAGCGAAAAAAAAAAGGAAAGGAACAGAGAAATGGAAGGAAGGCAAAGAAAGCGGAAAACACACGGACAGAGGATACCTGCTCAGGCTCGAGGCTTTTGCTTTCCTGACTTCTTGCGGTGAAGAAGAGAGAGGGAGGGAGGGAGAGTGGAAGGAAGTACACCAAAAAAAAGCGACCGTGGCAGCCGATCCTATTTGTGCACGTGACTACTCCGAGCAAGTCATGACCCACAAGTTGCACATATCTGCTTTTCGTCTTAGCCACTGGGGAGGTGTTGCCCTTCGTGCCTTGCATACTTTTTTTTTCTTTTGATTCGATCTTTATCTCCGTTCATGAGTGTCGGGGATCGGGTGCTGGAAAAGCGACTTGGGGGAAAAAAACCCCAGTGTGAAGTGACTAGTTTCAAGCCAGAGGCATCGTCTGCAAAAGCTCTTGAGGACAAGCTCTCGATGGCTCACCTTTGTGTCCCTTCGGAGCTGTCCTCAAAGTCAGTACTTCTCAACATGTCCTATCCGCGAACAAAGAGAAAGTGAAGGGAAAGGCGAGGAGGAGAAAGAGGAAAGGGACGCATTTCCGGCCAGCAAGCCTTGAGTTTAAACGCTACGCATGGCACACCTCTGAACAAGGGGAGATTGCACCGAAGAGAATTGTGACAGGAGTGTGTCGTGTGTGCAATGACACCCACAGAACACACACACACACACACACACGAAAAAAAATAGAAAAAGTGGAGCAAATGAACGCAAGTGAAGCAAGAAGGCAAAGAAGAGAACAAAAACACAAAAGATGCAAAAGGGAAAGAATTAGGCGGTTTAAAGCTAGTATTGAGTTAGATTAGGCATGTGTTTGGGTGCACAGAGGCACTTCTGGAAAAACAGAGCAGCTCTAGAAAAAAACAGGTTTCATAAAAGAGGAACGACGGCCTCATGCCAAGATGAGCAAAGGTGGCATCGTTGCCGCAAGCCGTCTTCTGCTGTACACAGTTGCAGAAGTGGAAAAAGAAAAGAAAAGAAAAGAAAAGAAGAGAGCAGTCTACTGTGCTCAGACAGGGCAAAGAGGCTCCGTGAGATGGACCAGTTTGGCGGAGCCGTCTTGTGCACGCATCTAGCTCGGGCTCCCTGCACGTACACACACACACACATAGGCACACGTAGCGAACATGAGTCATTGTGCGCCAGCTCAAAGCCTTTCGGTATTTCGCCCTTGCTATCACCACCACGTCCCGAATGATGTGTCAACGGAGTGGCTGGTCGTGGCACACGGCGGCGGCGGTCAAACGACACGAATAGGTGGGACTTTTTTCGTGTCAGCGACTGCCTTCTGCTGTACAGTTGCAGAAATGAAAAAAAGAAAAAAAGATAGAAAGAAAAGAAGAAAAAGAAAGAAAAAGTATCCTCTTTTTCTCTGAGAGAGAAAAGTGAGAAAGCGCTAAAAAACTACAGCGGCACAGAGCTCCGTGCCACGAATATGTTTATTTCCCTTTTAGATCTCGAACAGGACGCGCTGCAGATGCGGGTCGTACCGCTCCAGATCCGCATCCCGCAGGGCCACGGGCACCGCCTCGCCACTGATGGGGCAGTGGAGCAGCGGCGGAGCCCCATGGCAATCGAAGGAAAGCGGGGTGCCGGAGACCATCTCCTGCTGCTCGGTCCCAGAATCAGAAGAGGAAGAAAAAGATAAGAAAAAAGAAAAAAGGGAGGGCAAGGTGGAGTGACAAGAAAGAAAAGATGGTATTAGGTGAACGAGGATGGAGTTCTGCGGCTGACTTGCCTGTTGTTGCTGTTGTCGTTGTTGGGGTTGCCCCGGAAAGAGGGCCTGGCGCAGCTGAACAATTTGCGGAAGCCGCCGCCACGCCTCGTGACGCCGCTGCGCCTGGCGGAGCAGATGAGCTTGCGCGACCACGGTCAGCACGGCCAGCCGTGTCGCCTCTTCTTCGTCATTTGAGGAATGGGAGGAGGTGAAGCCAACCAGTTGAAGCGAGGAGACGGGCGCCACTCGCTGTTGCACGCGCGCATTGTTGTCATGATGATGATTGTTGCCGTGGCTGATACCATTGCCAAGATGTTGCTGGATCGTGTTGTCCACTGGTGCAGTACGTTGCGCTTTTCTGTGGTCGTCGTGAGCATTCTCGTGCAATGGCAGCGACGCGATGGCTGCAGCGGCTGCACTCTTTGCTGCCAGTGAAGGGAGAGGACGAGAAGCAGAAGGCGAACGGTGCATGGCTAAACGGCTTCTCGCTCGCGCTGAGGATGCAGCTGCGGCGGGGACAAGTGTCAGCGACTGCGACGATCGTAGATTCGGGCATGGGCGGTCTTGGCTTGACAGGATAAAGCGGTGCGGACGGGGAGGGGCAAAGGGAAATCAAGGTTCCCTCGCCTTCCAGACTTCTGTTCCGATCTCCAGCAGGCTCCACCGAGCGAGCACGAATCGATGAGCGCACAGGGGTTCGTTGACGGTCCTCCTCTGTCCTGGAAGCGGCGTGCTCCATTGTGGGCCAAGCAACTACGTCATGTTCTGTTTCGTTTTCATTCTCGCGGACAACACGCCCTTGCACAGCGCAACGCTGCAGTATGTCGCGCAAATCGTCGTTGCTGTTTTGGTTCCTGGCTGCATCGTCGTGCAGCTGCCGACGACAGCAGCAGGTCGACAGAGTCAATTGGAAAACTGCGACAAGGATCCAGAAGCAGAAAAGATCCGTGACTGTGTATGGCCGATCCAGACGCCCAGCCGTCACGAGGGACCCAAGTGCAAGCTGCGTGCTGTTCCTCAAAGACTGCATGATGGGAGAAGGAAGAAAGTGTGTTTTGTTGATACCCGCGGGAAGACAGTGTCAGAGCAGAAGAAAACAGCCAAGAAGAGGCTAGGCAAAGAACTCCCGCAATTGGAGGACGCACCTCGTGCCTTCGTGAGTTCCCAGACGAGAGAAAGAGAGAGAGAGAGAGAGGAAGATGATAGAACGAGGAGATAGAGTGAGTGCAGAGAGAGAGAGAGAGAGAGAGAGAGAGCAGATGCGCTAGAAATCACACAGTCCGATCTCACACACGAGACACAATTCAGGACACGAGTTTTCTTTCAGTGCTGCCGTCCCAAGTTGCAGAGAGAGAGAAAGGGAGAGAGAGAGTTGGGAAGGTGAACGAAATAGAATGAAAAGGAGAAAACAAAAAAAACCGAAGGAAAACTAAAGCAAAAGAGAGCGAATGACACTCCAGAGAGGAAATGGGGGGAAAGAAAAGAAGGGAAGAGAGCTGAGCGGCTGAGCATTGGGGAAAAAAAGAGAAACGCGAGTCCATCAGAGAATAGCAACGACACCAAATCAGAGTTCCAACAAACAGCGAAAAGAAGAAAAGAGAGGACTTCAACACACACACACACACACAACAGAGGAAACTGAGACTGGTGAAGCACATACCGAAATTCTCGTCAAACGCAGGGAAAAGAAAAGGAGGGGGCAGGTGAGGGAAGAATGAAAAACCCATCAAACTAGATGAGGAGAAAACGAATAGCGAGAGACAAAAAGCGGCAACGAAAAGCGCTGCGAAGCAGACAACGATGTGCCTTGGCGCATGAGAAGTGACACATGCATCACAAACGCACTATCCACTGTCTGAAACAAACGGAGAAAACAAACAAAGAAAGAGACTAGAGAGGACCCAAATCGAGGAGCCAGTAGAAAGCCAACAAAAAGAACACGATCAGCTGGTTGGCTTGGCCAGGTACCAGATCGGGTACCACGCCCAAACAAGCATGAAGGCAAGAAGGCAGTAGACGAAGCACAGCGCTGATTTACTCGGACTCTTCCGCGCCAATGCGGAGCCGGAGGAGGGAGACTTGACGGTTGCGCCGTTGAGGGAGGTCATTGTCCTTTGCCGTGAGAGCGTTTGATATGACCAAAAGCAGGAAAGAAAGAGAACAAGAATGATTGACTCAAGCAAGGCTTTGACTGGGGGAGTGGTTTCCTATATCTGCGTAGCTTGAGCAAGAATGAAAAAAAAAAAAAGTGCATATCAGCTTACAATGAGCGCCACGCTGAGGAGATGATCGTACTGGCGTGCAAGCAAAGCAAGTGCTCCCTCCGAAAAATCACAGCAGAGGTCAAGGATCGTACACTGGCCACTTTGCCACTCACACTTTCTTCTTTTTTTTCTTCGAAAACTGGCGCAGACTTCATCGCACAGGGAATCAAGTGAGGGCCAATAAAGTGAGGGAAAGGAAGATGCGATTTCGACAATGATCAACGATGAAAGAAGAAGACGATGAAAGGAAAGGACGGGGAATGGTACCCCGCTAGGGAGAATCACGAAACAGCAATACATGCAGAGAGAGAAGAAAAAATAAGAAGAAAGCACAACGAAACTAGGAAAAAAAGTAATGCAAGCAGTGTATTGAGGGAAACAAAAAGCAGAGAGAGATACTTGTCGTGAACAAGCCCACTAAGTAAAAGATAGCAGATGCATAAGCTAGTGCAGTGGTGACCAACACGATCCCTCCCGCAGTTCGTCGGCATCCCAAATCAGCATGAGAGTAAAGCTCAGTGCAAATAGCAGGAAGACAAGCAGAACGGACACCACCTCGCCGAGTGAGCAGTGAGAGTTGTGCGAGTCACCTTGCAAACACGTCGTCCCTTCAGCTTCTTCTCCCGCAGCCTTCCTTGGCAGCACTTCCTCCACCTCGTCGTCCTCCTCTTCAAAGAGAACGAGCAAATCGTCGCTTTCACTGTCCTCCTCCTCATCTTCCACGTCTCCGGCATTCCAGCTGCCTTGCGTTTCAGAAGTAGTTTCCTCGCTCTCCATCTGGATGCAGCAAAGAAGGGGACTGACCTTTTCATGCGTGCCGCTGTCGCTGTCGTTGCTGCTGCTGCTGCTGCTGCTTGGCTTCCTTCCCATCTCTTCCTCTGCCGCTGGCCAAGGGAAGTACTTGGCCTCAGGGTCTTGAAGCACTTTGACTCGACCCTGCACCGTCACCAGCTCCCACCTCCCGCAGCGGGATTCGTTATTCTTGTACACCGCGAGCGTTGGGATGACATCTTGATCAATCTGCTTCATCCACTGCTTTCGTATGCCAACCGCCCCGTCAAACGAAACAGCGACCCAGCCCCCATGGCTCTGCTGCACGTACTGCACCATCTCCGCCTGCGTCTGATCAAAAGACACGAAGAGCACTTCAAAGTTCTTGCTCTGCTGGTGGGCCTCGTAGAAGGTCTTCAGGCTCGGGGTGAACTTCACGCAGTACGGGCACCAGTGCGCGGAGAAGAACACCAGCAGGTATGATCGGCATCCAAAGGCTTGCTGTGGGGTCATGGGCGTCAGTGCGGGGCAGCGCACCAGCTGCACGTCTGTGCCGAAGGGCAACGTGGCCATGAAAAAAAAACCAAAAGATATTTATGTGTGTACGTATTAACAATGTCTTTTCTTCCTGTTCCCTTGTGTGTGCGCTCCACTGTTGTGTAGTGAAAAAAAAAGGGGGTTTTCTGCCAACCTGGTGATGAGCGAGGCAGATCCGTGCTTCTTCACGCAAAACACTACGCAAATAGGGGATTGTGCGTTGAATTGATCGGAGAGTCTTTGCAGCTGAAGCTTTTGCATAAGAAGGCGGAGAGCAACCAGTTGCTAGCAAACTTTCACAATAGGCAAAAGCACATGATGCTGTTTCTGAATGAGAGGGCAGTGAATGGGAAGAATAGTGATCGAAAAGGAGAGAGAGAGAGGATAGGGAGAAGAGAAGAAGGAAAAGCAAGAAAAGAATGGGTTTCTAAGCGTCCACAATAGGTGACGGGAGAAGCAAACGAACACAATAGTTGAAACCAAAATGGGAAGGAGAGAAAGAGAAGGAATGGGGGAAAAAAAACTCCAGCGAATGAGCGACTAGTGTGTGAGTACTGTTTTGTATCGCCATTGTAAATGAAAACGAAAAGAATTGTGACCTTTCGCGTCAGTACTCGGGCACATTCACGCACACACCATTCTTTGCATCGGGCAGCACTGGCCCTCCACCTCCGCTTCTCTTTCTTCCTAGGGGAAAGCGCGCCGCTTTGAAGTCCCGCAGTACACTAGTTCCACGCCAACCGAGAGGTCACCCGTCCTCTCTGCCGGCGCCGTCCGCCCTGGAAGAATAAAGGAAGAGGGCCGCCGTCACCGCGTTCTGCGGACGGCGGCTGTTGTTTTGCACCATCGCAAAAAGGTCCACACGCGCCTATCGCTCCCGTGTTTCTTTTTAGCTGCGCTGGGTCGGCTTCTGCGCCGCTATCGTCCTCTTCACGGCCTTCCGCAGCCATTCGCGTCACGTCCGTGTCTGGGGGATCTCCTGCTTCGTCTCCTCCTCTCCACACTGCGCGGGGCTGCTTGGCCACATCTGAGGGGTGAATACTGGGAGGAGGGGGGTGTCGCCCGTGAGGTTCTAGAACCAGTAGGTGCGGGGGGTCGTCTCGAGGCTAAGCTTGTGCCCGAGCGGCTGCCCCGCGGTCTGCGCACTCTCGAACCCGATGGTCAGCCAGCCACCGTGCGCTTCCTGGATGCTGCAGCTCATCTCGGAGAGCGGTCTTGTCAAGAGAGACACAGACTATTTCAAAGCCATAGTTGTCATGCTGCGCCGCGCAGAACCTCTTGAGCTGTCGTGTAAACTGGCGGCATCGCGCACACCAATGCGCAGAGAAGCACAGAGGAATAAACTTTTTCCTTGCGAAGGCTTCGGCCTCAGACTCGGGCTTCATCGCTGGACCACGCAGCAACCGCGGGTGCGAAGAGCCAAAGAAACTGGGCATCCAAGTGTGCTAGGTTTTGCTTGCAGCACCTTTTCTTCTTTCGTTTTTGGTTCAAACGGCCGTCTAGCGTTGAAGGGGCGTTCTACAGTTGGGAAACAAGAAGAGGAGGAAAAGGAAAGAAAAAGTGCCCAGCGAAGAACAACGAGTGCATCGTATTTGCATAAAACAAAGAACCACACAGCAATAGCCACATGCACCTCCACCAGAGAAAGGCAGATGCCCTGCTTTTTTTAAAAAAATTCTTTAGGCACAGCTGCCGAGTTTAGTTTAAAAACACAGTTTTGTTCCAATTAGCCTCCCTGCTCGTGATTGTTCCAACACACAGAACCAGCAGCGGCGATGCGCCGGCCAAGAGGGAAAGATGACAGACACAGCGCAAGAGAAAAAGAATGCAACAGCTCTGTGTCTCGGCCACCCACCACTGCAATCGA
This sequence comes from Drosophila seclusa, assembly GCA_035043575.1. Taxonomy (NCBI): domain Eukaryota; kingdom Metazoa; phylum Arthropoda; class Insecta; order Diptera; family Drosophilidae; genus Drosophila; species Drosophila seclusa. The sequence goes on from JAWNMX010000604.1 coordinate 269,705, forward strand.
TTCCTTCTTTAAAGTGGAGTGAGCACTGACTGCTCTCTCTTTCTCTCTCTCTCTCTCCTACAGATCGTAGCGGATGACAACCCATCCAATGAGAAGACCGATCAGTGCGCAGAAGATGACATTGCGGATGAGACCGCGGCGGTGGGACTGCATCTCCGCCTCCGCGCTGTACCAGGGAAGCGCTCGCCCTGTGGGTCAAAACCCACCATCTCGTGCCCGAGCGAGGTCACCAAGGTCCACTCTCCTTGACGCTTGCATTTATTCGCATTCCCGTGCCTTGCCTCCCCCGTTTGAGTTTCATTGCCTGCCTTCTCACTTTCATTTGGCTGGTGCCCCTCGCTCTCTGAGCTACTTGCGTGTTCTGCCTTGTCTTGCACGACTGCGCCCTGTGCACCGGTGTGGCGCTCAAAAATGAGAAGAGTCGGCATCAAGTCGGAACCGAACTTCCTCTGCAGCGGTGGACCATGGTGCGCCGCACTTTGATACGTCAGCGCGACCCAGTGGCCGTGGGAGGACGCCAAGAAGGCCGCCATCTCCTCGGGTGACCGGTCCCGGGAGACGTAGATCACTTCCAGGCACTTCTCCTCGTGGTGGCGGTTGTAGAACCGGCGCAGCTGGGGGGTGATCGTGTGGCAGTAAGGCGACCAGCGGGCGGCGAAGTACAGAAGAAGGTACTTTTTCCCGTCGAGGGCGTCCGCCTCGGTGACCGGGATGAGAGCAGGCCCACGAACGAGCTGGACAGGTTCCTCTTGTGAAAAGAAAGACATGCGTCACAATGACCTAATGATGAGAAGGATGAGAGTTGGTAGTGCACAGAGGCAGATTTGCGGACATGCGCGGAATGGGGAAAAGAGCGCGCACGAGTCTGTTTTTTTTTAAAGCAGTGGAAGAGACTGCCAAAAAGCGCAATTCATTTCGAAATCCATTTTCCTCTTTATTCTCAACGAAACTCTTCTCTTTTCTTCTTTCCGGAAGCAGTTCAGGGCTCATCTATCCAAAAACACGAGCACCTGACGTTAACGAGAACAACGATGAAAGAGTAAATATGGCATTCGGCACAGCAAGAGAGAGAGAAAAAGGGAGGAGAAAAAAATATCCAGCAACAAGAAGAATACAAAGGAAGAGAAAGAAGAAGGAGATAGAAGAGGCTTGTGCACTTCACAGTTGCCTTTCTTCCATTGCCTATCTGTCCTTGTTTCTTTTTTTTTGAATACTTAGTTGCCCTTCTTCACCGAGTCGGGGCCCTAGAACGTCCACTGAAAGAGAAACCAGCCAATGATGAGTGCAATAACGACGCAGATCACAATATTCCTCAGCAGGCCGCGGTTGTACGCGATCATCTCTGCTTCTCCATCCGCCCAAGGGAAGCGTTCGGCTTCGTCGTCGCGGACGACCATGTCGCGGCCAACGGAGGTGATCAGCTTCCGCTTGCCCCGCTCATCCAGCTGCGTCTCAAAGACCAGCAGCGCGGGGATCGAGCTTACGCCGTACTCCTGCGCCAGCTGCTGGCCGAAGCTCTTCGCGCTCTCGAAGGTCATCGCGGTCCAGTTGCCATGGGTGGACTCCATGTACGCAGCCATCGCCTCGGGCGTCTTGTCGAGCGAAACAAAGACCACCTCGAAGTTCTTGTCGTGGCTGAACTTGTTGTAGAAGGTGTGCAGTTGAGGGGTAAACATGCGGCACGGTGGACACCAGTGCGCGGAGAAGTACATGAGAATGTACTTTTTGCCTTCGAAGGCTTCGGCTTCAGTGACGGGGGTGAGCGAGGCGCCGCGCACCAGCTTCACGGGAGTTGCTCCAAAGAACGAGGACATGCGCTTCGCTGAAAATAGGCGGGTTTCTTAGAAATACGTGACGGTAACAGTTGATGCGCGCACGTGTGTGACTAGCAAAAAGACTATAAATGCCTAAGACGGAGGAACAGAAACACGCAAAGTGTGACACTGCGATCCGTGAAAGGGGGTGTGTCAAGGAAAGAGGAAGAAAAACAGATGAGATGGTGAGTGAAAGCTTTGCTTCACGTTCGATTGAGGAGAAAGCCAGCAAGCTGCGTTGCACAACACCAGACTATACCGCCGAGCGCGACGACACAAAGCAAACGATTCGAAAAAAAGTTGACTGAAGTGGCGATAGGACAACATGTTCAAAGCCCGCGGCGGAATCAAGACATGCGTCAATACATCGTTTTCGTAGCTCAAGTTGTTTGCGCTGACCCTCTTTCCCTTTCGTCAATCCACCGCATTCTCCCGAAGCGCTGCACCGGGCCTGGGTGTCGTTTGCGGAGACAGCGGCCGCGGTGTCAGCGGATTTGACGGGATCGGGCTCCGCATCCGACTGCTGCGCATTCCCTCGCCACTCCCGTAGCCTGCACCTGCAAAGCTACTTCGACCACTACCACCGCCACGGGCATGACCGACATGCTGCACGAGTGCGTTGAGTCGTGCCAGCGTCGCCGCTTCCTGCGCCGCACTCTCCGCCGCGAGCATCTTGAGTATTTGTTGTTTTCGATCCACCGCCGTCAGCATGGCGGACTGCGACTCCGCCAGCTCCTCCGCCGCGGATTGCAAATCGCTAAAGATGGCTGGCAGCACGTCTGCTTCCCAGGAATCGCGAACTCTGGATAGGTCCGCCACTTGCGTTTCCAGTTCTTCTCGTCTAGCCTTGACACTGTCAGAAGCGCTTGGTGACAGTCCACGGCCAGCGTCGTCCGGGCAAGCTCCTCGCGGGAGAGGATCAGCTCCCGCGCGGTGTCCTCCGCGCACTCAAAGCTGCTCACCGGCACGTGGCCCACTCGGACAGGTGAACCACCACCGGCGCTACTGCTGTTGCTAAGGTCAGCACATTCCAGATGACCGGCTCTTTGATGTTTGGACGCAGAAGAGGGAAGGGAGGAACGGTGGAGCAGAGGGCCGTTGCCAAGTCCCCACACGGGCGTGACCGCCACCGCCACCGTCTCCCCTTCCTGCTGCCGTGCGCCATGCTCGTTGCTCTTGACCGCGTCAGGATGCGGTCTGCCTCTCTCTCGCCTCTCGGCAGGTGCGTCAGACTGGGAAGAGGCGGAGGGGGTCGGCCACGGTGTTGTGGTTTGAACGTGACCCGTGCTGTACGTTGGCGTCCTCTGACCAGACAGCAGCGGCATGCGTTCGGCAGCACGGACGGTGACTCGGGCACCGTCCTCCTCCTGCTCCTCCTCTTCCTCCGTTTCTCTGCTCCGTACCGCCACGACGGAGGTCAAAACGCCTTCCGTGCCTCTCTCGTCTGGCACCGTTGCTGAGAAAACGCAGTGATAGAGCCACTGGAGAGAGAAAAAGAGGAGAAGAAACATCGCGGCGGTGACAAGGCCAAAGAGGAGAATCGCCACTCGCACTTCCTCGTCCTGCAGCACACTCGTGTCAACCATCTGACAATTCCTATCTAATCCAGAATGCAAAAAATCTAAAAAGGTGCTCAAAGGGTGGCCATGATGGCACCCGCAACAACAAGAAAAGAAAAGAGGGCGTGGATGACAATTGGTGCAGGAGAGCTAGTCGGTTGAAAACCCCAAGGATCGAGAGTGAGAGACAAAGGATGACATGGAAGAGTCTGGGCGAAACGGGCGAAGGAGAAACTCCTTTCGACTGTGATTCGCTTTTTTGTGTGTGTGCTGTGTTTTGTGAGCAATCCAATAGGAAGTTAGGTCAAGGGAGGAGGGAAAAAAAAAAGAAAAAAAAGGAGCGATAACTCGCCTTAAACGAAGCGAGAATGTCGCAAAAACAAGGAGAGGAAAGAAGAGCAATGGAAGCGAATGAGAGAAAAGGGGGGGGGGGAAGGATAATCTGCAAACAACTCTTCAGAAAAAATCAGCAGGTGAGCCAGTGTCGAGCGTTCGCATGGTTGCATTTCCCGCAGGAATCAATACAAAAACACGGACCATGAGAAGAGTGTTTTGACATGGGCGAATGGGGCAGAGGCTTAGAAAAGAGAAGAAAAGCTGAGCTTTCTGTGTTGTTGACGCCGTTGCCGAGGACGATGCCTCCGCGGGCGGACGGCAGCAATAGAACAAGATCCTTCATGTGGACGGTTGGTAGCTTTTGCCTCCGCGCTAGCTTTGTGTCCGGATCCATGCCAACGTCGTTGTCATCGTCTTCTTCCGCCGCCTCGTCTTCATCACGGGCCTCGCCATGGTCTCGGTCGCCCACCTGCTCCCCACAGGCACTCTCGTGATTGCCGGAGAGAATGGTCTGATGGCTTTCCCAGCATGAGGTTCGATCCGGGAGGTAGGATGCACCATCCTCCTCCTTCATGTTCCCTTCTTCTTCTTCCTGTTGTGCGTCCCTGTTGCGGCGGAGGCCAATGCCGGTTGAGTGTCTGCCTTCCGCGCCCACGTTGACATGGGCAGGTTCATCTTTTCCATTCACGCTCAGACGTTCCGCAATCCTGCTGCTGGCTGCTCTCGCACTGGCCCCAGTCTCTCTCTCTCTCTCTCTCTCTTCGTTCTCTTCTTTGTCTCTCGCATCTTCTTGGTGACCTAGACTATTCTCGTGCGAAGAAAAAGAAAGCTAAGAAGCCTCTCTTAAAGCGCTTGAACGGCCGTCCCGATTTGTGTAGTGACTACCACCACTACTGGTGACACTGCTACTGCATTCACTTTCGTTGCTGCTCCTGCTGCTACGGCCTACCGCCACCACCTCCCTATACTGAGGTCGCCGCCGGATGCGCTTCAAGATGTGCGCCAACGGACGGCCCCGCATTCCCCCACTCCGTTTGACGCTCGCGCGCCACCCGCTAGCCGTCACCACCACCACCGAAGCCAGAAGACGGCCCAAGTAGCGGGGCAGGCAGGATCGGGTCTGAACTCGCGCGACTGCTGTCGCTGCTGCCGCCACTGCGACCCCCCCTCCCCCCTCCCTGCACGACTGCTGGTGAGACTGTTTTGAGCTCTTTCGTGGCTATCGCCATCGCCGTTCTCTTCCTCCTTGCCGCGCTTGGCCGTGCAGCCAGGCGCCTGTCCTCCAACAGAGGCAAGGATGGGCGTGATGGGGCGGAGTTCCCCCAGAGTCCGCGCTGTTCCCCGCCGTTTCCCGCGAGCGCTTGGAAGAGGAGCGGAAGAAGGTACTCGAGAGAGAGAGTTTATGACGCGCCGCGCTGCAAGGACCGTGGCGGCCTGAGGCTCACACGGTCCACGGGAACCATTGCACTCGGGTTTGATGCAAGGGGGAGAAACGAAAGAAAAAAAAGAAAGAAAACGAACGAAAACAACTGAAGAATTGAATGACAATGGAGAGGAAGAGTTCAGCTGAACAGAAAAAAAAAGAGTATAAACAGACACTAGGCACACAAGAGAGTGAAAGTGCTGGAGAGAAAAGAAAGGAAGAGAGAACAATAAAGCTCAAGCAAACACAAACGAGTGCGACAGTGCAAAGAAAAAAAAACGAGAAAAGAAAGATGAAAGAGACGGAAAAAAGCGGAGGAGGGAGGATGAAAGGGAGAGGGGAAAACGGGAAAGCAAAGAATGTGGTGGAGTTGCTTGTGCTTTTTTTTTTTTTTTTGGCTGTTCTTCTTCTCTGAGAAAACCTCTTGAGGAAAGCCATGCAAGAAAAGGCGAGCAGCGAGGAAAAAAAGTGTGCTTCACAAGGGCAGTGCAGTAGACAGCAGAGAAATGAGAGAGAGAGAGAAATGGATCGTCGCTCACGAGAGCATCAAGGCGGCTATACTCGGTTCATCTGCCATGCTAACTTTCATTTTGGAGAAGGAGAATTGTTTTTGTTTTCTCACTTCTGCTTTCCTTCATATGGTTTTGTTTTGTGAGCGAGAAGCAGTTGTAGCCTCGTGAGAGAACCCACCACAGAAATAAAAAAAAACATTGAGAAGAAGAGGAAAAAATGACTATAGAGAGAGAGAAAAAAAAACATAAGATCTCAAAGTTGAAAGGAAAGGGGAAAAAGGGGAACTAAAGAAGAAGGCCTATGCGTCGCTCCAGAAGGCGAACAAGTTCGGCCAACTGTGCCGTTGGAAGCCTGTCTGTGCCTACCCGTTTGCTGAGTCGTTCTTCGATCTGCGGGCAGTCCTCTGCAAAGACAGCGAACACGGACCTCTGAACCGTCTCCTTGGGAGGCAAATCGGTCACTTCTGCAATGAGTGCCGTCGCCCTCAGCGCCACAAGCTCGACCGTCATCTCGGCCACCGCAGTCTGTGTGGCCGTGGTGAGGTCCGCCTTGTTCGCTGTACCACCACCACCAGCTTCCCGATCCTCCTCCTCCTCTTCTCGAAGAGCAAGCCGGACGGCCGTCTCCCGCTCCTCCGCGTTTGCCTGAGGAGACGTCGGGGTCTTGCGTCGTAAAGCCGTGTTCATGTCAAAGCAGAATAGGAGCAGCATCGCTGCATCACGAGGGTCCGCGCGAACCTCAAGAAGCGCCTCTTGGGCACGTCGCTGTGCCTCCGTCAGCGGGGCGTGCGGCACCTGGTCAAAGGACGGGGGAGGGGCAGGGATAGCGGGCGGCAAGGACGGCGCTGAAACAGAGGCGGCTCGCTTCGTTGGGTGAGTCTCCTCCTCCCTCTCCGCCCTTCCCGGCGTTGGATCACTACCCGGAAGAGATTGAACGTATTGTGCGAGTTCGAGCATTTGGTCTTCGCGGCGGTAGTCATTGAAGAGGTCTGTCGCGTAGCGGGCGTACTCGAGCAGGAACGAGAAGAGACCGCGTCGACAGTCAGCCACAGCGGCGGAGACAGCAGTCTTCCCGCTATTCACGGCATGGTCGCTGGTGTCTGCCCACGGTTCCGTTTCACGCTCATCGACCCTCCCAGCTCCGCGATGAAGACTGTCTATCCTGCGAAGAATCTCGGAAGCCCGCGAAGGCCAGTTCACGTCTGCCAGGCGGCTGCCGTGGAGGAGAGGCCGCGAGAATGGCACATTCGCCCGCTGCACGCCTGTCCTTTGGCCACTGCAGTTGCCGTCAAGGTGGAGGGACACCCACAGGATCACCTCTCTCAGCAAGCCGCACACCCCTGGCGTCTCGAGCTCGAGCTCGGGCAGCGCGATGGGCAGCGGCGGCCGTGCCACCAAACCCGGCGATGACGCCACCGCGCGTGCCAGAAATCGTCGTCGCTCTTTTCCAACCTCTGCCCCCACCTCCGCCTGCCAGTCCCCCGGCGGCGCGTGACTGCCGCGGAGAGCACCAGTGCCACCCAGAGCGGCATAAGGATGACGCGGCCAGTGAAGGGACTGAAGCAAATCGACAGAAGGGGAGGAGCCGTCCGCCACTTCACCGAACCTCGCCGTGTAGGTTGGGTCGTAGACAATCAAGTCGGTATCTGCTCTGAGCAAGAAGGCCGTGTCCGCGGAGGCGGCCGTGGCGTTCGTCACGGGTCCAAGCGACTCGTCATTTCTTTGGTGGTCCGCGCCGGATTGGGTCGGCGGCAGCGACGTGAACAGTCCTTGCTGTCCTATGTTTCTTCCCTTTTGAATATGCACGTGCACGGCAGCCTGGAGCCGCTCAAGCACGCGTCGCTGTCCTTCCTCTGCATTGCCGTAGCCGACGTGCTTCGCCGGCTCATCTCCTTCGCTGTCCCAGCCCGAGTACAGCAGATTAACAAGGCTACGCTCGTCCATGCCCAGGCACTCGTGCAGATCGACGTCCTCTGCGGTGGTAGCCGCGGCCATAGTGAGGGCCTCGTCCGCCGCGTGGCACTGGTTGTCCGCGCGGTTTAAGTGCTCCAGGAGAGCCTTGCTGGCATGCATGAAGCGCTGCACACGGTGCGCGGGGAAGAGTGCGGGGTCGCGTTCAGTCAGCAGCGACAGCTTTGCACGCCGAAGTGGTGCCTTCTGGGTAAAATCGCGGCGCACGTTTCGGCGCGCGTCAAAGCAGAACTGAAGCACCTCTTGCAGCTGTGTGGCCGCGAGCGCCGAAAAGCTGCTGTGAAACGTTTCCAGTGGAGCAAGGTACGTCTCTCGGATCGTCGTCATGTTTCCCTCCCGTTGACCGATGCCGTCTCATGCGCACGAGGACGCGCCACACGACGACTTCCTCCACTGAGAGAGTTCTGAAAGAGAAAGGCCAGTCGTGCACCAGCATTGCGGTCAGCGGCGAGGTGGCGAGTCACGTCCTGGTCGAAAACGCCACCCCACAGGGCGATGTCTTGCACGTGCTGCTGGAGAGCCCCGCCGTCCGCGGCGCCGTCCACGTGGGCAACAAGGGAGGAAACAGAGATATCGGTTTTGGCAAAGCGCTCGAGGGTGACGGGCATCGAGCTCTGATTCACACCTCGCGCGGAAATGAAGCCAAGTACGAGCTTTAGCACCGCTGTCATGGTGGACGCGGTGAGTGAGAGCTGCTGCACGGCTGCCTCACTACTGTTGGAGAAGAGCGACCGGTGTATCCCTTTAGCCGCCTCCATCAGTTCTTCCGCGCAAAGCTCGTAGCTGGTGCTTGGCAGGAGCCTCGGCAGCTGCTCTGGCACACTGTTCAACTTCCGCAGCGTGTCCTTTAGAGGAGAGGCTGCTCTGGGGCCTGCGTACATGGGTAGCAGGAAAGTATTCGCAATGTAGCTGTATGCCCGGTAACGAACGTACTGTTTGCCTGCCGGCGTGCTGCAGAGACGCTGAAGCAAGGTCGACTCAGCTTCCGTCAGCGGATTGCAAAAGGTGAGGACGTTTCCGTCGCTGATAGTGCAGCTGTAGCTTTGTCGATCCACCAGCTCGGTCAGCCGCTGCGAAAAAATGTTCTGCACGTAGTGCGGGCCCCAATTGCCCTCCCCGGCGAAATAACTGCCAGGGTTCGGCGACATTTTACATCTCAAGACATGCGAGTGAACGTTTCCACTTGTCGTGAAGAAGCAGCTGCCACAGACATTTTTTTTACAAACACATTTTATCGCCATGCACGCAGTAAAACCAATGAAAGGCGCATGGCAGCCGGGACAGGAGGGAAGCAGTCGATGCACCATTTCACCTACTTGATCTCGCTCCTGCTTGTTGTGAAGGACGCGTGAAGGAGGAGGGCCAGCCTGGTTGAGCTTCGCCGACAGCGCCATGGCGGCATGCAGGAAGCGAACCATCGATGCGGCTGCCTGTGTTTCCTTCTCCGTTGCGAGTGCGTACGTCGACAGCGGGCTGGCCATGTCCGCAAACTGCAGTTCCACACTCTGCGTCCCGCGAAGCACCTGGAGCGGAAAGCTGCTGCTGAAGCTGTTGACCCCGTCCGTCGTGTCCGTTCCCGCTGCGAGCAGCAGCAGAATAGCCGCAAGACACCGTTGCACCTCAGTATCTTGCCAAACGTTCTCACCGATACTGTCGTTGTTTTTGTTGTTGGGTTGGGGCGAAGAGAGAAGTCCGTGTGCGGCTTGGAAAAACCGAGGTAGGTTCTTCACCACGCGTGCCAGTTCGGCAGCACGTGCGCCGCCAGCCAGCTCCTCCGCTTGTTCGCCAACTTCCTCTTCACCGGCTCTCTCTCCTGGCTTCTCATTCTCTTTCTTCGCGGTTTGACGGAGGCATCGATGCACACACCACTGCAGCGCCGTGTGCACCTCCGGCAAGACGGTCAGTGACGGAGACTGCTCAGTACCGCCACCGCCGCCGCCGGCGGAGGACGGGGAGAGCACAAATGTATCGGAAAGAAGGGCCAGAAGCGCTGACTTTTCATCCCGCGAAACGATACGTAGAGCATCCACGAGCTCGTTCCCCTGCTGCCAGTGAGTGCCTGAGTGAAGATGACGGTTCGTGCTGCTGCCCACTGTGACTGCGCCACTCTCAGCTTTTCCTGTGGCTATGCTGTTGAGCTGTTCAACCTTGTCTATCAAGCGCATTAACGGCGTGAGAGCCCTCTGCACGTCGAGCCCATTCGTGCTCAGTACGCGCAGCATTGCAATAAAGATACCCCCTCGAATCTGCGTGGTGTCACGATACACCCCACCACCGTCGTTGCTGCCGCTACAGTTGCCGTTGCGGCCACCGACGTCTCCAAAAGGCAGAAAAGACGCGTTGCGGAAAGAGTCCGTCACCGCAAGAAACCGCTCCCATTCGCTCTGAAAGCGCGCAAGCTTAGCCACTAAACGAGACTCTGCGGTTTGCTCCACATGTGAATCAGCACCGTTTTCTGTGCCTTTTCCAGCGGCTGCGGATGGAACGGAAGGCAGAAAGGCACCGCTGCTGCTGGCCACACTCGCCTCCACTTGTAGGACCGCAATAGCAAGGCAAAGTGAGAGGTTGTAGTAGGTTTTCTGTGATGAATCAAGCCGGTGGGCTTCCCACACCTGCGTGCAAAGCTGCCAGATGAGCTTACGCACGGCGTCGGCATTGTTCTCCTTTGCCCTTCTTTCTGACCAATCTTCTCTTGGCACGGCTGCTGGTGCAGCTGTGGAAGGGGGAGCTGCTTGATCCTGCAGCACTGCTGCGACCGTGGCGATCACCTGCACGGACAGGTTCGTCTCCAGGCCACTTTGCATTGCACGAGCCAGTGACCGCAGTGGGAAACTTGACACCTGAGTCGTGAAGGAACGAGAGGGAGGAGGTGGGCTGAGCGGCACTCTTTTCTTGCCCCGCGCCATTCGCGGTTGCGGTGCTGCTGCTGCTGCTGCTGCTTCTGCAAAGGAGGCACTTGCCTCTTCCACCCACTGCGTGAAGCTTTCTCGAATCAGCAGCAAGGCGAGCGAGGGGGAGCAGAGAAGACACCCTCCTCCACCTCTACCGCTTCCCTCACCTGCTCTGGAGCCGTCTTGATCGTTCCATTTTTCTTCGCACGAGAGGGCCAACAACACCCAATCTACCAGCTCCTCCCGCCACAGCTGTGGTGCTAAGGTGGACAAGTGTGCCACCACCAGCGGCGCCACCGTCGTGCTTAGCCACTTGAGCTGCACGCTTTGCACGGCTGCTGACGTGGGAGAGCTTCCCTCGCTGTTGCTAGTGCCGCTTCTCTCTGTCCCAAACAGCAGGCTGCGCATCTGGCGGTACAGCCAGCCACACAGGAGCTGCGGACTCTGCGTCGCTACCGCCACAAAGGAACTCAGCGGCTCATCGCAATACCGCTCGATTTCCTCTCCCACTGGGACCATGGCGTAGGAAAGAATGAGTGTGTCGGCCAACCAACGGTCACTGGAAGGCACCTCCGTCTCTTCACCGGCGACCGTCGCAGTCGTAGCGGCAGTGATCGCCAAATTGTTTGACGTTTTCCCTTCGCCCGCAGTCGCGTGCTTGCTAGTCAACAACGCCAGCGCACGCAGTTCCACCAACATGCCCAAAGATGGCCGAACACGCGGTGGAGAGTTGTGCTGCGCCGGGATAGCGGTGGCGGTGGTGGTCTGCGCCACCGGCCACGCGACGCCCTTCGCCGCCATTGAGCCGCCAACTCGCTCGACCCGGATGCCCATCACCACGTGGCGAAGAAACTCGTACTCTGTCCGAAACGAAGACACAATTGCTGTGGGGGAGAGCGTGGCGCACTCAAGTCGCAGGTGGCGAACGTACGCGTTGTGCTCTTGCACCGCCCGCGTGCACCAGCTGTGCGCGTGAAGAAGCCAACTTGCCTCTGTTGCGAAGAGACGATGCAGTTGCACCGCAGCACTCTGCAAGGACACAACATCGTCTGGCTCGGTGCCAGTCCGCGAGACATCGCGGAGGTCAGCCGCCTCTGCCGCTTCAATGGCACACGAGCGTGAGAGAAACGGCACGAAAGAAGTAGCCTGGGCACGGCGTGCGTTCGGGTTGGGTTTCGCAGCAGCGGTGACGGCGACGGCGGCGAGGTGAAGGTCTGCAAGAACACACAGACACCAGACCACATCATCATTAAAGTTCGAGTGCGTCAACACGCGTGCAGTCTCCAGAAAAAAGAGAAGTGCGTCGTGCACGTACGCGCTGACGTAACTCGGGTCGCTCACATCCGCTTGTCCTCCGCTGCCTGCCCACGATGCAAAGACGGATGAAGAAGCCTTTCCACTGGGCAGCGCCGTGGCGTGAGTTGCGTGGATGCTGTCTGTCGTCGTCGTTGTCCCTGCTGCTCCTCCCACGCTCGTGCGGTTTACACTGTTCTCGAGCTGATAGAGCAGGAAGGAAAGGCAGCTTTGCCTCGATTGTGGTGACGTCTCCATCCGCGGCTGCGGCAGGTGACGCTGTGCGAAGAGGGTGCCGGCAGAAGAAGGCACTTCGTCGTCGCACTTCCTTTGACGTTAGTGGTGTGGAAAAGGAAAAGGACGAAAGCGCGTCCAGCGGCAGTGGTGTGCCGCGGGGCCCACTGTGCATGAGGAAGAACCGGGCAAAGCGACTGCTTGGGTCTCGCCTCTCCACTCCCATCCTTGTACTTTCATCCGAGACTCCTGCTGAGTCAAAGGAGGGAAGACCAGACACTTTAGGAGTGGTGGAGACTGAGGCTTTTGCTCCTGCTGCGGCGGCGGCCGATAGTGCGGCGGAAGGTGAGCTGAAGAGCATCCCAAGCACGTGGAGCGCCATGTTCAGCGCGACTCGCTCTGTTTTTTCATAGATGCGAGAGCGCAAGGTGGCTCCGCGAATTTGCCGCGCGGAAGCATACTCATCACCAGCGGCACTGCCCCCACCTTTTCGCACGCCCTGCCAGAGGAGCTTTTCAACATTGAAAACGTCAAGGCTCTCCTCATCCTCTCCTTTCTCTTCGTCGTCCACACCTTTCTTTGCAACCGCTTGTGCGTGCTTCTTTGCCTTTGCTTCCTGCCTGTTTGTCCACTTGTCTGCCTGAGTTTGACACAAGTGTTGCATGTACTCCAGAAACACCTGCCCCAGTGGGTTCGCGACGCGAAAGTGCGAGCGAGCAAACGGATCAGAAGACGATGCGGCCGCCGTGACGGTTCCGCAAGTCACCACCGCAGGAGCAATGGAAGGAGGCTTCCTAGCGGTGGGCGGGGAAGAAAAACCTTCGAGCGGGAAGCTCGTAGAGGAGGCGGAGAAGAGCTGCCGAATCGCGCGTGCCCACTGCAGCACCTCGCCTGTACTTGCAATGGACAGCGACAGCTCCTGTGCGAGGGCCACAGCGTTGGTGAGAAGAATCTGCGCCAGGAGACTAGGGTGATGTGCAAGAAGGTGAAGCGGAGAGCTGGTGCCTTTCTGCAGTGCCTCGGTCAGCGTGAAGAGTGGGACAGGGCGTCCGCACGGCAAGCCAAACCGGTCAGCCGACCATCCTTGCGGTGGGGGCAATAGAGACGTGAGGGATGGCGGAGAAGAGGAAGGCGCGGTCGCGGGTGCTTGTGTGAAGTGCGTGTTTGTTGCCGAGGTGGCCGCCTGCGAAGAGCCCACAATGTCGGCCATGGCGTACTCACAAGGAGAAACTTCGTCCACGTGGAGGACTGCCCACTCAGGCCCCTGGCAGACCCATCGCAATCGCTGCTGCTCTCGTGCCAAGGATGCACACAGGAAGGAGGAGTCTCTGCCCCGCGTGCGACAAGAAGCACGTTCGTGAGTCCTTCTCCCTTTTTGTGCCGCAGCTGCTGCCGCCTCCCCATCCTCCCCCGCCGTGCAGAAGAGGGAGGAGAGCTGCAGTGGCGTCAGACGTGCCACCGAGCTTGCCTCATCCAGAATAACGATAATGGCGACGCGCGCGCGGTTCGTGGTGGACAGCGAGCTCTCCGCAAACGCCACCGAGAAACGCTGCAACTGCCACGCGACGACAGTGGTCGAGGACGAAGAGGAGGTCGGGAGTGCGGCGCCATTGCTTTGCTCTCGCCTTCCTACGTAGCGTGCGGAGTCGAAAAAGAAGAAAACCATCGGCCACGACGCCTCTCTGGAGGAATATGAGGAGGATTTCCACATGTCAGCTTCTTCCTGTTGGAGCACACGACGCAGCGTGGAGGTTTGCATCTGAGTGATGTTGTGCGCACTGCGGCATGTGCCGGTCCACATCCTCTCGCTGTGGCGGAGCCCATCATCACTAAACGCACCGTTCCCTTCATCCCCTGGCGAACGAGTAGCCACAGGGGAAGAGGAGGAAGACAGAGAGGAGAAAGATGGCTCTTCAGCATCACCAAGGCCACTTGCCGCTGCCGTACCACTTGAGTTCTTCTCTTTCCTATTCGTCGCTGGAGCCGCCACCTCATTGCAGGTGCTCGCCCACGCACGCCAAAGCCGCTGTGCCAGAGCCTCGGAAGAATCAAAGCGTGGCTGCTGTTCCGTGAAGACAATTGCGTGCCTTGGCTTCTCTGAGGTCGAACAAGACCCCGTCACGCTCGCTGTTTCGGTGGCGAGGGACGCTGCTGCGTGCGACAGTGACACATAGCGCTGGAAGGCCCCACACAAGTCATCTTTTCCATCCAGAGCCTTTTCCGTAAGCACTCGAATCACAGTGTCTCTCACCTTCGTGCGATCGAGCGGGTCCGCGTCACCGGTCGGCACGGTACCTACAAGTGCGAGGGCGGCGGACGACCGTTGCAGTTGAAGGAACCGCATAGGCGAAGTGGCGGCGCAGAGCACACCCGACAACCACGAGACCAATGACGGGGTCGCTGCTGCCCGGAGCGGCGACGACGACGACGATGACGGCAGTGAAGACGCCAACAAAGGCGGCTCCTCTTTCGTTTCCATCGCATCTGCTGGGAGTTGTGACGCGTGACGACTTCGATACGTGGCAACGAGCGAGCTGACGGTGTCCCGCGTGAGGCCGGGAATCAGGTAGGAGAGGAGATTCACCTGTGGATCCTTCTGCATCTGCGCCTGCTGCAGCTGCTGCAGTTCCCTGACATTTTGATCGATCGCTCGACCATCGTCCGCCTCAGAGTGCGGCTGGCTGCGTTGACGAGGGGAAACCAAGAAGCTATCGTACAGATCCTCTACAAGACGGGTATCGTGGGGGGAGAGGACCATGCTGTCTGAGGTCGTGCACTTGATGAGCCGCCCGCGGACAGGGCCCTCCATTTCCGCGTACGACGTCGCACTGGTAAAAACCACCAGGTGGAAGTCTTCGTGAATGGCCACGAAGTCCGTATGCCCCTTGTTGTTCAAAACCGTGTAGTACGTTTCTTTTTCTGCTTCGTTGCTGAGGGTACCCTTGCTGCGGTCCTTCTCCTCTCCACCGGCTTTGATGTAGCGTTGGTTGAGCAGATCATTGAGGTAGTGGTACATGTGCGGTGCGTCGATCAGTACGAGCGTGTCACCGTGCAGGATACTGCTCTTTGCGCGCTGCATATCAGCGTGAAGGTCATCGCTTACATACGCGTCAAGCCGACCTACGATGACTTGCACTCTGCCGCGCGATAAAGCCGCCGAGAAAGCAGAGCTTGAGGATGCTACTGGTGAGGATGAAGATGGAGAAGCAACGCGGCGCATCGTCGTCTGCTCGTGCTGCGGCGGAGAGGTGAAACCTAGAAAAACGAGCATCTGCTGCGCCCGTTCTGTGGGTCCAATTGCCATCAGATGTCGAATGCAAAAACTGTTGGGACATCTGGACCTATCCCTGTCCCCGTTGCTACTGTCGTTTTGGTCGCGTGTCGGCCAATGCGGCAGTGCGCGAACCAGACAGCGCGTGAAGGTGTGCTTGTCCGCAGCAAATCGGCATGCGAGAGCCTTTGGACGCCACTTGTTCCCTCCTTCCTCTCCCTCCTTCGTTGAGACTGCATCTGCTGTCTGCGCGTTTTCTCGCGCTTCTTCTTTCGCACCACGACCTCCGGCGAAGCCGTCAACTTCCACGAAGTCTTCTTCCTGCGCGAAGCCGCTGTAGATGCACAGTGCACGACAGAAGGCACACATGGGAATCGCTTCATCTTCCTCCAACGAGCTGGCCCGTTGCTCACTCTTCTCACGGACAGTTCGGCCATTGCTGTGGTTGCGGTTGCTGCTGTCGCCACGGGAGGACTCCTTCGCACATCTCCGCCTAGTAAGAACCCAACCAGCAGGCACACGAGCCATGTCTTCCTCTGCCCTTCGTTCTCTCTCCTTTTGTTCCGAGGCGTCCGAGGGTGACCTGCACGTCTTCTCCTCTTCCGGCTCTGCGCAATCCCCGTCCCGGGAACGCAAGCCGATGCAGCAGAACACTTGGAACACTGGAAACCAGTCACTGTTGGCCGCCATCACACCGATGTTCGCCACAAACGCCGCAAAGAAAGCGTGGAGATGGGACCGATTGTGCGCTCCCCTTGGTGCGAGTGGTGGCAGTCCGGGCACGCGCGAGAACACGCCCATGCAGCGAAACATGCAGTTCATGTCCCTGTCAGTCACCTGTGGTGGCGGCGGAGGGGAACGTGCAGGTATGACGAACGGGTTGGTCTGAGTTGCGTCTTTCCGAGTGCGCGGTACACTGTTGTTGTTGATAGCCTTGAACCACTCCATAAGAGGGTTAAACATTTCAGCCCACTCAACGCTCCCCACCACGTTCGCTGCGTCCTCCGAGGACCTGCGATGTCGCAACAACGGACTTCCCAATGTTGGAAACCGTGATGACGTTGACGTGCCTGGCCGAGCGAGATCCAGGCGCCGCAGGTAAGCGTCAACGCTCCTGGACCACGGTCCTTCTCCGCGCTGGCGCTCCTTGCTACCGCCATCACCACTGATCTTCAACGCAATGGCGCAGAAGTCATCGAGGGTGAGTTCAAGGCTTCTCACCGGCAGAAAGCGATCCATGGTCGACACATCAAGAGGGGTGTTCGAAAAGCACAGAATCGGAATGCGACACCACTCCTTGTGCTCCGGCAGGTAAACGCCCTGATCCATCAGCGCTCGCACCATCGCCTCGGCCTCATAGCGTGAACCCACCATGCGGCCCACCTCATCTAGCTCGAGGATCGCACACACGGCCCCGTCCCTCGCAATTCTTGCGGTGTCTTCCGCCTTGTGGAGAATTTCAACGGGTTCCGTGTCCGCCGTGCACTGCACCGACACCCTCACGATAGGAAGAAAAGGGAATCCGTCGAGCTTCCGGGCGGAACGGGCAGCGGCGCCAGAAGAAGAGACGGACACAGAGACACTCTCTGATCCCTCGATACCTTTTTGGCTGTCCTTGTGAGGTGGATGGCTGATGCTGTTGTTTGCTTCAAACCCCCCAAATGCCCACTGCATAGAAGACAGAGAAAGCGTTTTGCCAGCACCAGGAGGGCCAAGGATGAAGACGCTGTTGCCACCTTCCGCTGGACCATAGACGGCAACGAGCATGGCCATGTACATCTCCAACATACGGGCGCTTTGATGCACGCCGTCGGGGAAGTGGCAAACGCACTCGACCAACTTCTCGTATGTCCATCTGTAGTCGCCTGAAAGCAACTTCTTCGGCTGTGTTGCTGCGTCGGAAGCCGATGAACAAGAGGAGAGAGAAGAGTTTTCGTTCATGTCATGAAAGATTGTAAACTCCACCATTTCCACGAATGTGCTGTCTCGATCCTCGGCAGACAGGTGGAGGCAGCTGCCGACAAGTGTGGCGCCAAAGATAAGCGTCGAGAATGTGTCCTCGTACGACTCCTCCTCTGGAGGAAACTTGTGGATCAAGTAGCCGAGGAAGATAAACGCACCAAGCCACTTTCGAACCGACCACAGACTGTGAGTCGTCATCACTTCCGGCGATGGCGGAGGCGAACAAGCGTCTGCCATGTCCGCCATCGGGTGACAGTCACTACTCACCACCTTCGTTGCCTTGGACGAGTCTGCTTGACGCGGTTGTGCAAGGATGCTGGCGAGGATATTGGCAACGACCTGCACTTTATCCTTGCTCTCCTTCTCGCGGTCCTTTGCCGTCTCGGTGCTGGCACTGGCGCAGTTCGCGCACAAGGAGCGGAGATGGACAAACTGGTACTCGGAGTCTTCCTTCTCGTGGCTGCTGCTGCGCTCACTTGTGCGCAAAAGCACCCGCCACTGGTGTATGACACACAGCCACCTGGCGATGGAGTAGACGACAAGCCATTCGGCCGTTGTTGCTGCATAGTCATCCGTCTGAATCTGCATGGCTTTGGGTGGCGGAGGCACGTGGAGGTGCTCCAGGAAGAACGGCGGCAGCAGCACCTTACGCGGTGCTTGCAGCCACACCGCCAGATGCGAGACTGCAGCGGGGAGCGAGACGGTCAGGTTGACCACATTCCCTTGCGGACACACACTGCCACAAGCGTCGATCGCATTTCTTGTTGACCCTAAGAGGATGGACTCGTATCGTGGGGTCATGGTGCAAATGATGCGCACTCCAGAGGGCAGCTTCCAACCTTGCAGGTACCCGGCAAGGAGCAGTCTCTTGAGAGTCCGCGAGCTATGCACAGCTTGTTGACGTCGTCGAGCACAAGAATACACCTAGGAATTGGGACGCTTTCCGCAGAAACCAAATGGGACAAGGAAGAGGACGAAAAAGGAGGAGCCACGGAGCTTCGGCGCGATTCATCGACTCTTTTTTCTTCACTAGCCCCAATTTGCTTTTCATCCTTTTTCATTGCACGGACTATCGCATCTAGCATCTGAAGCTTTTCATTCACGACAGAGATGAATGCGTCGTCACTCATTCCGGTGTGACACGTTACGATTGCGAACGGCAGGCCGCTCATCGCCGCGAAGTACGACGCAAGACTGCTCTTCCCACTGCCTGCCTGACCGGTCAGAATGACCGGCTCATTTGACAGGAGACGCATCTTGATGAGACACAGCATCTGAACCAGATAGGGGGAGAGGGCGAACGGGATAGAAAACTGCATACATGTTGGTGGACGGCACCTTCCATTGGAAGAATGCAACACGTCTTTTCTTCCACTACCACCTTCATTCTCTTTCGCGCTCGAGTTCGTGTCTGCGGCCGTTGTGCTTGTGTTCAATGTAGCCATCTGGCGGATCGCTGCTGCCGCACCGCCGGAGGCCAAAACGGTCGCAATGTCGCCGTGCTTCACGTGCTCAGCAAAGAAATGCACCGCAGCGGTCCGCATGCTCGATGTGGTGCGCTGGGCCTCGCTGCAGGACTCGGCTTTCTGCAACACGCGACCTTGACCCTCTAGGTCTGTGCTTGCGTCCCCTGAGGCTCCCAAGCCACACAGATAGCAGATCCTGCTTTGCAGGAGTCGTGTGTACGTGGGTGAGTCGCTCGCGAGACACGACGGTGGCGGAAGCGGCGATCTGTCCGCCGACACAGCCTCCACCGCCGCAGCATCTTCCGACTGCGTCTGTTGTGGCAGCTGTTGCTCCGTGCTTTCTGCGGCACTGTCGTTTTCGCGCAGAAAGCGGCCGAGCTGACTTCCACGGAAGACGAGGAGATCCAGTAGCTTGGTGGGATCCTTGATTAGCTCGGCAAAGCGTGCGTCGCGCTTCGCGCTGCCCTCACGGGAAGCAGGAGTCAGCCCTGTATTCTGGTAGTGCGTGGCTCGGGCCATTGGTGTGGACCGCGCTAGCGGGGACGCTGCAGGCCAAGAGGGAGCATCACGAGTGAGTGTCGCCGTTGCTGCCTCACAGACCTCAAAAGCCGCGGCGAGCTCGTCGGCAAATATGGCCTCTCTTCGTTGTGCACGGCGCGTTGATTCCTCCGCTTCCTCCAGACCACCCTCTCTCTTTGACAAAGTACGGCTTGGAGAATAGGCAAACGACGGAGAGCCATATGCGGGGCGAGCGCCTGTGCGGCCGCAACCAGATGTAGGACACCACAAAGCTCGCTCTGATTCGACAGCAAAGCAGCTGCTGTCGCGGTTGCTATTGCGGCTACTCATGAGCGCACCGCGGCGCACTTCCCAAAGAAGAATGTCGCGGACGTGGCCCTGGTCAGCTGCTGCTGTTCTTGAGCGAGTACTGGTGGTTGGCGCCGCCACAAGATCCGCTACAGCAACTGTAACAAGCAAACCCGCAAAGCTATGCAGAAGCGCGCGATACATGCGACGCGTGCAGCCGTCCAACCACTCCGCGTCCTGTTCGGACCTCGATTCGAGGCCGGCTACTGTGGAGGCGGATTGCAAATGGAGGGCCGCTGCCGCTGCAGCTGCAAAGGCGGCATAGTGGGGGTTGCTACATGCTTGAGGCGAAAGTGGAGCCGTTCCGCTCACCTGGCTCATCTGTGGGCACGCTCCCGCCGCCGCAGGATCGACCGTCTGTGAAGAGGAGGACTCCGCTATTCGCGTCGTTTGCCATTCCTCTTGCGTGTCACGGAGAAAGGAGAGCAAAGTGTTCTGCTCGCTCATACGTGACTGTTCATTCGGCTTGAAGAGGTTGGGCGCCTCAACGAATCGCTCCTCTTCACCTTCAGTGGTGATGTGCACAGCTGGCGTGTCTTTGTCATGCGCCTTTTGAACCGCATTCTTCCACACCACCGTGCTATCAAGCAGCGATTTCTGTGACGGAGCGTCCACGGTTCCTGGATGAGCTACCGCCGCGATAGCTGCTTCCCGCGTGAACTGACTCAGAATGTCAGGAGTCGCGTTCATCGTCTTCGCGTACACACAAGCAGGCGGCAGGCGCACAAAAGTGGGTCGGCCCACCACTCCGTCCGCCTGAGTCACTCCGGTGTTTTGCAACGCGGCTCTTGCTCGCTGCCATCGCGGTGGAGCATCAGGCTGCGCCACTTGAGTGTTGTATGGGGTAGGACCAGTCTGAATGAGAGCGCTCAAGGAGCCACCTTGCAACGGGGATGATGACCAATCACTCTCCTCATCCCCAAAAAGACGTCCGCTGTTGCTGCGGCGGCAGCGACGATCCAGCTGTCGTCTGGGTAGAACGTCCCACGGTGGCTGTTCTATGAAGAGCTCGACATGAATGCGCTGCGTGGGCCACAGGGCAACCGGTGCCCCGGCGCCATCGCCGTCACCCAGTGCTTCCACCCCGGCGCCGCAGTCGACTCGGCCAAACAAGAGGAGAGTCGCGATCGTCTTGCTGGCGGTCGCTGGATGCACTTGCGGATCCACCTGAAGGCTCACAACAAGCTCTGTGAACGGTTTGCTGGCGGCGCCGTCGTCTACTGTCGTGGCCCAGGCTGCTTGACTGCTCAGGACACTTGCCTCTCCTCCGCCCAAGCTTTCGACCGCCGTGAGCGTCTTCCTCCGCGAGCTAGCCAGCGTTGGCCAGAGGGTGTCTAGCGTACACGTTGCCTGACATGTCTCCACGCTAGGGGAAGCCAAGCCGTTTTCACTCCACCAGCGACCTGGCGTGGTTAAGCCTCCCACCTCATCCGTGACGGATAGGTGCACGGGCTGGTGCGGGCCTGTTTTGTCGAAACGCACGCTGGCGTTAGCGCTCTCGCACGGCCAGACGCTACGTGCAACGTGATCCACCGCGGCTCGCTGCGCCGCGGTGAAGGTCGTGGATGTTAGCCGCTGCAGCGTCCCGAAACCCTCCCAGCGTGACGGCGGTGGTGCCTCACGAGTTGTGGTAGCTGTCGGTGGCCCTCCGGGGCACCAAGCAGCTGTTGCGGTTGCTGGCCTTTCGTTGTTCTCTGCGCGTTTCGTCTCGTCCTCCTTGCCACCGCTGGGGCATCCGGAGAGGAGCACCAAAGTTGTTAAGAGTGTGCACGGTGTACTTGCAGGTGTGACGGGGTATGCGAGCTCGTCCGATTTGCAGACCCGCTGCCGACGTTGACGTGCCGCCCACCCTTTCTGAAACGCCTTTTCCATTGCGGTGGCGGCGTCGCCGGAGAGGCAGTCCACGCCAACCATCACGAAGAACGGCGCGGAGGAAAATGGTGGAGGACAAGAGCAGGGGTCTTGACTGCCCGACGCAGTCGCCTTGGCCGGACCGGCAGGGTGGACGGCACCTTGCAGTTGGTACGAGCTTCCATCGAGAGCGGAGCGGAAGCCAGTAAAGGCAGCCCAGCACTGCAGGAATTGCTCAATCTCCTCCGCGGTCGTGGCGGGGGTGCAGATGAAAAGCTCAAAGAAGAGAGGCAACCGCTGCAAATTGACCACGTAGAGCGAGAGAGCCAGATCCAGCAGCAGCAAAGGACTTGCCGCAGTCACATCGAACACGACGCAGTCCGTCACCGTCGCACCCGCGAGCAGCCGCAGCAGCTTCAGCGATTCGAGCTGCTCGGCGACGGCGGCACTCTCCGTGGCACAGTCGACTCGCCTCACCCTCATCAGGCGAGCGGCGAAACGTCCGACAAGCTGGTTCATCTGGTTGAATGCACGCTCCAAAGGGTCAAGCGAGGCGGGAGGCGGGAAAGCACCTTGCAAAGCGTCCATGGCGACCGTACGCAACGTATCCTCGCAATCGGTTTGTCCGTCAGCAATCGTTGACATGCAGAATCCCCTCTCACGAATAGGGACCAGAGGACGGAGGAGCTCTATCAGTTCATTGACGACGAAGTCCTTCACATGGGTACTGCGGCCGTCTGTCTTTTCACTCTTCGAGGTCGCAGAGACTCCGCCATCCCCAGGTGTGGCGACGCAAGACTCGTAGCGCATCAATAGCTCACGCAGCATAGCACGGGCGGGCTTCGCGAGGAGCAAGATGTCCGGCCTCCCGCCGTCGGTGCCGTCCAGCAAACTCCTCCAGCGCTCCAGCTCTTGCTCTAGTTGACGCCGGACAGTTGTCACGTGGCCTTGTGAGCCTCCGAAGATGCTTTGCCCGAGAATCACCGTTCGCAAGCCAAGCAACACTTGCCGCTTGCCGGGATCCATCGCACCCAATGTGGCCGCGGCGATCTCCACCGCCGTCCTTAGACCTTCTTGCACCACTTGATTCGCGACAGACAGGAGACGCTGCAGGTCACGACTGGTTGCAATAAAGCGCGAGTACGCCGCTCTGCGCGCGCTCTCCGTGGAGGAGGAGGCGTCTGGTTTCTTCGCGGGGAGGTGGCCGACCCACTCTGCATCTGCGGAGCCGTCACCCGATTCCAGAAGCTCCTGTGCAAAGGACACGATCTCTTCTTGGGTAAACTCCAACGCGCTCGACGAAAGCTGGGCTGCTTGACTGCCCACACTGCGCTGCACCTCTTCGGCCAGGGCCGATGTGGCGTCGACTTTGTACGCAAAGAACTCAAGTGTGTCCATGGAGGAGAGATGGTTCCGTGATGCAGCATCGTCCGAGTATGCCCTGCTCGGACGAAGCCCAAAATAGTAGCCTGTGGTCGCTCGTGGATCTGCCTCGGACGCACACTCCTGTTCCGCCTTTCCAACGCTTTTGTTTTGCGAAGCTGGTGTCCCGGATGGCTCAGCCGACGGCAAGCCCCGTTCAGGGTCAGTTTTGCCACTGTCGCCGCCAAAAGAGTCAAGATTCATGAGCAGCTGGGCCACGCGGCGGGCCTGAATGAGCTTGCGGTTGTCCTCCAGTGTGCCATTGGCGGCGTCTAAGTGAGTCGCCAGAAACCGCACCGCCGGCGCACACCAGCCGCACTGCTGAATAAGTGCGGGCAACGAAGTGGCGGATTCGACACTCGTCTCCGTTGACAGAAAGACCTTAAAATGCGCGAAGATCTCCGACTCCAGCGGGGAAAGCGTTCCAGCCTGCGTTCGAAGGTGTGCCACCACGCGCCGGCGTCCGTACAAGGGAAGACATTTCAGCAGGTGTGTCAGAAAGCCAAACGGAACACTGTCCAGATGAAGGGAATCCAAGAGCTCGTCAAGACAGCGGCGGAGGGTGCCTAGCGGGGCTGGCTGGCGAGTGCTCGCGGGTAGTTGAATGACCATCTCCATCAGAGTGCGGCACGCGTCCGCTTGCTCGCTCGAAAGCGCCAGTTGTTTTAAGAGTTGCACCGGAAGCAAGCTATCCCCACCTCTGTTCCCACCACTTTCGTCCAGAGCGGTGGCATTCAAGAACGCACCGCTGAGGGACTTTATATCGCTAGAGAGGCACATGATGTGGACGATGGTCTGCATGTAGATTCTCGTCGCCGGCGAGAGGGCGGCCGTGGTGCTGCTTGTGCGGTTGCCGTTTCTTTCCGGCTGCAGTTGCCTATACAAAGGCGGTGATGTCGAGTCTGAGGGAGAAGCCGAGCTCCCCGCACTGGTCGTCTCCCTTCTTGATTGTAACGCGAGTGCGGCGTTCAGGCGATCCTGCTCCTCCTCCAGTTTCCTCGTCATTTCACTCCACTCCGCGGTGGCCCACGCGGTCACCTCGCGCTGCTCCTTCTCTCTTACGTGGCGACGGGTGTCTTGCGGAGATGGCGACGATGGACGCGAGGGCGAAGCACCACCGCGAATACCACCCTCATCATTGCCCCACTGCTGCTGCTGCTGCTGAAACAAAGCCTGCTCCGATGGATTGCTGTTTCTTCCTTGTTTTTGGTCGCCACTGCTGTTGTTGTTGTCGTCACCGTCTTCTGTGCTTTGACCAGGCGGCGGATGGGTGGTGGAGGAGAAAGTGGAGGACTTCAGCGATGACATGGTGTGCTGAACCCACCCCTTCAGCAACTCGCACAGTCTCTCGCAACGA
This sequence comes from Drosophila seclusa, assembly GCA_035043575.1. Classification (NCBI taxonomy): domain Eukaryota; kingdom Metazoa; phylum Arthropoda; class Insecta; order Diptera; family Drosophilidae; genus Drosophila; species Drosophila seclusa. Next base: position 293,934 of record JAWNMX010000604.1, read on the forward strand.
CCGCCTGCCACCTCTTGTTCAAGCTCCTGAACGCACTTGGCTAGCTCGTCCAATGCGGCCTTTCGGTGAAAGACAAGATAGCGAAGCAGAACTGCTCGCTCTTTGACTAGTTCACTCGTCTGTGTGTCAAAGGACGGTGGTGCAGGAAGAAACACATCGTCATCCACAGGAAAGGACGGAGAGCTTGGTGGTGTGAAGAGTGGCGGGCATTGCCTGTCGGGCCTATCGACAAAGACAACGTTCATGACAATGTCAGATGCCATGTCACTGCGTATGAGACTGACAAGGTCTGCCCAAATGGTCAGTGTTTGATTGCTTTCTCTGCTGCAATCACTTTCGGGTGAATGGTTTCTGGCAAGACTGCCACTATGACCACGACACCTAGCTTCTTCGCCGTCCTCGTGAAACTTGTCGACGAAGAGGTAGTTGAAACGGTTCAGATCCGCAATCGTTCCTTTCCCCTTGCGCAACGCCGCCGTTGCCTGTTCGGCTGGGGTGACGTACAGCGAGGCTAGGCGACGACATGCCCGGGCGTACCGCGACAAAGACCACCGCGGTTTCGCTGCCCTCTTGAACTCCTCGACGACCGTCTCGAACTCCTCGATGATCGTGGAGTAGCGCTTGAATAGTGTGTTCACGGTCTCTCTGCAGGCGGCGAGGTCGTCGCGTAGCAAAGACACAAACCCTCGTGGCTCAGTAAGATGAAAGAACCGCGGCGGTCTCGAGAAGGCACGTCCGGGCTTTGCCTTGACGGAGGCAGGCGCAGAAGACGCATCCACCGTGCGGTCTTCCTCTTCTCTTCTTCTTTCCGGAGTTGCCTTGGGGATGGGGCCAACAAGGGAGAGAAAGCGGCGAGCTGCCCACAGAGAGAACGCAACGCTCTCCATCGGTTGGCCTGCTTGCGCACCCACGACGGAGGAAGAGTCGAAAGAAGAAGAGGTAGCGGTGGCGGCACGTGCAAGTGGGGATCGCTCAAAGCCTGCAAGGTCCGCGCTGGAGCCGGCCTTCGGCACAGACTCACGTGAGTCCAGCAGCTCTAGCTCCGGCAGCGTCAGTGCTTTGGCGGAAAGAACGTATTGCTTCACTTCCATGATGGCCATGGCCGTACGCCTCGCCCGAGCGAGACAGCACTGATAGAGAGGTGCTCCTTGTGCGACAAGCGGTTGTGCACTCTGTTGCGAATTGCTCGCTGCAGAAGACCTTGGATCGAGAAGACGACATGTCACTTCCTCCTTCTTTTCTTCCTTTTCTTCTTCTTCTTCCTCCCTTTCCAGTTCACGAAGGACTTCGTGCAAAAGGCATTGCACCTCCGTGCATGCACCGTTGAAGTATAGCGAGTTGAAAGTGGAGGCTACGTCGCAAGCAGAGTCGCTATCTCTACCCAGTTCGTCTGCATTTCTGTTGTCGGTGCTGATCCTGCCTCCGTCACGCAGCAGTGCGTCGACCTTCTCTCCAGCTGCTCTCCTCTTGACGTCCTGACAGCGTTGCAGCAGTACGTTGAGGAGGACTTGTTGTCTCTGCACTTCTGCCGTTGCAGACACCTCTCGTGCCAGGTTTTTCCTCTCTTTTTCTTCTTCCGTGTCTTGCTGGTCAAGCTGCACCATCCGTACGTACCAGCCAAGTCCCAAGTACATCTCGGATACCTTTCTCTGCAAACCAAAGTGTGGCGACATCCCACGTTGCGTCTCATCACCTACCGCGGTCTTGCCCGAGCTCATTTCCACCGTTGTGCCTGCACCGTTCCCCGTCCGGTGGGCTCGCCTGCAGGCGAGGGAACCTGGATCTTGTGCCTGGACCGTTGAGAAAAAGCGGCTAAAAACGTCAGACATAATCGCAATGCTATCCCCAACTGTTGCTGGAGGGGAAGGAAGCGAAGCAGACGAGAACACGTCGACGGATGCAAACTCACTTCGCTCTCTCACGACAGTAACGAGCCATTCGCATTCCTGCGCAAGATCAGGAAGTTGACGAGATGGTACGAGCGGAAGCGGAAGGGGCCTCGTGGCAGACTCTGCAGTTTGTCCGGCTCCCCCGCCACAGACCTGCCGCCATTCCCTTTTGGACAATTGCCGTTTGAGTTGACCGAACAGGGCACATGCCTCTTTCAATGCACCAGTGATGAAGGGATTGTCAGCGACCGTCACCGCACGGCAAACACGAAGCAGAAGGCCTAGTGCACTGCAAGGCCGCACGCTTCGGACAATTTCCCAGAGCTGCTGTTTGAGTGAGGCAGGCAGCTCACCAGACTTTGCGACTGCTGCCACTGCGGAGGAGTCTGCGTGTGCGTGTGCCGTTTCGCTGTTTTCTCCTTCTTCTTCCTCCGGCGCGAGTGCTTTCTCCCCTGACCCGCGAGCCGCCTCAGCAAGCACCACTGCAAGCGTGTCGTTTACGAACGCGTTGTTCGTCAACTCTTCCTCGTACTGCCACACCAGCTCACATGCCCGCAGGGCAGCGACAGCCGCCTCTTCCGCTGCCCCCGACTCCTTCCTCTTCTCCTCCTCCTTCTGGATCCGTTGGGGCTTCGTCCGCATGGAATGCGGCACCGGTGAGAGAAAAATCGGGAAAAGGCATTCATGCGAGACTCGTGCGGCAAGGATCTCTTGAATGAGGAACTCCGTCAGCGCGACCAGCTCCTCTTTGGTGCTTTTTTCCTCCCCACTTCTTGTCGTTCTGTCGACTGTTGAGTGCTTTGCTGTGTAGTCGTTGCGCACCTCATCGCAAGAAATCGCGTAGCGGAGAACGTGCATGAGAAGAACCAGCAGCATTGCACCGGACCGCTTCACGGTGGATGAGGAACCACTATCCTCTCTTTCTTCTTCCCGGCCTACGCGCGCGCCGGCCTCTTCCGCGGTGCGCTGCGCCTCGCACCCTTGTGTCCCCATCTCCTCTGCATGCATGGTGAACAACGCACGAGCCACCGGACTGCTTTGTTTGCCACTCGTTCGCAACCACATGTGCAACAGGTGGATCATACTGCCTCTTCGCGGTCTCACGCGACGCGCGGAGTCCGTGCTCTTGAAGAGCGCGCCAACTGCCGCCGACATCAGCCTCTCTTTTTCCGCCGTTGTCCAGGAAAAGGCGAAGGAAGAGGAGGGGGAGTCCTTCCTGAAAGTGCTCTTCTTCGCTTCATTGATTCGGCCGTTTTTAGCGAGCGCGTCGTGCGTGGCAACTGCACGCTCCCTCTGCCCGGAGCCCGGGTGGAAGTACGCGATCCCTTCCCATGCGGTATCAAACAGCAGCTGACATGCGTCCTCACACGCGCTCTCTTCCTTCTTGACCGAACTACAAGAGTTCGCATCTTCTGCCGTTCTGCCACTGCCATGGCGAAGGAGAAGCTGCTCGTAGTAGTGGTACTTCTCCCACATGCGCTGACAGAAAGACGATGATGTGGTCTCTTGTGTGTCTGCCAGTGGCTCTCCTCCTCCGGTACGCTGCGCCGCTCTTCGACGACGAGGCCCTCCACACGGTTGTCTACCCTGTTGGTCGGGCTTTTCTTGGGGCTGCTACTGCGCACGGCCGACGGTTGCGGTGGCTGCCGGAGAGGCATATGAGAGAGGTCCCACTTTCCAGCCCTCAGGATCATCTCCCGACACTTGCCGGATGCCGGTGAGCCAGAAGGAGACGACGTTGCAAGGGAAGCGGACGAGGACGAGTCCGGCGGAAACAACAGAAGGAGGTAGGGGCGGAACTCGGGAAGGCACTGGCCAAACGCGGCCAACAGTTCACAACAAAAAGCCTCATAGCGCGTCTCATCGTCGTGTGGGGTAGAGGAGGAGGAAGAACCAGGGGGAGACATGGAGGAAAGGAACGAAGACCCTCGGAAGAGCTCAGGGCACAGATGGTCGTCAAAAACCGTCCGACTGTCCCACCACGCAGCATTGTCCGTTTTTTGCGCAACGTTGCGGTCTAGCGTTTGCTGCTTTCCTTGCTGCCAGTCTTTATCTCCCTCGGCGAGCTGATGGTGGACGAGATGCTGGGCAAAAGAAAAGAAATGCTGCCATGGAGGCTCCACTGTTCCGGCGTGGCAAGACATCACGACGCTTGCAAAGCGCAGACGCATCAGATGAAGCATACGACGCCGTAGCTTCTCTTCGTTTTCCGTCCCATGCATCGTCGCAGAGCATCGGAGAATGCTTGCCGCTTCCTTGGTCGCGGCAAGGTGAAAGAGTTCGGCAAACAGGCGAGGACCGAAGCCATCGCTCTCTGCGCTGTCGTTGTCTCGCGCCTTCTCCTCCACACGAAGCTCGTCCTTTGTAGGCGGGAAAGGAGAATCCTCCACGACGGCAGGCTTGCTCCCACCCGCTTCCACTTCCTTCAACGACGGAAGGGGAAACTGGTCAGCCTTTGAGCAAGAAGGACGCACAAGGAAGAAAGTAAGGATCTCGTGCAGCACATCGGCACGCTCAAGCTGCGTCTGGAACCTGGCAAGCACTTTCTCCTTCTCCAGCTGTCGCAGCAACGAGCGCAAGGCGGACGCGCAAGGCACCATTTGTGCTCTTTTTGCGCAGGCAGCGGCAGCGGAGGAAACCGCCGAGTGTGGAGGCAACATAACACTTTTCGACTTCTCGGTTTTTCCCTCTTTCCATTGGTCACCTGCCGCGGCGCCTGTTTGATCCTGGTGAGCACTCCCTTCTGAAGGATGGACGTGGTCGACGTTGCCATATGGGAGTCGCTGGTCAGTCACACTCCCAGCAGGCCACTGCAGTTCACCAGTCTTTTCCACCCGGTCAGGCAGGTTCCCCTTCTCTCCTTGGGACCCTGTTTCACTCAGCGCAAAAGACAGTGGGAAAACCGCAAACTGAGTCCAAAGAAAGTGCAACAACCACTCACTTCCATCAAGAACGCGCTGCCTCTCTCCCTCATCCCCGTCAGCCATTCGCGTCACAGGACCTGCAGAGCTCTTCGTCTGTTCATTCTTGTGATTGCCACTCTCATTGTCGCACAGCAGAGTGGCTGGTGTGAGCGCCAGGTCTGCCTGCAACTCCTCCTTGCAAGCACAGCCAAACACGTCTTCATGCTCGTGTAAAAGCGGTGTGAAGACGCGATTGAAAAAACCAAGGATACTCTGGGCAGCCTCTTGAGAGGAGGAGAATGGGGAGGGAGCACGACTTGTGGGTTGGGTGCTCCATTCACGTTTTCCGCCATCCCCCATGGCACTTTGGCGACAGAAGGGAGTCAGAGTTTCCGACAGCACGGCATGGGAGGCGGCAATGCAGACCCGCACGAGTTCCACTATGATTCGCGATGCTTCCGCGCCAGCCACGCCGTTTCCCCAACCTTGCTTCGCCGCCGTCGTCCGTGGTGGTTCTTCGTCCGGATCGACGGCGTCTTGGATGGCACCCTTCATTGCTTCCTCCCCCACGCGCGGAAAGAGATTGGCGTCGGGAAGAAAGACGGAGAGAACGGGCCCGCCTTTAGCCGGTGCGTACACGACATGTCGAAGGGGAATGTAAACGACTTCCCAACCATTGGCATGATTCTCTTCACCTACGGATTCCTCGTCTTCCCCCTCTTCGTCTTCTTCTTCTTCGTCCGCCATGTCGCGATGCGGTTCCTGGTCGATTTCGCCTTCTTCTTTGATCGATAGGCTTTCCGATGCCTCTTTCTCTGTCTCCTCCTTTTCTGTTTCCGCGTCTTCGGCCTCGGGCAGAGGGCCTTCCCATTCCGCCGCGTTCGACGCCGTCTGCGTTGCTTGACGGTAGTGATGGTTGGCACGAAAAGTGACTTCCACGTATTGAGGCGGCCCAGCCACGTAGGGCGTCGCACTTTTCACCTTTTCCGGTTCTGCATGCGTGGCAGGCTCTACCCCGACTTCCGCGAAGCCTCCGTTCTCCTCGATGCACTTCACCACAGCTGCTACAGCAGAGACGGAGGAGGAAGAGAAAGACGTCCCCATGTGCGTGCCGCGACGAGAGTCCTCGGACACCGATGCCCGAAGCTTCGAAAGGAGCGCTTTCATCGGAGAGAGTGATTCGTATAGCTCGAGCAGCGGCGCTGCTGCCAAAGGCACGGAAGAGGACGACGCGCTGGCACTTGCCGCCGCCGCTGCCGCTGCCGCCGCCCTCGCTGCTTTCGCTTGCTTCCTTGCGTGGGTGGATGCCTTCACGCGTGCCGGCTTCGGCGGGGGCAATGTCACCTCCTCGTGCACAATCTGCCATGATGGCTCTCCCTGCAGGGTGAGGGTATAGAGAAGAGTGCTGGACGCGGTGAGGAGGCAGGACTCTCCAGGCGAAGCGGGGGCCTCGAGAGCATCTCCAGCATTTCGTTCCTTCTCCTCTTGGGTTTCCTGATACGTCCAACCGACGCCGTTTCCTGCTGGTTTGTTGTGCCTACCCTCGCCGCCTTTCTTGCCAAGGAGGCAAGCGGATTCGATATAATTGTCAGCACCTTCTCTTTCCGACTTGCCCACCTGCGTGCGCGAAGACACATCGAGCGGGAGTCGCTGGCCGTTGGAGAGGCGCACGTCAAGCACGGTCAGTGAGGAAGCGGCGTCTGCGTGCGACTGCTTCGCTTCCCCTTTCCCAATCGTGCCCCGTCCTCCACGGTGAAGTGCACGGGCAGATTCACCATCTGCCTGTGCACATCGTCTGTCGTCACGAGCGTCCTTCTCTTTCCGCCTTTGTGCCTCGTGCAGCATGGCTGCGGTGAGGGGAACCAGAGCAACGGCGACGGAGGAGGGGGAAGGGGGGGAGACCGGCTTCGTCGTCTCCCTCTCACAATCGTCCCTGTTCGTCTGGTCAGACGTCATTGCTGCCAAATGACGAAACGGGGGTGGGGGTGGGGGGACGGAGGAAAAAAAGATGCAAAAGATTACGATGGAGCGTTCGCCGTTTTCAAAAAAAGAGACGAAAAGTGAAAACAGTTAAGTCTTTTTGAAGTCACGACAAGGACGAGATAGCCTCAGTGAAGCAATACGAGGGCTGAATGAAAATAGAGATGAAGCAATAGTGGATAATAATTAAAAAAAAACAAACGAAACGAAGAAAAAATATTCAAAGCACTTGGTCGCAGCAAACAAAAGCACAGAGTTAAAAAAAAAGAGAGAGAAAAAAGGAAGATTACTTGAAAGAAATGCCTTAGTTGCTACTTCTAGGGTTTCTGTGATTGCAACGTGGATAGATAAAAAAACGTGTCGATCAAAGGCATCGCAGAGCGTAGGAGACGCATATGGAGAGAGCCAGGAGGCACGTAGCACAAACATGACCGTCACCGGTGAAGGCTCAATGAGCGCAGAGTTGAGTCCATTCAGAAAGTGTAGAAGAGAATGAGGGAGAGCGACAACCTCTTTCTCTCTCTCTCCTCCCTCTCTCCCTGTGAGTGCCAATACCTCACACGGCACACACGGGTGATTCTCTACCCACTCACAGACGCGCACTTTTCTTTTTTCTTTTTACACAAATGTGAGCCTAACGAAGATGGCGAAGGTCCCCTCTAGCATAAGAACCGGAAGAGTAAGGGCAGCTATTTTGCGCGGAGAACGGTCGTTGTAAGGCGGAAAGGAAAGATACATAAGTTTTTATTTTTTGGCGCAAAAAGGGACGAGGGTTCGCCAACTTGCCGTCATGAGATAGGGAAAGAATTGACGGAAAGAAGAAGAGAAAGATAGGAGTAAAGATAACAATCGTGTGTAAAAAAGGGGGTGATGGTGAGAGGAACAAGGAGGAGTGGAGTAGAAAGAAGGAAAAGAGAGAGAGAGAAAGAGAAATAAACAGAAAGAATCTCAGTTGTCACGGTGACTTTAAAACGAGTTTATCGACACAAAGAAAAGGAGAAGTGAAGATAAACTGTTTGACAAGGCTGGAGAATCCAAGGAGAAAGCAAACAAACATACGAAAAAAGGGAAAACAGAAGAAGAATGCTTGAGAGAAGCAGAGACTACACTTTCGACAAAGGCAACAAAAAAAAAGGGAAAAGGGAAAAGAAGAGAGAAAAGCAAAGCCAGGCAAAGCTGTCTTCTCTTCACTTGACAACGTGTGCGCGCGCGTGCAGCATTCATTGCTTTCTAATCCGCACTCGCCGCGTCAGTGTGCGAGAACACACGGACGCAACAAAAGTGAGAGATGAAAGGAGAGGAAAAGATACTTGCGTTTTAATGAGAGGGAGTTTTGAGAGAGTTTTGAGAGAAGAAGGAAAACAGGTGGTGGCGGGAGGAGAAACGTGCCCGAAATGCATTGGGAGCGTCTTCATCACGCTGCTGCGCCGCTCAAGAGCAAGGCAACGGCAGCTCCAAGAAGTACTCAGGAGCGTATAAAGGAAAAAGACAGAAAAAAAAAAGAGGGGAAGCCCTGGCAGCAGTGAGTGATCCGTAGAAATATATATGAAATTGGATACGCTGTGAGAAATGAAAAAAAGTTAAAAAATGAAAAAAAAAGAGAGAAGGAGAAAGAGAAGCCACAGCGCGCTGGCAAAGGCACGAAAAAAAAAAGCAAAGAAGTGCCGTTCAACAAAGAAAGAAGAGCTGTCCGACGGTGGGAACGCAACGCAAACGAGCAGTTCGACGCCAACGCATGACACACGTCACTACTCTTCGCGTTCTGCAGCGCAATAGAAAGAGAACCAGACCAACAAGAATGAGAAGAAGGGGAGGGGGGGGAGGGGGAACGACAACAGCAAACGAATGATTTTGAGGGAAACGACGCCAGGGCGTCCACTGAATTCGCCAATACTCGGTACGCGTTTCTGTGGACTCGTTCGTCATCTGTCTAGAAAGAGAAGTAAGGAAGGAGGAGGAGGAGGAGGAGGAGGAAAGGGCAATCAAGTTCGAAAAAAAAGCAAAAAAAAAAGAGTTAGCTTTTATAGCTGAGTTGACTGCGTGCAATTGGATCAAAGGAGTGTTCTAAAAGTAAAGTAGAAAAGTCATTACTATTCTTAAGGATATCGGAGTTTCGACGAAAAGCAAAGTCGCCGTTGTTTGCCTCCTTTGCTTGGTGGAAAGGGGAGTGCCTTTTTCGAGAAGACAAAACCGCCCGAAAGGAAGAGAGAAGAATAAGAGAGAGAGAAAGAGAACAATCTGAAGCGAATAAGTGACGACAAGTAGTAAATGATACGGGCAAGGGAAAAGAGTGAAAGAAAAAAAAAGAAAACGAGAGGGGGATGGGCGTGGGAGGTGTGGCGCAGCCGTATGAAGGGCGGTCCCTACAGAGGCAGGAAGGCGCAGTGCACCGCCGCACAAGAGCGAACGGAGCTATTCACTACACAATGAAAACGACGACGACAGAAGACAGTTTGAGGTGTGCATCAGTCTCAGTGAGAAGGGCACAGACAAAGATAGAAAGAAATGAAATGATAAAGGTGCATTGAATGCAGACAGCAATTGAAAAGAGAGAGGGGAAAAAGAGAAAGAGCGAAAGAGAACGGACGAAAAAGCGAGGAAACAGAAACCCCCGTGGCAGAATGAGAGCGAGAGACCAAAGAAGAAAAACCCTCCGAAGCAATAGGCAGTCGTTCAGTTGCTGAACACACTTTTTTTTTCTTCTTTTCTCCCTCTCTCTCTTTGCCTGAGTGAATTTTGGAAAACTGGCTTTAAGGAGTTCTTCTCGCTTTTTCACGTGCTATAGGAAAGCGAAACAAAGGAGAAGAAAGAAAACAAAAGGAAAAAAATGCAAAAAAAGCTAAACGTGAAAACAAAAGTGATACAACAAAAAAAGAAAAACAGTTGCGCTAGAGGGTCAGCGCCGTTGCCACTATGAGCGTGATCGCGGGTAGCAGGAATGCATGTGCAGTGGTGGGGAGTGCAAAGGCAGCGTCCGAGCTGGCCTTCCAGTCCTCCTCTGTCGCCAGCACACCAAACGGCACGTCAGTGTTCCCGTTGCACACCTCCTCATAGGCCGGGCACACCACCGCTCCGGACCGGAAGATCTGCGGGCTGCTTGCGTTGAGAAAAACCGTCGTGCCAACGGGGCAGGGCACAAAGCTGCTGGCACCACGGAAGCGAACGGTGTAGGTGGAGTTGGGCGAGGCCGTCTCGCTGCACTTGATGTCCACGCACAGGGCCTGCACCGCAACCGTCGTGTTCCCGATCCGGCCTTCACTAAAGTCAAACACGGAGGCAGTGTCATTTTGTCCTGGGCGGTTGGGGAGGGGGTTGGAGCCGCTGCTGGCGGGGTTGTGGTCGCTGACTACGCTCAGGCACCGCGCGCGGCCGGACTGGACAGAGCCGCGAAGGACGGCGACGCTGCCGTCGGCACAGCGCATCCGTTCCCCCGGCAGCACCAGCGGACAGAAGTCCATCGCCACCACACTGCCACCCACATTTGGGTCGCTGAAGTACCGGGCGTACTCTGGGAACGGCTGCGAACGCACGTTGTAGTCGCACGACCCCAGCGCCAAGCGGTCCGAGGTACACTGCGGCGCGTACGAAGCCGCGGTGCAGAACATGCGTTCCGTGTTGGGCAGCACCACGCCGTTTTCAATGCACTTGCGTGCGACAAGTGCACAGCCGGCGTCACGGCCCCATCGCAGCAACTCGGCCTGGTCACTTGCACCCTTGTAAAAGCCCGTGTCCTCAAACGCGGCGATGGTCAAGTTGGAGTACCGCATCGCGCCACCAGAGAAGCTGCTCATCAGCTCATCCTTGGCACTGCGCATGTCCCAGTGCGAGCGCACCGTGGCCACAGAGAAGCTCGTTCTCTCCTCGAGCTCCATCAGCTGCTGCGTGCGGCAGTTGTAGTGGCGCTGCGCGGCAGCGAGCACTTTGAGGGATTGTAGACCAACCACACGCAGCTTGCCGCGCACGTTGCCGAGGAAGCCGATCATCGACTTGCCCTGCGCCTGCCCCTCCGTGTTGTGCGTTGCCTGCGAGAAGAAGCCGACATCGAAGCCCAGGGCGTGCGCCATCTCATGCGTCAGGACACGGTTCAAGTACGGCGCGTACACGCCAGCAAAAGCCGGCCCCACGTTCAGCACGCCTACTAGCGGTCGGCCCGTGCCGGCCTCCGTGGCACACAGCGTCGCCCAGGCCATGGTGCTCCACGTGGTCGGGGCCGCTGACACGTACAGGATGAAGTCCGCGTCGGTGACGCCATCGCCGGCGAGGTGCTCGTCTGGAATCGTAAAGCTGTTGCAGACGGTGGAAAAAGGCACGCCACTGCCCCCAAGCGGACTCGACGGCACGAGGGAGACGAGCGGCTGGACCAGCAGGCGCTGCTCATGCATCTTCGCAGCCAGAGGGACGAGGACGGTGGTGAGGCGGTCGAGCTTTTCGCTTGTCAAAACATCGTCGTCCGTGCAGACCACACGCCCCCCGCGAAGATCCGTGATGCGCTGCCCCGCAAAGCTGCAGAAGGAGCCGGGGATCTGCATGTTGCTAAAATCCAGCTTGACGCGCAGCGGGTTCCAGATTCGCGGACTGCTTTCCCCACTGTTGGTGCTGCCGCTGCTGCTGCTTGAGTCACTTCCTTCAGCATCTCCACCGCTACTCGGTGAGGCAGCCGCGGCGGAGGAGGCGGAAAGGTACTTCACAGAGGCAACCGATCCGTAGCGGGCAACTGCGGGCTGCATGGCTTGCGAGATGGTGAGCTGTGTGGAAGGGACGAGGTCATCGTGGATGCATGTGTGATAGGTGTGGAGGTGGCCGTCATCGCTGCTGTTCTGCTGCGCGAAGGTGACGGTCAAAAGCAGCACCGGCAGCAGCCATGCGAAGACACTGGCGCGGGCAAGACAAGGGTGCCGCATTTCCTGGTGGGAGGGGAATCGAAAGCCTTGATTGCTGTTTGTGCTTTTTTGAATTCCTGTGCGACGCAACTGCGACACAGAAGAGAAAGAAAAAGAAAAAAAGTGCGTGACAAGCAGCTAGCTCGTAAAAAGACTACAATGAAAACAAAGACTAAAGAGCGCTACAAGTGACGGGCAGCTAACAATAATAGTAAAAAGACCAGACACACGGTGAGGGAAAAGAAAAAAAATGATACAGAAGTGAAAGATCAACGAAAACACAAAAAAGAGCTTAAAAAAACAGATGAAAAATAAAAGGAGAAGTCAGAAAGACTGGGGAAAGAGGAGCCAAAGGCGCGAAAGAGCAAAAAGAAACACAAGCAAAACGAAGGCTGGAGAACGGGGGAAAAGAGGAGGAAAAGGTGAAAGCTCAATGACAGAAACAGTACATATATACGAAGCTGACGGCCTAAATCGAAGAGTGCGCACCGGAGGAAAGAACCAGTGCCCGTTGCTTGAAAGGAGTAAGTTGAGAAGGAAAAAAAAAGAAACGACGAAGAAGCCAGAGAGGATGTATACTTGCAGAGGGACCTAGAGAAAAAAGGAGGAAGATGATACAGGTCCAGTTTCCGTGTATGTTCGTGTGTGTATTGGGGAGGAGAGAGGCGGCTTCTCAATTCAGGAGTCTTACTTCGTGTTGCAGGCTCAAAAAGGGGGTGACAATGAGAGAGAGAGAGAGTGAGTGAAGAGCAAGAAGCGACAGGAAATAGAAACAGATAGCTGTGTGCGACGTCTCTGCGAATGACATGACACGAAGGGAGCAGGGGGAGGCAGCTTCATCACATGGCACTCGAGCGCAGCACACTAGAAAGTCGAGGAGACTTCAGGGCAACAAAAGGAAAGGACCAGGCAACGTGCGTACTTCACTTTCACTGTTTGCTCTTTCACGCTGCAGGGAGGTTGGCCCCATGACTCGCGAAAACACAGGCTCTACTCTTTTTTGTCACTGTTCTGCGAATACAAGGCTGCCGTGGAGAGCCAAATATGTAGGATGCTGCACGAAACCTGGAGGAAGAAGTCGACGAACACAAACAACGGAAGAAGCGAATGAAGAAATTTGGGGAAAAAGAGGAAAAAAAGAAAGAGTGACAACGAAAAGAAAGATAAGAAAAAAAGAGAAAGTGGAAGCATAGGATAGATCAAGAAGTCAGAAATAACAAAGCAAGAAAGCAACTACACACACGCAAACACAGTAGGAGGGCCAGAGAAAAGACACGAAAGAAGGACACGAACAGTTGTCTACGAGAGGTGCTAGGGAAGGTCGCTCTGGCGACCTTGCTGCCGCGGTAGGCGACGGTCCATCGTCATGCTTGCTCATCGCCATCCCCTCCGGACGGGGTATCGCGTAGATGATCGGCTGCTCAGAGAGAGGGGGCGACAAAAGAGAGGATAGCTCCTCATTCGCCATGTTTGCCGCGTGCTCGCGACGATGCCCATCCACAAGGACGCAAGCGCCACCGCTCACCAGTACTGCTCACTGGCTTCGGCGACAGTGATGATGTAGGCGACGGTGGTTTTCAGTGTTGAGCCCAGCGAGGCTTTCTCTCCGCGCACCATCTCGCCAGCGCCACCGCGGAGCGGCGGTGCGCCATGCTCCACATCCATTTCCTCGAACCCCATCTCACTTCTTGCAATACTGCCAGCGCCTATGCAGCTGCCTTCCTCAAAGGGATGAGGCGGTCACGGTGATGCCCCAACGAGAGACTTTGGTGAGTGGGAGGAACGAAAGAAGAAGTAGCGTCAGCAGCCATCAACCACGCAGTACAACGGAAAGAGAGGTAGGCCCAATTGAGAGGAGGGTCCTCAGGGGAGGGGAGGGGGAACCAGAGTGCAAAAGCTATCCGAAGAGGATTGGGAGTATTCACTGCGGACCGAGCTACAAAAGAGAAGAAAAAGCCAAACCACAAGCACAAGGCGGTTGATGATACTAATGCAGCAGACAGAGAACAGCACCAAGGAAGAAAAAGCCCGTGCTTTTTCACTTGGATTGCGTTGGAAGGCACTTCCCATTGTAAGCCTCAGCGTTGCATTGAGCGTGCAAGCGAGGAAATGAGAGGACACTAGAGTGTGGAATGGGATTGTTCTAGCGTCTTTTCTATGAATCGTATTGGCACAAAGACAATAGCAGAGAAAGATCACCGGATTGGGTGAAGAAACAAGGAGAAACGAAGTGTGCACTTTGCTTCGCTGCTTTTCAAAAGACCTTTTTCGTTTTCATTGCCTTTTCACGTTGCAATGAAGCCGGCTCGATGTCGGGCTTGAGCTGCAATCCATTCTGCTTTCTTCTCGTGCTCGTGGTGCTGCGCAATCATCGCGACAAGCAAATGGAAAAGGGGAAAGGAATAGAAAACGCCAAAGAGGGTGAGGCAGGGTGAGAGGAGGAGGAGGAGGAAACACGTCCTGGGGAGAAGGGAAACAATGAAAAAAAAGTACCGTGGCTAGAATGTGAAGAGAGTTCGCAGCCAGCAACACACACCAGAGTAGCAAAGAACGTGGGAACGTTTACTATGTGTAGACAAAGAGGGAAGTGGGAGGCAACGTGAAGAGAGCCATGAACTAAAGTTATACACAATCAAAACAGTGAAAGAAGGAGGGAGGGGGGAGGGGGAAGTGAAAAGAGAGAGAGAAAAAAGTGGTTGTTCACATAGAAGGTGAGAGAAGGAGCGCAAGGAGCAGAGCCGACCCCACGACAACTAGCTGCGGCAGTGCACCGTGGCGACCGCCATGATGGCTACCCCCTCTTTCCGCTCTTCCTCTGCGTCCCCAAAAACCTGCTGTGTGTTGGTCGCACAGACATCGTTGTAGAGCGGGCAGCGCAGCCCACCGTCGCCGAAAGCGGCGGAGTGGTAGGACGGCACAACGATGCCACCCACCGGACAGGAAACGAAGCTCCTTGACCCCGTGGAAGCGAATCCAATAGGTTTGCGAGGCCGCCTCACACTTGACATCCACGCAAAGCCCCTGGGTCGCGAAGTCGCCGGACCCGATCGTCATCTTGCCCACATAGTGATCCTTGCTCACGGTTCCAGAGCTGGCACGGCTCGTTGCCCCATCCCCATTCACCGCATCACTGCTGTTCCTGGCCACGGCGGAGAGGCAGCGTGCGGCGGGGGAGATAACCGAACCTTTCATGACAGCCATATCGGCCATGGAGCGATCGACACAACTGAGGCTGATGTTGGGGGTCACGTAGGGGCAGAAGTCCATGCCCACCTGCAGCCCGCCCAGGGAGTCAGAGTTGAAGTACTGGTAAATGGTAGGCAGCGGCGTCGTCGACGGTAACCCGATGGAGCATGAGCCGAAGCCTTTGCGGTCAATCGTGCACAGTCGCTGCGTCCGCGAGACGTCGGTGCAGAACATGGATGATGCGACCATCGCCTGTGTTGCTGGGTCCACGCACTGCTTGTCGATCAGGTCGCAGCCTCCGTCACGGCCCCAGGCCATGTACTCCGCCTTGTCGTAGTTCCCTTCGTAGTAGCCCAAATCCTCCATCGCGGCAATCGAGAGGGCGGTGTAGAGCATAGTGTTGGAGATGAACCCACACATCAGCTCGTCCTTGGCACTCCGCATCTTCCAGTGCGAGCCAGCCGTCTGGGAGCCACCGGCATCTTCCAGCTCCATCATTCTCTGGGTGGGACAGCTGAACTGCTCGCGAGTCTGCACCAGCACCTTCGGGCTCACGATGCCGTAGACCCGTGACGACTTCCCGCGCAGCCCGGTGATGTACTTGACCATGCCTTGCCCGCTAAACACCTGATTCATAAAGCCCAGCGCGTGCAGCACCTCATGTGTGAGGACACGTACCGCGTTGACACCCGAGCGAGTCAGGTACCTCGGAGACACGTTGGCAACCCCGATCACCGGCCGACCGCTGTTCGAGTCCCTGATGCACGGCGCGGCCCAGGCGACGACATTGCTCGAGGTAGGAGCAGCACCAAGATAGAGCACGTAGTCGGTGCCGAAGACTCCGCTATCGTAGTGGTCTGGGGGCACGGTGAATCCTCGACAGTACGAATTGGAGTTGCCTGTCAGCGGTGGAACCGTCATGCCATAGATGGGCTCCAGGTGAAGTCGCTCTGCATGCAGCTTGACTGCCTCTGGGATGACTCGATTGAGCAGATCCGCTCTCTTTTCCGGGGTCAGAATGTCCTCCTCCGCACAGGTCTGCACCTGGCCCTGAAAGTTGTCGACCAACTGGCCCACTTGTGTGCAGTATCGGCTCGTGTTGTCCAGATCTAGCGTGAACACGGCAATCCGCAGCGGCTCCTTCGACGATCTTGTTGTTGGGGACAGCCCATCGCCATCCTTGCTTGCCGCTATCACTTCTGGTTGCGGCATCGTGAAAAAGAGCGGCCGCTCAGAGGAGAACGGAGGAGAAATGTGATAGTCACCACTCGCCGTGGTCTGCAGGTTCTCAGCAGTGCCCACCTGCAAGGACGCAAGCTCCTCCGCTCGCCGCCACTGGTCCTTGGCTTCCGCAACAGTGACAACGGTGGTGGTGTCTGTTGTTTTCGGTGCAGGGCCCCGCAGGGCTCTTTCTCTGTGCTCCACCTCGTCAAAGCCACAGCGGAGATGCGATGCGCCATGCTTGGCTGCAGAGTGGTCTGAGCTTTCACTGGCCGCCTCCACACTCCCATCACCAGGACTGCTGCTGCTGCTGCTGCTGCTGCCCTCATCCAGGGATGAGGCGGTCACGGGGACAAGCAGAGGAGAGACTTGTGCGAACAGGAGAGACAAAAGAAGAAGCCGCGTCAACAGCCGTAGACCATTCCGTGCATGAGAAAGAGCGGTGGACGTCATTGGGGGGAGGAGGTCTACGACGAAGGCGAAGAACAAAAGAGAAAGGAGATGAAGAAGTGAGAACGCAAAAAGACAGTAAAAAGCTTTCTTCGAGGAAAAATCTAAAAAGAAAGAACAGCTAAGCACTATCACGGATAGCTTCAGAAGAAGAGGAAAAGAAAAACAGGACCAATTCGAAAGCAATGCACACACCCGCACAAGAAGAAACACAGATGCGGAAAGACAGTCGAACCAGTCCAGTCGAGGTATTTGCTTTTGCTGATGGCAGCAACGGGGCCTGAAGAGTTCAAAAGAAACGAAAAGAAGATAAAAAACAGTTGCACGCCACATCAGTTCATTCGACAACTCTTTTGCTTTTGCTGGCTTTGGGAGATCCACGCCGAATGCTCCAGACAGTCATGCTGGGATGCGCAAGGACAATCACCACACAAAAACAGAATAGGAAATGGAGCTACTCAAGCATACATGCATCAGTGCCGTTCAAGAGGAAGCAAAAATAAACAAAACGAGAATATACTCAACAGCGTTTTCATCCAATGGTTGAAACACTGTCCAAAGTGCTTTCTTCGCTTCCTTGCTCTACTTTTGCAACTCCGCCGGCTCTCCTCCTCTTCCTCTTTTCATCCACGTTCATCGACGATTGCCATCCCTTGTCAAGCTGTGCCAGACGTGAGGCCCCGTGGAATACGAGGAAGAGACTTGCCGTCGTTGCCCACCTCCGCCTCCGCCTCCGCCTCCGCCACCACGACCGTTGGACTGGCTGCCATTGGTGGTGCAGCGGATGCTACCTCAGACAACGCAATGACCTCCAGTTCCTCGCCACGCGACGGATCGGTTCTCACGTAGCCGTGCGCTTGCCGACCGCAGAGGCCGCAGCAGCTACCGGAGAAGTGCCACAAAGCAAGAATCACGCCCCAAATGACAAGAAGAAGAAGCCCTAGAACAAGCACGCGCGCAGCGACCAAAGAAGTAGGGGAAGAAGTCGATGCAGTGTCGTCGCCATCCCCTTCACCCTTCGCGCTGCTGCTGCTGCTACTGCTGGCGTGATGGTTCGCCTCGTCGGTGGGCATTGGGTGCCCGGTGCAGACCTCCTCGAAAGGCGGGCACCAGATCGCACCCGATTTGAAGGCGGCACTCAGCTTCTCCAGCGAGCGCAGCACCGTCCCCGCCGGACACGCCACAAATTCCTCGCTTCCAAGCAGCTGAACTTGATACGTCTGGGCAGCCCAATCGCACTGCACCGCCGCACAAAGCGCCAGACGCAGCTCATTGGTGCGGGTGTGAATCACCGTGTTGTCCGCCACCATCCCGCTACCACCCGTCTCCCACGACGGTGAAACAGAGGGGACGGCGAAGCACCGCGCCGCCTCCGAGGTGACCGAACCCGCCATCACATCCACGTCTCCGTTGGCGCAGTACGTGTTATCGTAGGGTTTGATATACGGACAGTAGTCCATTGCATCTGTCGTGCCACCTTTTCGTGTCGAGTCCGGCAGAAAGTATTGATAGGGAGCTGGCAAATCCTTGCCGTGGGTGGCGACGTCACAGTAACCGAGCCCCAGGCGATCGGAGCTGCAGACCATCTCCATCGTAACCCCTCGCTGGGTGCAAAACATAGCCCTTTGCTCCGATACCCCACTTGAAATGCACTTCTTGTTGATTAGACCACAGCCGACTCCGTTGCCCCAGGCCATGTACTCCGCCTTGTCATGATTGCCCTTGTAGAAGCCGGTGTCCTCCATCGCGGCGATGCTCAGGCTTGTGTAGAGGGACGCTCCGGTGTAGCCAGCCATCAGCTCGTCCTTGGCATTCCGCATCTTCCAATGCGAGCCTTTCGTCCCGGAGCCGCCGCCATCCTCCAGCTCCATGAAGGTCATGCTGGGGCAGCTGTACTGCTTCTGCGCAGCATGGACAACCAACGGAGACTGTAGCACAGGCACATTCGCCTTCCCCCGCAAAGCCGCCAGAACAGCGTGCATGCCATGGTTGTAGAACGTGTCAATGCTGAAGCCAAGTGCGTGCATCATTTCATGCGCTAGAACGCGCACGGTTTTCGAGGTGTTCTGAATATACTTCGGTGAAATATTGGCAACTCCGACTACAGGCCGGCCATCGGCGGCAAACTGACAGCTAAGTGCCCAGGCGACAATGGAGTCCGTCTGCGGGGCGGCGGAGAGGTACAGCACAAAATCAGTGTCGCGCACCTGAGTGTCATCGTGGTGCTTTTCCCGACTTACCCTTGAGGTCGCGTATCCGTTGGGAGAGTGCGCGGCAGAGCGCTGGCTGCTACCGTGGTGGTGGTACTTGCAGTAAGGGTCTGATCGCATCTGATCAAGATCCACAGAGATGGAGGCGAGCGGCACGACGCGCAGACGCTCGCTGTGCAACCGCACCGCTTGCGGGATGAGCCAGTTCAACAAAAGTTGCCTTTTCTCGGGAGTTAAGATCTCTTCCGCGGAGCAGGTGACCGTCACACCCAAGTAGTTCGATCGATTCTGGCCAACTGACGTGCAGTAGAACGCGTCGTTGTCCAGGTCCGCAGTGAGCACTTTGATCCGCAGTGGCTCCCACGTGACGCTCTCACTGCTTCCACTCTCGCTGTTGGATGAACCAGAGGAAAAAAAGGGACGAACAAGAGGAGAAGAGTGAGAGGGACGGTCTGACCCTGTATGAATGCGGTGAACTCGATTGTCTTGCTCATCTGCACCGCCTACTGCAACGGTAGCCTGAATCCACATCCGTTTCGCCCATGTTCTTTTTTCATCCGTCATGCCGTGGGAGAGGACACGGAGGGCGACGTCGGCGTGGGCAAGTTGCGTGCGTGCATGTGGGTCAGCTTGCCGGTTGCGCAGGAGCTGGTCGTGCACGCAGCGGGGCGGGGGGGGGGGGGCACCGCCCACACGAGGACGACGCGAGCCCCGTGCGGCTGCTTCAACGGCAGTGGTGGGCATGCGTTCATCGGAGCCCAATGCCCCCACGCCGGAGAGGAGTCCTTTGCCTTGGCTCCTGCCACTGCCAACGCCAGCTTGGCCAGGGAGTGTGGGTGCGGTGAGCGACGTGGTGGTGATGGTGGCGGTGGTTGCTGCGGTCTCCTCCTTGTCCTCCGCCCAGCCGCCCACCACAGTGGACAGCACTAGCATCAATAGAACCAAGGCCATCATCCATGGCACGGAGGCGGACCTTGACGAGACGGCAAGCGAACCCCGTGCCGGCTTTGGCCCGTTCCCAACCATCGGTGCGGACAGGCTGACTCTCCTGGCTGGAACTCTCCGCTTGTCTCAAAACAGGACTGCCTAAAGCTGCACTGCTCCACTGATGAAAGAAACGGATGCAAAAGAGGGGCTTCCGAAGAGAGCAGCAGAGTGAATGGATGTGGGGGTCTGCTGCCTTGCCTGCCCAAGGGATGCCGACCGTAACTTTGTTTCGCCACAGCTGCCTGCACACCAGCTGTGGCGTGAAGCAGTGAAGATGGCAACAGGAGAAGCAGGAAAGAGAAAGGAAGTGAGATGTGGGGAACGGGACAAACGTTGACATGCTCCTCTGTGCTCGATAGACATCAGGTCCACCATGCGCAGGAAAGGAGGGGGAGGGGAGAGAAAGCAAAGCAAAGACCAATCAAGCTTCACACAAGGAGCCACTTTACCTATCTTCTCTCCCTCTCCTTTGCTTTTTTCCGCTTCTGGGCAATTGTCCCTCTTTCTGTGTTGCATCACATTCTTGGAGGTAGCAAGGTGCTGAAGGTGAGATTGCAAGCCACCAAACAACAGGAGAAAGGAAAACAGAGGAAAATGAGAATGACAGAGGAAAAATGAGGAGCACAGAGTGAAAAATGAGAATGACAGAGGAAAAATGAGGAGCACAGAGTGAAAAATGAGGAGCACAGAGAGAAAACAGAAGGAAAAGCGGAAAAGAAAAGTAAAGGAGGAGAGAACACCAGAAGAAGCTGTCGAAGGAAAACGGTCACACTTGGGTGGGAGAAGAATGTGGGATGTAGAAAGACAAGCATGAGTGGCGCGAGTGAGTTTGCGAGGTTTGTCTTCCGACTCTTCTCCTGTGCTTCAAGTTTCAAAAAATAGAGTTGCAAAAGATAAAGACGCGGAAGCGCACCACAGGAAGCCAAAGTGAAACTGCGAAAGCGGAAAACTGGTGCACTTCTTGGCGCGAAAGAGAGAAAGTGCGCGCGTGTGCGAGTGCGTGAACGTAGTCACAGTCTTCAGTTCTTTCGCTAACGGTTGGCGAACCTGGGTGGTTTCCACAGAACAAAAAGAGAATAAGAGGTGTGTGTGTGCGTGTGTGTGTGTGTGTGTGGGGAGAGGAAGTGAATCTCCCCACACACAAACACCGCGATCACTGGCGAAACAAATAGATACACATGAGTTCATTTGAAAGAAAAATAGCAATCGCAGTCACACGTTAAGAAACACGGGAAAAAGCCGGGAAAGACGAAGCTGACACGAGGCTTCATGGTAGTGGAATGACAAATGATGCTCAAAGTGGCGGGAGACTACTATGTGTAAACAGGGTGAGCCACGGACCGTTCTAGGTTGCTTCTACGGTGGCAAGGTGACGGTGCCGTGTGAACTCGCCAAAGCTTCGACGACAGACCGTCCAGCTGAGGGACCGTGGCGAGCAGCACGTGTGCTCATCGCTTCATCTGCTGCCCTGATGATCCAAACAAGTAAGGAGACAGAAACAAGAAGAGAGAGGGAGACAGAGAGCACAAAAAGATAGAAAAGAGATGAAAATGCAATTCAGAAAAGGGTGGAACAAAAGAGGAGAGAAGAGGCCGAAGATAGTGGATCCGCTGTGCACGAGTTGCGCGATGAAGTGTGTGTGTGTGTGTGTGTGTGTGTGTGTGTCGTCTGTGTCTGTGTTTTTGTGATGCACTGAGCGCGTCGGAGTTGTGGAAAGCAGGACGGAAACCACAGAGCGAGTGACTTCCTCACGTGTCTCGCGGGCCACACACACACACACACACACACACACACACACACATACAGTCTGCAACATTCGCCTTCGTCTCATCTCTTTCCCGCTTTCGTTGCCCTTCAATGACGGCAGTTTGTTTCGCTTAAAGCACTTTCCTTTTCCGCCACCGCTTTCAAAGTGGAGGAGCATGTGCACTGGCTAAAAGGCAGAAGGAAGCACAAGCGTGACAAGCAGGGCAGCCGTCACAGCGCTCGCCACAAATGCCCCGACAGCCGCCGCGGCTCCGTCTTCCTGTCCGTCCTCGGCTCCGTTCCCGGCTCCGTCACCCAAGTTGAAGTCGTCAATGCCGCTTCCCGTGCACACTTCGGCAAACGGTGGACACGTAACCTCACCCGAGAGGAACTCCACCGGACTGGACGCACGGGGAGCGATAGAGCTGCCCACGGCGCAGTTGACGAATTCACTCGAGTTCTTGAAGCGCACTTGGTAGGTCTGTGTGGCGGCGTCACACTTGACATCGGCGCAGATGCCGTAGGCGGTGCCAGACCTGGTGCTGACGACGGACCCGCCAGTGGGGGACAGGCAGCGGGAGGATGGGGAAATGACCGAGCCTCGGCATCGCACTTGCCTCGCCACTGGCGCAGTACGTGTTGCTGTAGGCCTGAATGTGCGGACAGTAGTCCATCGGCAAGCCAGAGCGGCCACCCACTTTCGGGTCAACAAAGTACTGGAAGTAAGAGGGGAGGCTTTCGGTGAGAGTTTGGGTATTACAAGAACCCCAGGCGAGCCGGTCCGATGTGCAAGGGCTCGGACCGTTGCTGGTTGGTAGCTGTGCACAGAACATGCTCGGCTCCCGCGAGACACCGTTTGCAATGCACGTCTGCTGAAATAGACCACAGCCGACTCCGTTGCCCCAGGCCATGTACTCCGCCTTGTCATGATTGCCCTTGTAGAAGCCGGTGTCCTCCATCGCGGCGATGCTCAGGCTTGTGTACAGGCACGCTCCGGTGTAGCCAGCCATCAGCTCGTCCTTGGCATTCCGCCTCTTCCAGTGCGAGCCCTGCGTCCCAGAGCCGCCACCATCCTCCAGCTCCATGAAGGTCATGCTGGTGCAGCCGTACTGCTTCTGCGCAGCACTGACGACGGCGGAGG